>OY978222.1:34530449-35048592 GCA_963854785.1 Vaccinium vitis-idaea
AGATTCGTGTAAAGTGCAGGAAGACTTTCTTGAGAGAACGGGGAAACCATAAAGCTTGTTCTCATTGTTGAATAAGAATCGCTGTCCGTTTAATCCGCAGAAAAAAACCATTGGCGAGCCAATTATGTTCGTTCTGAAAACGCTGGAAGAACACTTGGCTATGCGATCGAATATAAATTTCTCAGGGTGACCTTTCCATCCGGTAGAGAGGAATTCAAGGGTTTCCCCGATCACCGGAAATCTGGTTTTCCCAGGTGAAATGTTTGCATTTCCACTCGATTTCTTATTGAAGAAGAGGTAGATGACAATAAGAAGAAAGAAACCAAGGAGGGAGGCATAGAGGATTTCCATTGTAAGTTTGTAATTTCTTCTCCCTATTGGCAGTGTTATATATTTGTGTTTCGTGTTTTTATTGAGATGAGCTTCGCACTATAGGTGTATTTATAGCATGCATGCAGCACTTGGACTTGGTTCAAATAAGGAATTTCAGGAATATTCCTTTTATTCTTCTTCCATGAATATAGTTTTTGGTTTTGAAGTATTACTTTACGTCATGCAAACATGCTATGAACACAATCCGGACCTCCCTTGGCGGATGCTAGCAAGAAAGGTGTAGTCAATCCATTCATTCACAATGTTTGGGCAAGAACCAACGAGAAGACTTTCGCCCAAGCAGTTAATGGACAAGCTATTAGGAAGATGCAGGAGAAAACTCCTAGTAATTGTGGGGATAAAGTGCATCATTCTCCACAGGTGGGTATTGAATGCATTGATGTTCAACCAACAGGAAATGGTTGCTTGCATAGGAGTGCAATAGGAAAGCTGAGTCGATTGGTACCTATTCAACAGCTTCAAGAGGAATTCGAAAAAGAAACATCAAGGATGCACAGATTAAAGCTATGGGAGGACGGTTCCTTATCATTACTTTCCAAAGTATTGAGGTGAGAGATGAAGTGATCAAAAAGAAATGGTTGGAAAGCTGGTTTCATGAGATTAAACCATGTGATGGTAAACAAGCTAAGGACGAACGCTTTTCCTGGATTGCTTGCTATGGGATGCCTCTCATTGCTTGGTCAGTGCATTCTTTTAAGAAGATTGGAGATAAATGGGGTCATTTTCTTGTTGTGGATGATAATACTTTAATAGAGGGCTCTTATGAGAAAGGAAGATTTCTTATAGCCACCGAGAATACGAGGAAAATAGAAGGGTACATTAAATTACAAATTGAAGGTAAGATATTCAGGGTCAGAGTTGAGGAAGATGAGTCTTTTAGAATCATCACTTCAAGTATACAGCTTAAGGGATTTGGATTGGTTGAGAATAACCTGCCTCTCAGGGATTTGGAAGTTGTGGAAAAGGATATGGATACCAGCATTCATGGCAACAAATCAGATTTTGTTTTTGTTGACAAGGCTGGTAGCTTGCAGCTTGTTTCTAATGGGATAGGTAAATACGTGGAGACTATCATGGAAGAAGCTGAAGAGTCTAATATTGCGGAAACCCCTACGGGAAGCGCTAAGGGCACAACAACAATGGACAGATGTGCCTCTCTACCCCCAAGCCAGAACTCCATTAATGAGGTTCTTCCCATCCATATCGACATTACCCTGGCTGGTAAAACAGTGAAAATTCCAACTTTAGAAAACGAAGAGCAAGATTCAAGTTGGAGTGAGCTTCCATTTCACAATGAATGGTTATGCCCTTTAAAGAAAAAGGTGGTTGCGAAAAACAATAAAAGATTGAAAAACATTGATGATTTCTTAGGTCGTCTAAAAGCCAGAAAAGGAAGAAAAAAGAGGAACAAATGTGTTTTGCTCAGGTCGGCCATAGCTGCAGCAGCTCTTTCAATCTCTTCGGAAGGGATCAATAACAGAAATAGGATCATTCTCAATGAAGAAGAAGCCGCAAGGACAGTCTCAAAGATCATGGGTGAGGACTTCATGGGCAATGATGAAGAGGTGAAAAGCAAAATCATGGTTTTGGAATAATCAAAGGTGGTGCTTTTGGTGGCGAGTTTTAGGAGATTCGATTGGTGTCTAGTGCAACAACAGTTTAGGTGTTTTTATTGGTGTTAGGTTAGGGGCTTTTTGTTGTTTTGTTTCTGCGCTTGCCATTGTTGGCTACTTGCCGACAGTTTTCCTTGGGGGCCGAGGGTGCTTCTTTTGCCTGCTAGGTTGTCTCCTGCGGGTGTTTTTGGCCCCTCATTCCCTTTTAATCTTTGTTTCTTTCAGAGATTGATAAAGTTTTTTGTCTTTCAAAAAAAAAAAATTTCAATTTATCTAAAACGTCCTATTAAAACTCGAATGACTAGATTTAGCCTTGAAAAAATCATCCACCCAAGATTTCTTTCATAATTCTGCCCCCTCTAACTTTAATTTCTAGCTCTGTCACTGACTGGTGAGTGCATTTGAGCCACTGATTTCACTTTCTGGGTAACTATTCTCGGTACTGGGCATTTTCCTTTTGTTATAGTTTCATAGAAATGCTTAGGTGATCATATCTTTTATCTACTAATGCATCAGCTAATCTAATGCACAACGTGGACCAATTAAAAGATTTACATAGGAATGGTTAATAATCAATATTTAGATGGTGTGGTCAATACCACTTAAATTGATACATATCAATTAGCTTGGATATGCTACCTATGAAAAAGAACTATCGGAAATAATCGTTAGAATTTCTATAAATTTAAAGCAAATGGAAACAACCACAAACTAAGGAATTAATTTTTTATCAGCAAAAAAAAAAGAAAAGAATTTTATTAAAACAAGATCAATTATCATACTAAAACGGAATTGAATGGAAAGACATAAAACCATATAAATGGAAATCGCGAACATGGAAAAATTTTACATCATCAAATATATAAAATAATTTTGCATAAGCAATTCCATAGGGTATGGTGTCAATGTTCTTTTGCATATTTTTTTTTTCCCTATGAATAGAGCAACTGGAGATTGCGAAATCAAAAGCTCCTGGTGAATTGTTGAACTGGGAATACATTCAAAAGATGAAATATTCATGGAACGTAGCAAGTGAAGTGATGAGACTCTCACCCCCTAGCCAAGGTTTTTTCAGAGAAGCAATGACGGATTTCACGTACGACGGTTTTTCAATTCAAAAGGGATGTAAGGTAAGAGCAAGTATACTCAAAACAAGTCATCCTATCATCCCTATATATTGTTTTAGCCAATCACTGCTGGTTCTAGCACTATACTTGTCGAGCAATGTTACGGTGACCACATCTGATTGTCACCTATTTTTTTACCAGGTTGTTGTTTTAAATCATAATTAGTTTAGTCATAAGATATTATCGATCGAGACTTGATTAGTTCGTGGATTTTGAATTTTCCTTTTTTTCTCTCTCGATGACTTTCATGGAAATAAACCCATTTTAAGGAAACATTAACCAGAGTTGTAATAAAAAAATTTCAATGAGTGAGCTTTTTATCTAGAGTACTTATGGATTCTGAAGTTCTGATTTTGGAAAATTATCAGAAATGACTAATTTATTGTTTGTACTTGTTCATATGCAGATTTTTTGGAACACATACTCGACTCATAGAGATCACAAATTCTTTCCAGAGCCACAAAAATTTGATCCATCGCGATTTGAGGGTTCCGGACCAGCTCCTTACGCGTATGTACCTTTTGGTGGAGGACCTAGGATATGCCCGGGAAAGGACTTCACCCGGTTGGAAATACTCGTGTTCATGCACCACCTAGTCAAGAGGTTTAGGTGGGAAAAATTGATTCCTGATGAGAAGATTGTTAATATTCCCATAGCTAATCCTGAAAAGGGGCTTCCAATTCGCCTCTTTCCCCACGAAGCTTAATTCTGTTACCATTTGTATGTTGGAGAATAAGTTGGAACACTGGTGAGCTTAGAGATTAATAAGTGGTTGTGGGGTCATCTGAGGATTGGTGAAATGAGTATGTGAGGTGTAAAATATTTAATTCTCGGTTAAAATGCGTACGTTGTCTGATATTTATGCTATTATATAGATACGAACGTGTGTGTCGCGTCACTTTTGTGTATTATTAATTCGATATTAGTTCTGCAATGTCATGGAGTACGTGGTATTATTAATTCGATCACTCGTGCTACACAATTTGATCCTTGTCTGCCAATAAGAGTGGACTCGACCGGACTCGATAAAAAAAAAAAAAACTCACTACTGAAGATGCTCCAATCCCTGATGATGGGTTGGCCTTGATGGATTTTGATACTACAATTTTCTGCGTAATGTTTGATACTATAATCTAAACAATTGTAGAGTTTAAGGTTTCTGATACTATTTTTTTTTTTTCCCCCGACTATGTCTAATACTTTTACCGGGATTACTAATCCCACCTGCTTTTGTGGGAACCAAACAAGGGACAACGCGGGATTGGACTAAAATAGTCCAATCCCACTCTCCTAATCCACGAATCAAACGAGGCCTAAGTTCATCAAGTCATTTTCAGCAATGCCGGCCCTAAACTTTAGGCGGCTAAAAGTGTGGGGCTCTCGGTATATTCTCCAACAATCTCAGCCGGTATTGTCCGGATCTACGGGTGCCGACCGGTAAGGGCCGGAATTGGGGACGGCACGGAATTGTAGGTGGGTGGTACCGTTCATAGCCAAATCCGGTATGTATCGGCCGGTACAGTACGGGATTGACAACCTTGAGTAGGAGCCAAGGGCTTGAGAGAAGCAACAAAAACCAAATAGGGAGTACGTAGGAGCCAAGGGCTTGAACGCAGAGCCTAAGATGTGAGGTCAAAAAATACTAGGTACACAATTATCAAACCACAATTCAATCCACGGTCCCTCGCATATAAAGTTTTCTCGATCAATGGAATGCGAACTGACCTTACGGAGTGCACAGCCTAAGATGTGAGGGGCTGTGCACTCCGTAAGGTCAGTTCGCATTCCATTGATCGAGAAAACTTTATATGCGAATACAAAGATGATTTTATTTAGGAAAAATGATCTTCACACCCCTATTATCCCCAAACACTTCTTCTTTTTTTCTTTTTCTTTTTTTGTCTTTATTCACTTGAAATTACCAAATTGAACTTCATATGAAAAAGGTTACTAGTGAGTTTTTTTTTTTTTATGAAGGGCAATTTGGTAATTTCAAGTGAATAAAAAAAGAAATATTTGGCTATAAAAAAAAGGTTGTGAAAATCATTTTTCTTTTATTATAAAAAAGTATACAGAATAGTTTGACATTTGGTGGGCCCCCTTTTGGGTCCAAATTTGAGGGCCCAAAACTGTTGCTTCATGGGTTTCCCTCGAAATTGGTACTGAAATTTTTCAGTGAACATAAACATCGAGTATAACGGAAAAAGGCTTCTTTTTTTTTTTCCTTTCATAACTCGGGTATTGAGATCAACTTGTGCACATTTCAACTAATATCGGAAAATCAATCACACCATCCACTAGAAGGATCCCAACAACCGGTTCAAAACTTTTAAACCTGAGATCTTAGGAGTGAACAAACTCTTAAGTCTCGGGATTAAACTATTAGACCAATCCCTTGGACACTTTGGAAAAAATATCTTTACTATATAATTATTTAGCACTCCTACTTAAGTTCTCGTTTGTTTGATGGAATACGAGCATCAAATTGGATTAGATATCCAAAGTGACGAAATATCTGTCTGAGTGGTTAAAATATTGGGGTTCGGTCTTAAATTAGTCCACGCGCATTTGTTTGCGTGCCTGAAATAAGATAGAAAAACCCTACATAGTGAATCAAACACCTTTGTGTGAATTGATTCATTAAGACACTCTTGTAACACCAGTATAACAACTGTTTCCATCTGGGAAAGGAAATGGCCAACCAAAAATTCTGTAATTTACTATTACACTACATTGACAATTGCACAAAATTTAGCATGTAAAATTTTACAGTGATTTGTTGTTCGCATTAGATCACCTTTTCCGACCTGAGACGGTCTTCTTCACGGCTCCAACCGAAACTAAAAACTGGTCAAGGGATGACAAGGTCTTCATGTCATCAGGAGGAAAGTAACTGGCAGCTTTACCCATGATTGATGCAAAGAGAAGAGAAAGAGAAGGTCGAGTAATGTATCGTTCGCCCAAGAGATCATCGAGAAATGCAAATGCTGCTAAGAAATCAGACCTGCTTGCATTTACTGGGGCAGCAAAATGCGCAGGAATTATCCTCTTGAATTTCCAGTCCCTTGATATGCTGTCGATCCAGTCCCTCACCTGAAATTTGGAAGAAATAAAGAGGCTCAACATCTGAAACTTCGAGTGAAACGACGAAGAAATATCTGGAACGACATGATCTACACACCTTTTCAGGAACTTTGCTAAACACCAAGGTCTTTACAATGGGTGAGACAATCAGCTTTTGCGACATTTGAGCAAAGCTAGCATTTGGTTCCAAAAGATTTGATGGACCGAGGAACAGGATCTGGAGAACCATTCTCTCCCACCCTGCACCAGAATACCGAATAATTCAATCACTAGTGCTTGCCTACATATTTCACCGGCATCTTTTGACAAAAATCTCACAGCATGTCTGGTTGGTGGGTATCTGAAGACCCGTTTATCCAACATTTGGATGCAAGAACGATGGGATGACATGCCTGGATAGGATAGAATGTCCACTATTTGGGGTGGTGCGATACAATAAAAACCCAGAATGAAATAACTGAGCATAGAATAATCTTCCCCAGTCTGGTCTATCCCAGAAGTGGAATAGGACAATACAAGTTATTCTCAACAATCCCAAGAATAGACTGATCCACTTTATCCTCTCCAGCAACCAAACATGACCTTATGCAGCGCCATGGCTAAAATTGACACTAACCTTTTTGACGGTTCATCTTGTTGTCAATGACTGGTTCCTGAGGAACTTCCTTTCCTTTACTCAGTAATTTGACAGCCAAGCCATTCTCTGCAGATGCCAGCAAGGATTCTTTGCTAATGCATTCGGGTGGCTGCCTTGGTACGTAAATTACCGCATCTGTTACTAGTAATGTTCTCGAACGCTTATGGTAGAATGCCACTTCCACATACGGCCCAATTCCTAAAGTACAACATTGTCCGAAAGAGATCAGTAATCAAGCAAGATGAAACTTAAGATTTATAAGCTAATGCAGTCCATATTTACCTACTTCTGGTGAGCTTAGAACTTTTTGTTCGATCTCATCAGCCCAGGGAGTTGACAAATCCCCATCTTTCAATGTCTTAGCACGAAAAATTCCGAACAATTCAATTGGCAAATTCAAAGGCCAACTCCATTGCCTTGGTGCCACCCATATCTTAGCCCTGGGGAACTTTCTAGAGAATGGGCCAACAAATATTTTATGCTCATATGCAAATGTAGGCAAGACAATGTATTCTACGGGAGCCCCTAACTCCTTTATAAGCTGCAAGAGGGAAGTTGTAGATAAGGATCCACGTGTTAATGACAGTGTGTTATACTAGGAACAGACTAAAATTATGTGAAATATAACTAGTTCAATCGTTCACAATCACAACAAGATTGGGTGTAACAGTAACCTAAGCTATCCAGCCCTTCTCCGCCCTTTATTTCGATTGGGATTCCAGGATTCTATAAGGTTTAGATATTGTAATCAATTTCGTAAGAAAACGTCGACTCGCTTTAACTTCCCATTGGGTTCTAAAACGAAGTTTGTAGTCTTAAAGTATCAAATCGGTAATTAGAACTAGAGAACGGAGTAGGACCTCAATGCACTCCTTGGTTGGAGCAATGGGTGCATGGACCCATAAGCCTCCAGATTTGAGCTTGATTACTGTCATTCGAATGTTTGTTGAAACACTGCTGAAGCCCAGTGCTTGCTCTTGTTCAAAAAGCCATATGCAGCCTTTCACAGCCTGAAATTCAAGTATGAGGATAAGTTACAGTACAGAAACTGACTAGGACTTACCATATAAGTTTGTTCCCTTAGGGCTTAAGGTTGAGAAATTTATTTGATTCCCGAAATCCCAGAATCTTATAATGTTTAAAGACCTGTCAATCTACCACTTGAAGACACATGCAGAAAAGGATAAGCTGATCAGCGAGTTTGGTAAGCTAAGAATGTGTAGTAAAAACTAACTCCCTTTCCCCCAAATTTTGCAGGAAGGAAGAGTGGAGCTGGAGTGAAGTAACAAGCATCCATTTAGTGAGCGAAATTTTGAAAGATGATACCCAACCTGTTACTCGGCTAGCTTATTGCATTCAACCAATTGTTTTTGAAGAAAGCCTGTCCAGGTATACCATGTTCTGCTCCCCAAAATTAGCCAAACAAAATTTTAATCCAATGCAGTTCTAACCACAATACAGTAGGCCAGTAATTTAAAGGGAGCAGCTCTTGTCCAGCTTTGGGGCTTTTTGCCCATTTGTGGCCCTTCCCAGACTTACTTTGATGATTGAAGCCATTCATTTTTTGACCTCACCGAGATCATCAATCAAGCCAAACTCATATTGATAGAGGATATCAAGCAATACACTGATTTGTACATATTATTTTGATGCAAATGCCTTTGATCTGGAAAAGAGTTTTTTTGACATGTGAATGTGGCTAATTTGAAAAAATTGGTTTTTTGGTTTTTTTTGTTTTGTCCTTATTCAAAATTCTTTTGCATTTGTTAGTTTTGCGTCAAGATTTTGTGGTTTCTGGATTTATCTCGTCGAGACCAATCCAAAGAGTATAAAATTATGGTCAAAAGTAATAGTTTTTTTAATAAAGCCGAAAATAAACCAAAATAAACTAGTTTTTTGGATTATTTTTTGTCTTTATTCACAAAACTTTAAGTTTGACTAACAATTTTATACTTTTTAGATTCCTCTCATCGAGACAAGCCAAGAAACCACAAAAAATCGATCGAAAACTAATAAATGTAAATTTTTTTTTAAGAAGGACAAAACGAAAAAAAACCAAAAAACCAATTTTTTCAAATTAGCCAAACAAGACCTAATCGGTATCCGATCCATAGAACTTTGGACAAGTTGGTAGTCTTTTATGGAGGTTTACAAGATGGACTATTCCTATCATCGAGGTATATATAACCGAATACCTCAATACCTTTATGGTGTCAATGTCAGTTTTGAGACCGGCTCACTTTTTAATTTCACAAAGTTACACCTTTCTAATTGCTTAAAAATTTCCAGAAGGGGGAAAAAGCATGTCACCCTAATTTTCTTTGCCCTTCTTTTCAACTTTCACATCTCTAATACTTTACTAGAAAATTCTTTCCCTCTTTTGGATAATTTGATTTGCACCCGCATCGCGTGTGGCTATGTATGAATGTATAATCAACGATAATGTATAAGAAAAAGAAGTAAACCTCAGTCCTGATAGTGCGTCTGTTGAGAAAAGGACCAAGTGGGAAAGGGAACCCTGTGAAATTCAGATAAAACCTTCCACCGCCGCCTCCGCCACTGGCCGCGGTGGTTGTCGTTGAAGCAACCACCAAACTAATAGCATCTCTGCTCTTCTTGGGTTTCAACTGTAAACAAAGCCCTTTCAAGGGTGACCCACAAAGAAAATTAGCATTGGGTTCTCCCATAGAAATTGGATTTGGGAAAAGACTTGATTTTGGGGAGGAAAGAGAAACAGAAACAGCTGCCACCATTGTTTTGATTCAGAATTTTGTCTGCTGGAAACTGTAGAAGAATTACCAGTATGCTGGTTTTGGGTTGCAGATATTGCCAAAGGATTCAACTGAAAGAGTAGAGAACCCAAATTTATTTGTTAATTTCCTGGTTATGTTTGTGACACGTGGAGGATCTATGTGGGATTTCACTACTTGGATTTAAGGATTTGGTTGTGGATGGAAAAAAAAGAGAGCAGAAAATTATTCTTGTAATTTGATTTTACAGGGAAAAGCAAAAATAAATTTCGAGGAATTTCTTTTCTGTTCGGCAGGGAAAGACCAGAGAGATCCAACAAATGACGAGCTTAGTTGACCAGCGTGAGTGGGATAAGATTCTCCTCCTTTTTGGTGCATAGACCTCCCAAGTTCAAAACCCTCACATGCCCTTGTTGGAACTTATGTGGATTTGCGTAGAGGGCCTTTGGCCAACGAGTCGCTTAGGTGGTGCTGTGGTGACGGCCTGTCTTCTTTCATATGGTTCAACCGGACATTCCACGACAGGTCGAGAACCCCAATGGTCACGCGCCATAGGGAATTGCTACGCTATTCGCCCCTTCCCATCCTTTATCTGTTCCAAAAAAAGAAAAAAAAAAAAAAAAACAAATGACGGGCCTGTTTGGATGCTTTCTTTTCTACCTTTTATTTTTACATTATTGTCTTTTGGTTGTTTGGCTAGAGGATGGAAAATGCATTATGTGACAAATGTGTTTTAGTTTTTTGACATTAGAAAGGAAAAGCCAAAAGTATGCTGGGAGGAACTTATCGACTTCTCATTTTCTACTGTTCTCATTTTGATTAACAAACGAACGTACAAAATGTGAACTTCCGTTGTACCCAAAAAAAAAAAAAAACATACAAAATATATTCTACACATATCTCCAAAACACTACTCATGTTGCAAAATCCATTCTGCACATTTATCTCAAACACTCTATCATATTTAAAATATATTCTGATTATAATCTATAAAGCCGAAAAAGTTCAAAATAACAAACCGAAAATGAACCTCTCCAACACACCACATAAGTGACCATATAGTATAATTGGAGATTATGAAACTCGTCTTGGATTTCTCAGTCCAAGGAGGAGAATATTTAACTTACTACTTTGGCAAAGTTCAACTCAACGAGATGAACTCATGAACCAACTCAAATCCCTTGTATCATTGTTCTTTTTATGGTCTAAAGGATCATCTCAAACATCCTACCAATTTAGAAAACCAAGTACATTTTCAGGCTCATATTCGCCTTGATCTTGTATGTTAATATTTCTCAAGTCTTTTTTGCAGTCGTAATTCTATCTTCTTTGGCCACGATCACCTACGCAAATCATAATGACAGAGGCCCTGTTCGGTTTGAGATTTTAGTTTTGTTGACATCATCATTTCCCTCATTTCTCTCTCTATCTCTCTCCACTCATTACACCTGCTTACATCATCAAAACTAAACTAAACTACAAACCAAACACAGCCAGAGTAATGTTATACTCCCAGGTACATTGTTGCGGTATCCATACATATAAGATCCTAAACCAAAATTCTGTCATAAAAACTTGAACGGTTACCAAAAATCAAGTTAATCTTACATCGGTGACTACATGATCAAATATAGATTTGTGTCACACTAGTATTTTTGAATTATGCTGACCATCCATTTTCCTAACCAAGGGACGAATAATATTCGATCAATTTAATTTTTTTCTAATGCGTACTCTACAAACTGAATTGTGCGTGTGCACTTGTATGTGACGCGTTTGTGGTTTTACAGTTTCCCAATGACAAAATACAGACTCCGTGATACCATTGACCTTCAAATTTTGTGCACATTTGTGTTGGCACTAGCATTGTGGTTTTGCAGCAGCTTAGAGATTCAAGGGTGAAACAAAGAACAGCAACTGTAAAGAATGAAGGGGCATATTCTCTTCCACACAATAACAAACCACTTCACTTGCAAACTGAAAGAAGGAACAAAGCAGGGGCATTCTTATCAGACTCCCACCAGAGACAAATCTACTAAAAATGGACAAAAAAATCGGCTACCCAGATCAAAAACTTAATAAGCATTTTTAGGCGGTTTACAAACCAGAAACAAACCTTCTGCAAGAAATCAACCATATCGACAATCACTAAATCTTCCCACGATATTCACAAAGCATCTATGCATCAGCCGATGAACATGTTTACATGATGGGACACAGAACTAACCCACATCAACAGTCACTATCATCAGACGGTGATCCCAATTGACCATACTAGCTCGTACCAAAACATAGAAACATTAAAGGATCATAGGTTTAGAAGACTTCAATGGGAAAGTTTGAAAAACAAGTGGAGTTGTCAAATTGCACATCGGATGCGATTAAAATGTAGAGAGATGCTAGTTTGTCATGGAAAACCTTCATTGCAGGCCCGAAAACAAGGACCTCAACAGGATCTCAAGTGATGATTTCCCTTACCAGCCAATCCAGACTCGGATACGCAAAGTACAGAATGAGAAAGGACGGAAGAGCGAATAAAACGGTAATGAGTATGTACAAGGCTAAGATGGCTGCACTGGCGGGTATAGCATATAAGACAATCAGAAGAAATATGAGAACCAGTGGGAACTTTGCCGTCAGATGAACAAAGAAGACCAGAGACTTTCTAAGGGAAGAGTGTAAACTCTCCACAGTGAAATAAGTATTGACATGGTTATTATGGGCATGGTTTGACCCTGAGGATTCTGAAGAATGGATTTGATGACCTCTTCTGAAGGTAGGGTGGCTTACATGACTCCCGGTTGCAACTTTGCTGTTTGAAAGCCATGCTGGTGGGTGGTCCCCACAGAAAGCAGAGCTAGACTTGACTCTATCACCATTCAGGCTCTCAATCATCCAGAGCAGGAAAAAGTTCTTGCGAGGGAACTTTAGATTTCCCTTGTAAACCAAACGGGGGGATAAGAGGTTGCACCAAGGGCATGAGATGAAAAGTGGAAGCTGAATTGGTAAAGTGGGAAATTTGACAACGGCCCACTGAAGCCCCAGTACGCAATTTTTACAAAGGGTATGACCACACCATAAGACATAGGGCACATTCTCAACAATGTTGAAGGATTCCCAGCATATTGGGCACTCGAGTCCCTCCTCCCTGCTAGAATCCGAAGAAGCTTCATCGTCTGAGCATTCCGATGCACCTTCAGTTGGCTTTGTGGGCTCATTCTTGGGTTTCATATTCCCAGCTATGCAATTGGGTGCAAAGTTCCACATTGCAACGGTATAAAGCAAATGTCTAAAACAAGAACATCACTTGTTCGCGTCAAGAAACTGCACTACCCAACAAGCAGCAGGAGCCATCAAACGTCCACCCCAAGCTTCTTACTAGTTCTGATTGCCAATAAGAGCTATCCTGTTACCTGTAAAGCTAAACCTCAAAACGAAAATCGGCAAGTTGGGTTGACTAGCTATAAAATCTGTCAAAGCAAGAACAAAAGACTGTTGTTCTTTTTCATCAAAATAAAGCATTTCATTAATAAGTTGGTAACTATGAAGTGTCCACACCAGAAATACAGGGTAATATTTGACAAGGTCTAACATAGTTATAGATCAATAAGATGAATTGGACTGCAATGACCCCAACTTGTGGAAAATGGCAGACTTAAATTTTTTTAGCAGACAACTTTCAAATTTTTTTCACTCTCAAGTTATTTAAAAAACAGTAAGTTTCGCAAATGAAATGAAAACATTTGAACTCTTTTGCAGTGTCCTAAAGAATAAACTCAGATGGCAATACAGCATACTCAGTGAGAATTTCCCCAACAGGCCAGTTAGAGCAAACACACTGGCTTATAGACATAAGATGGGATAAAACATGGAAATATGTAATCAGAATAAACTCATAGCTTGTAGGCTGTAGGATCTTTTCGTGCTATTCTGCCCACTTGTATAATCATGAATCATTCTTCCCCAGAGAATTGCAAAGTCTATGATAGAATAGTATTTTAGAAAAAGAAAAGCAAATCCTGACTACGAAAACCAGTTTGAGAACAGCCCAAAAGTAGTCAGAATAACTTAGAAAATCATAATTTTCAACTTCAGTGCAGCAAAATAAGTTGCATTCACAGATTTGTCTCCATTTTATCAACCACAGGTTGCCCCTTTCGTGTATACATGTCCAACAAGTTGTCAGTTTCAACTCAGCCCAACATTCTCATTGAACCATACTCAGAGACTTGTTATATTGGTGAAAGTAAAACTAGGTACCTGGTAAGGCCTTGCCATTTAAGGATAAGACGCACAAGGACAAAGAAACCAAGTCATTGTTGCAAGTTTACAACTTGAGCTTGGTCTCCTCTTAGTTCTTGAGCAAGAGCAAGCTCAGTTAAGAAAAAGCAAGGGTAGATCCTCATCATGGTAACTAGGAAGTTCAGAAAACCCAGGCATGATGAAGTATTATAGAGTAATCTCAGTTTCTCAACGAACTTGTGAATGACTTAAAAGTCGAAATGAAAAGCTCCTTTTTCATCAAATTACCCCAAACACAAATCCCTTCCGTATTATAAGCAAGTACCCAATCCATGGAGCAAAGCAAAACAAACTCTGGCCCTGTAGGATATATGGGGATTTCGATTGAAGGGATCGATGTTTAATTTCAAGAAAATCATTAGAGTTTAGTTAAATACTAGGATTGGAAATAAGTAAAAGATGTATTATATTTTACCGGCATTCTCCAATAGATACAATCTTTAACACGAATAAATTCAAATTCCTCGAAATATTTCATCTCAAATGCCGCTAGAAACGGAAAAAATGCACACATACAGAAACAAGCCCGCACCCTATTAGCATCAAAGTCAATTAATATATGTCCCGAATCACGGAAGAGTACTTGTTTTATCCAGTGGGTCAAAAAATGCCCTAAAATTAACATCATAGATTACCTTGAACAGCCAAAACATCTAGAACCCCAGCAATTGAGTACTACAAACCAAGAATACAACAGCCAAGTTATCATATCAGCGAATTGAGAAACCGTCGTAATTTCATAGATGGAAACACTACGTCTAACGCGATAAACAAACACTAACAAATCCTGAAACATATTTCTAGGGCACGCCGAAGGATTATCGAAAGAATTGAAATCAGAAACGGATCAAACAGGACACAGATGCGAGATACTTACCCGTCGATCGTGGCCGGTTTCATATGATGAGAGAGAAGGATTGAAGACGATGAAAATCCTCGTCTCGTCTCTCTCTCTCAAGAAGCTCGAGAGGTAAGAAGAAGTCGGGAACGTACTATCGAGGATTTCTGATCAAAAATAACGATCGAGGATTTGGTAACAAGTGGCAGCATGCGATCCGGATCTTGCCATGAGGAGGACGACGAAAACGTTCCGTTTTTTTGGGAGAACATAGTAAATGTGTCTTTATTATAATAAGAAGGACATCAACTTTTTTCTTAATATCAAAAGGATAAATCACCAACACATTCTAAAAATGCCCACACTAGCTAATGAAAGTGCATAAATCCCCAAACCTAATGAAAGTACCTAAACCTAAATCTCAGATACCCTATGAAAATGTCTAAAAATGCCCACACTAGCTAATGAAAGTGCATAAATCCCCAAATCTAATGAAAGTACCTAAACCTAAATCTCAGAGTACCCTATGAAAGTGCCTAAGACCCTAGAGTACCCTATGAAAGTGCATAAATATAAACATTATGGCACCTTAAAGAGCCTAAAATCCTAGGGTACCCACGAAAGTGTCTAAACCACTAAAACCCTATAATTGAAAAGTACATCTAAGTGTCTAAACCAACTATACGCTATCCCAAAGAGCCAAAATCCCCTAAAATTGAACTTAATCCCAAAATTAAAGAGACAAAAAGTTAATTAGAGGGGCTGACCCACGCATGTGTGTGTGTGTGAGAGAGAGAGAGAGAGAGAGGAAAGTGACAGGTTGAAAAAAAGTGACGGCATGGTGTTAGATCTGAATTCAAAGATCATCAGGAATATCAACATCAAATTCTCCGTATAAATTCTCAGTATTAGTCGGTCAACAGCAACCAAATGGAAAAGTGACGGGCCGGTCTTTTTTTTTTTTGTACAGTAATTTTTTTTTTTTATCATTAAGGGTATTTTTTTGTCTAATATTGTCCTTTAGCCCTCAAAAAAATTTCATCAATGTATTGAAAGCATTAAAATAAATTAAATTA
The DNA here is from genome assembly GCA_963854785.1 of Vaccinium vitis-idaea. Lineage (NCBI taxonomy): Eukaryota > Viridiplantae > Streptophyta > Magnoliopsida > Ericales > Ericaceae > Vaccinium > Vaccinium vitis-idaea. The sequence goes on from OY978222.1 coordinate 34,546,270, forward strand.
GACTAAACACCATTTAAATCTTCAAACTTGGCCTTTAGACCAATTTTCTGTTTTTTTTTTTGTTGTATCTCAAAAAATTTGTTAGATCCTTTTTTGGAGTTCGTGTTATTTTTTAATTAGGATCTCAACATATATGCTTATTTAATAGATCACAATTAGTTCTATTATTTAAAATTTTGAAAATAATAAAAAGATTATAAATTATAAGATATAACGTTTGAAAAGTGACATAAACTCTAAAAAAAAAAAAAAACAACAAACACGGATGGAGGCATTATTTAATTAACAATTTGCATTCCACGGCCAGTTCAAGACAGTCGCATGTCTTCCCTTCGTTTAAATAACCAGAACCGTTTATGTTTTAGATCTCGTCAACCCATTAGTTGCATTACAAATCGAGTCCGATAATGTTCACCTTCATCTAAAAAGAGTGAATGTTACCTCACTCTGATTGGTGGAAATTGTGTTTGGTGCAAGTGATCAACACAGTTATTGGTAATAATGGGATTCGTCTGTGGTAGAACCCACACTTTTTCTGCCAATCAGAGTGAGGGTAATGTTCACTTTCATTTAATGAAGGTGAACAAAATCATTCTCTCATAAAATCATATTAATTGGATATCGATTAATATAAGGGTAATGATTTTAACCTATATTACTCGATATACAGCTTCAGAGAGTTTGAATAAAAAAATCAGAATTTGAAAATTATTCTTTTCTTGCAAAATTAGACCGGATTCATGTCTCAATATAAAAATGTTTTGAAATTATAGTTAACGATACCTTATCAATGTATTTTGACAGAATTAGGCTTTGTTCTTGAATGGATTTTATCTCATAAAATCTAGTTTTGAAATATAAAATCTAAAATTCTCATTCTCAACGGATTTGATCAAAACTAGATTTTATCAACACTAGATTTTATCTCACAAAATCATTTACAAAACACCTTTATCAACCCTAGATTTAATCCATTTGGAAAACAATGTCATTTTATCACATTTCTAAACAAAACTACATTTTATCAAAATTAGATTTTATCTCATAAAATCTATTGAAGAACAAGGCTTAGTATTATTGTTGAATCCTAAAATGTAAATCATTCGAATTATCAAAGTGGATTTGAAAAAGCCCACTAACATATTTAACGGATTGTCCAGTCCATCAAACGAGTCCACTGATAGGTGATTTTATAAACTTCTGGCACCACTAAGCTAGTTTTTTGAATAAACCGGCTTTTCACGATTTTTTATGTGATGTATTGTGAGAAAATGACTTGTTTTGGTTTTTAGAAAAAATAATTTTTTGTTAGTGGAACACCCCTTAAAATACTCCCAATTGGATTACCAAGAAATTACTAATATCAAACTCAACCTTCTGCCGATCAAGTAATTGCTAATGCCAAAATCGTTTTTGTTTGTACCAAAACCATTTTTGTTTGTGCCAAATTGTAGTGTTTAAAAACCTTGTACCATGTGCAAGGTACAAGCCTTTTGTGCACTACAATTTTGGCACAAGCGAAAATGGTTTTGGCATTATCATTTCCCGATCAAAAATATGATTTTGACTAGTGATGCTCACAATTTTAGGTTAACCAAAGCAAAAGTGTATCACTAACTCTTTGGTTCCGTTTCGGAAAAGGAAAAAAGAAGAAGAAGATATTCACATGTAATCAACACATGAAAAGTAAAACCTAAAACCAAAAATAATAATAATAATAAATACTGACAATCAGATTATCATATGTTTGGTTTCACTTTTCGGATTAATTTGTTCAACGGGACTAATAGTGAATAATAGTCCAATCAAATTAACAGAATAGCAGCTATGTGACCAGTAGTACCAAAATTCTATCCTATTGTATAATCCACACTTTATTCGGTTACATATCTATTGGGTGTATAAATCCAACCGAAAAAAATTTAGCATAACACCGAATATGTGGTTCCTTAAGGTATAAATACCATTCCGATGTTCATATCTGGCCAAACAGACGGGCCTTTAACCTACTTGGAATAATGAATGCCTCATATATAAACTAGGTAACAATTAACATCAATTTTATGTACAGCTAGCTTGATGTGATACAGAACTGCCGATTAATACGGCTAACATTTGAAAATTATTATTGAATGCCTCTACTAGGAAAGCGACAACTGAATATGGGCCTCATATCCTAAAAGCAGACCCAAGAGAAAAAAATTCAGAGCCCAAAAAACTGGAATCTGCACTTACTGAATGGGAACATTGGGCCGTAAGTTTAGTTTTTGAAAGGGAAAAGCCTGTTGGGCTTGCTAAAGAATTACTAAACCAAGTGCCCAAAAAAGAGAGAACACTTCAACCCAAACACTTGAACCGACCAAGGTTATCCTAGTTGGTTGGTAGATTTGCTCTCCGCACAATTGATTATGGTTTGATTCTTGGGTCAAACCACAATAAATTCATTTCATGTACGATCTCCTAGTCGCGGCGTGAATGGTCTGTATTTTATTGAACTGGAGAGAGAATTGGTTGAGGTTTTCGTAAGTTAGACCAGATGCTGTGACAAAAAAAAAAAAAACCCTTTCTTTTTTTTGATCTGCACACGCATGTTTATGTCACTGTATGGATGTGTGAGTTCTAAGTTCTAGCATTATTGCCGAAAATAAAAGGAAAACAAATCATGAAAGAACCACCAAAAAAATTGAAGACATAATGCATAAATCTTGTTTTTTTGGTGAAAATTGATTAGAAATAACGTTTTGGCTAGTGCCTTAATAGTACTGTTAATTCCTATAAAATGTCTGTTTAGTTTTATAATACATTTCAATATTTTCTTGAAAACCAATTGTTCGGTTTATCTACTTACACACGGCTTAACTAATTCAAAACTCTGCGATTACGACCTGTCACACTCTTAGAAATACCAAAAGTGTATTTGCTGATAGTAAGAGTCGAACTTGCAAATTTGGGGATCAGTAAGAGCATCCCCAATGGGGTAATCAAAACATCTAAATAACCAAAGTTAGCAATGTTTGTCCAAAAATTAGTTTTTTTTTTTTTTGATCAAGGAAAATGCCCCGAGGGCTACACAACCAGAGCCCTCGGTTGGGAAAGAAGATCCACAACTATCGGGTTATCTATACGGGGTGGGTAGGCATACTCCGGGGACAACACCCGGCTCACAAGAAAACCCAAAAAGGGTATTGAAAGTTCCACACAGAGAACAACGATCTCACAAAACGGAGATAGACAAAAACAATAATCAAACAAAAACAGGAAAAAATTCTCAGTGGTAGCCGCTGCCACACACCCAGCCGCCAAAAGCCCCAATCTGCAAAGCACACAGACGCACCACAAGACGCGTAGCGGTAGAGGCAATGCTCTGCAGATTTCAACTCTGGCAAACCAAGCATGAGAAAGAGATTCCACGCTAGAAAATGAACGAGGTAGGCCTCCACCACCAATCGGAATCCATTCTTCTACATCCCCCACCGCTGCTCTCCGCCCACCATCGAAAACCACCACAATCCACCAGCCCACGACCACCAAGCCCCTAAACAAATCTTGGCGGAGGAAAAATGGACCAAGCAGATTCGACAACGGAGGAAAAGAAGGCAAAGGTAGGTGAAAGAGAGGAAAGAGATGGAGGAGAAAGTATAGCTCCTAGATCGCTTGAACAGAAACAAAATCCCCCCATCCCGCCGCCACCCCTGGGTGTTGAAACCCTAGGGGGAGGGGAGAAGGAGGCGGCTGGTTTTAGAAAAGAGATAGAGAGAGAGAGAAGGTTTAGGTTTTTTAGAGAGAGAGAGAGAGGATTTTAGTTCCAAAAATTAGCTCACATTGGTATAATCAAAGTTAATAATCTTTTAGCCAACAACCAAATTTTGGCATTTGGATAATCAAAAGTAACAATATTTTCTCAATAACCAAATTTTGGGGACCACACCCTAATTAAAGTTAACAACCTTTTAGCCAATAACCAAATTTTGGCATTTGGATAATCAAAAGTAACAACATTTTCTCAATAACCAAATTTTGGGGACGACACCCTATTTATAAGGAGGTGTTCCACTCAGGTGGTTTTTTTAAAAACTAGCTTTTCACGGTTTTTTATGTGATGTATTGTGAGAGAATGACATGTCTCGGTTTTTGAAAAAAACTGTTTTTTGTTAGTGGAACACCCCCTAAGTCTTTTTTGGCAGAATGAATTCAAAAGTAACAACATTCTCTCTCTACAAATACTTACTTTTTTGAACTGCTACAAATACTTACTTCAAAACTCAATTTTTTGCACTTTCTCTCAAAAATTTGAAATTATCAAAAATAAAAAAAAATTGAAAATATGTTCAAGATTGGTCTCATTTTAAAGCTATTGTCAATATCTTTATAAATAGTATATGTACAAACTTAAAGTTGTGCCCATTTTATGAATAAAAATAGATTGAGTAATACTTTTTTTATTATGGACACAAAATACCATTGTGACACTCCACATTGTTAACTTTATAAATGTCTTGTATAGATAATCAAAGTCTGATGTGGCAACTTTTGATTATTCAGTTTTGGTTATATCATTGGTGATACTCTAAGTTATTTACTTGTTGTAGACCGATTTTTAATTACAAACAAATTCCGTAAAATGAGTAACAATTTTTTCGACTCATATTAATTTCTTACTTATTGAAAAATGCCAATGGCATGAAATTCCATATGAAATTATCAATGTGTAGCTTTCCAAATCATTCTCATGTTGCATAATTTTCATATCACTTCTGACAGACAAAAAAACTTACTACAGTAACGGTGAATTGAAAGTTAATTCCGAAATTAATTCTTCATGTGCATGATCATATTACTGAAAGTAGAGGTGAATTGAAAGTTACTACAGTAGCAGTGAATTGAAAGTTAGTTCCGGCAATGATGAAGATGTTTTTCGGCCATTCGATTTCTTCTAGGCCTTTAAAAAAGATATTTTGCCGTTTTAGGAAATAATATACTTGCTTCTTATTTTTAGTAAGAATTTTAGTTTTAGTTGCCATCTGTTTTAGCAACCTTATATTTCATTTCAATTTTTTTATTCTGTCATTTATTTCCGAATTTCCATTTTTGGTAATTTTTTTAATTTCTTTGATTTTGGCTTGATTAGCAAATCAAATCTTTTCGTTTTTTTGTTTCCTAGTTGGTCTAAGGTTAACGCTATAAGTATCATTGTATGCCTTATGGCAGAATTTGTTTAATTTTGATTAAAGAAAAACAGGATTTAGTATTCTCAAAATTGTTTTTGTTCATCGAATGGGTATCAACGTGTTCGCGTTTCTTCTTGTAAGTTAATTTCGTAAAAGGAGGTTTCATTTCATCACGGCTATACGTACCCTCAGTTACACCAAAAGTGTTTTTGCTGACAGTAAGAGTCGAACTAGCAAATTTGTGGACGAGTAAGCTATTTACTTATTGTTATGCTCCCAAGTTCGAGTTTGTGCATTTCTCTAACCTAAGAATGATCATCAGACCGATTTGTTACCAACAAATCATATTCCGTAAATTAACCATTTGGTTAAGTGTGGCTTTCCTAAAGCAATCTCATGTTGCATGATTTTCATGTCACTTCAGAGAGAGAGAAAAAAAAAAAAAACTTGCTACAATAGCTAATTCCGAAATCACATGATCATATTACTGAAATAAGAGACACCTAAACACTTTGGTCCAAAATTAGATATGCATCTAGAATAGTCCACAGTCCACACATATCTAGAATGGTCCACACATCTGCCAAAGGGAAATGGTTGCAATATACATACATTAAAAGTGTATCATATGCACCTATTGTATGGTCCATATTGTGTTACAACATGACAATCGTAACATTTTTTAGTGTCTCGTAACTTTTATATTAAGAACTCGTAACTTTTCAGCAATATAATTCACACACAATCTAGAATAGTCAACACATGTCTGCCAGAGGGGAATGGTTGCAATACACGCACATTCAAGGTGTGTACCGCACTACAACAAATTCTAGATTTTGCTACAAAAAATTTCGTCACTACTCGTTAGTTTTTCGTCACAATATTAGTATGGTGACAAAATATTTTTGTCGCCCTTTTGTCACAACAAGCCCGTAGCAATAAGTTTGTTGTGACAAAATTTCAAACCCGTCGCAAGAAATCAAAACTTATAGTGACAACAAGAATTTGTCACAAAAAAGTTTCAATAGTAGTGACAAAATATTTCGTCACAATACGTAATTATTTTGTTGCTATTAGTTTGACTTTTGTCACAATAAGTTACTTCTACAAGGAATTAAAATATTATGGTGACAAATGATTTTGTTGCAAAAACTCAAGGTTCGTCGCTAGAAAGTTGTGGAGGCAAAATAAATTTGTTACAATTGGTACTCAATTTCCGTCACTATAAGTTCGTGGGGAGAAAATACCCATTTGTCACAAAATATAACACTATTTACAATTAGTTTGTCACAAAATCATCATTAATTTCATCACCATTAGCATAATTTTGTCACAAAAGGTTTTTCAAGACAAAATTTGTGACAAAAAAAAATTAGCTTGTCACAACAAACCTATAGAATAGTATATTTCAACACAACAAGAAGTGCAAATGTACCCTAATGCATTCAAAATAGTAATTGTTATTCATCTTAGATATCCACGATTCGATTGAATACAAAATTGATTTATCAGTCCTGACTACATCCAAAAACCTACTAATGAAAAAAAAAAAAAAAAGGTCAAAACAAGGGATGCAAAAGAAAAAAAATTATGTTGCATTGTCGAACCCATTCATCTTCAATCTGCAAAAGATAGACAAATAAAATAACCATAAGTACATGTACAACTAAGATTAATAGAAAAATTCCAAATGTTTCTATGACTCTTTGTTACTTTTATAACATACCAAATAACTATAATGTACTTGGAGAAAATGTGGATGCTGTAAACCTTGCAGCTTTATTCCTATGTACCAATGATTACTTGAATAAAACAGAGATACACATACGTATCAGTGTTGGTGAACAATGGGTCCTTCACTAAAAATAAAAAGTTGGAACCATAAACAAATATTGTCATCTCTATACTGGTACATTATGGTGGCATATAGGTAGCAATAGTAGAATAGCATAAGAGCTCTCGTCATGTGTCCATGCATGTAAGTATAATGAAGACAACTTATTTTCACTTCATGAATCCAATAGTGGACAGTGTGATGCTCCTACATGTCCTTCAAAGAAAACTGAGCAGAAAAGGATATATATATTTTAGATTCAATTTAGCCAATAAAATTTGCGTCCCGCCCTTTACCCCGGGGTGCCCTCCTCGCTATTGATACTTTAAATTAACTCTTAAATTCGGTTGGATGTACCTGCTATTGTAGCCAATGCCAGAACAATAGTTTGAGCCTAGAGAACAGCAGCAGAAGTTTTTCAAAACAAGAAGTCTGCAAAACCAGGAAAACACAAGCAAAAGCAAAATAAAATCCACATCGTGAGTGCACAACTTTATTTTGAAGCAATAGATATAGCAAGATATCAACTATAGCCGCACGTATATTGAAAAGGTAAACTAATACTGAAAAATAAACTAAATAAGGCTCACAACCTTCAACCTAAGGTGAAGTTGGAGATAAATATGATGCCAAAATGAGATCAGCCCATCAACCAACCTCTTCGCCTATATTGGAACCTGGGAAATATCGAACAGTATTAAAGAAAAGTACAATCATGTCATTAAGTGCATTGCATGCCCAATTCCGAGTTTATGTTAGAGAACCTAGTATTCCCAACTAAACCACTAGTCATCAAAGTGCATGATTCTGATGTTAATGAATGAGATTCAACTGGCTAAGTATTAAGGGATCAAGAAGCACATCTAATATACTCCAATATACTAATTTAATTGCTGCAAATTCAAAGCCTCAAAACTACCCTCAAGAAAAGCATAAACCAAAGTTTGAGCGTCTAATAGATGGAAGTATCCAATTTATCAAAGACAACATGCTCTGATATACTGTCACTATCAGCTTTTCCACGGCTTGCTACAAATTCAAAGCCTCAAAACATACCCCAAGAAAAGCATAAACCAAAGTATGAGATTATAATAGATAGAAGTATCCAATTTATCAAACATCCAATGCCCCAATATACTGTCACCGCCAGCTTTTCTAAGGCAAATTTACTATAAGTACAAAGGAAGTCAAATAGTATGTAATAATCTTGAACCTCATTTTGATATATTGTACTAGAACCATTTTAATCTAAGTTTGATACACGCAAGGGCTAATGCATGCAACTAGCTAACCCATCTCACAATTAGAAAAGATCTAGTATTAAATAGGGAATGACTGTACTTCAACACTAAAAAGGTAGGAGATGGGGGAAAAGACTAAATCAGTACCACAAACAATTACAACACAACCAGCAAAACAACAAAATTAGTAGAAAAACTAGGGCAAAACAACTAAATTGCAGAAAAACTAGAGTAGAAACAATTTCAGTAGAATCAATACCACAACTGATATGGTCCATTCGGCTTTCCCATATTTGTTTCTCTCATTCACCGCCATAAAAAAGACAATGATATGATGAAGGAAAAAAAGGCATAACAAAAACTTGTAAAGCAAAAATCTTTCGATTAAGAAATAATAATTCACCATTACAAAAAAATTCCCCATTTTGGAGAGTGAAAAATGCATTTGCTACAAGCCAGCAACATATAACCAAAAAAAGAGCACAAGAGTTGAAACTTCAGGGAAACAATTCTTCAATGCAAAAAGTGAATATGAAACTCAAAAGCGCCAATTAACTTAGAATGCTACAAAGAGTATTCATATAATCAAATTGAAGACATGTAAATCCATTATCTACCCTGTGATTTCCCATGCTACAGGCTGCCAATTGGCAGAGATAAAATTAAAAAAGCACTCAACGGAGATGAATATCTAGTACTCCCTCCGTCCCATTTTGTTTGTCAATTTTTGATAATCGTGTCAGTTTTCGATCGTTTATATCTTTTAATATTGATCTCCAAATATATGCAATATTGATCTTGTTTGATAGTTCACGAAGAATTCTATTATACAAAGTTTTTAAAACCTTGAAAAACATTATAGATTGAAAGATATAAGTAATTTAAAGCGTAGTAGAAAATAGAATAATTGACAAACAAATTGGGACAGAGGGAGTATTATACATCAGGAGTACTAATTGACCCCAATTTATATACAAGCCCTAGTGTAATGACAGCAAGCCCTAACCATAACCGAATATGAAAATGGTGAAAATAGGAAGAAGAGAGACCGAAAGCAGATCTCTATATGGAGATTGCTTACCCAAGGACGATAAACAACAGATCAATCGAAACATAACTTGAATCAGTTATTTATCCTCGTCGTTCCCCGATCAGAGTCGCTTCTACAGATGGTAAAGAGAAATTGAAATTTAGGAAGTTCTCCTTAAATTGTAATAGAATCTACAGAACGTGCAATATATTACCAGAGTTGCAGAGGGGGAAAGAGAATCGATTGTTGTGGAAGATGATGGAGAGAGAGATACGAAGGGAGGGAAACGAAATTGGAGCAAAAATCAGAGAGACAAGCGCGCGAAATCGAAATTGGAGTGAAAATAGCCGCTTTATCCCATTATCGTGTTTGAACAGAACTGCAATTACGTGGGTTTTGCTTCTAGAAGACTTTGGGGTTCTTTTTCCTTATGCTAAAAGGAGTGCTTGGCTATGGCCTTATGGGTTTCTTTTTCCTTATCCTCAGGCCGGATCTCATCCGGGATTCACCTTTCCCGACCAAATTTTCATGATCCGAACCGTCCAATGTGTTTAAAATGTGTTTTTAAGGGTGTAGGCGAGAAATCATCAAAACAATGACCGGGAAGGAATCATCCGATTATTTTTTTATAAAATTGTACATATGCGATTTTTATGAAAAAATTATCCGATGAACCCCTTCCCGGTCATTTTTTTTTGGTGATTTCTTCAGGGGACCCTTATAAACACGTTTTAAATACAATGACGGTTCGGATCATTAAAATTTGATCCGAAAAGAAAAGGTGTGGACGGAAGGAAAATCCGAGATCCAGGTGTGCTTGTCCTCATATTAAAAGAGTTTGGGAGTTAAACTGATATGATTCCAATATGAGTTCTCTGCATAAAAAATATTATAATATGTATATTCATATATTATAATACATATATTATTTTTTCAAGAATTAATTTCGTCGTGATCCTGTGAGCACTAATATCTTGAATACTAACATGTAATGAACCACAATAACCTATTTATTTTAAAGATCGATCCCGTTAATTCCATTGTGTATGTTGATGAGATTAGTTACGCAAATTTTTGGCTTAATTGAGTTCTAAGAGCCTCATCCGGATGCGAATTCATTAATAAAATGATATTTTCCATGTGATCAAATGTTTAACGATATGCAATTAAGTTCTTTCTAGTACAAAATAATATTATCTATATTATGCAAAAAGATAGACGGTTCTGATAGGGGGGAAAAAACTCGATTGGGACTCGTTTGTGCACTCTAAGACTTTAGAACGTAATAACACATTAATGTCCTTTCGACCATGTGCTTATCGATATTTGATGATTTCCAATTTTAGTGAAAATGATGGAATAAATGAAACGTGAAATCTTAACGATTCAGATCGACCATTATAAAAGATAGACTCGGTAATGCTTTTTAGAATCTATACGTTCAAATTACTTGATAATAAGTCATGTGTTGTAGTTAAATGTACTGTAGCCACCCGACTGCGACACAATCATGACAATCCATATCATTAATTTCGTTGTACTTATTGATTAAATCATTCACGTGTACTTTTGTCTTGATCGGGTTTAGAAATTCCCTTCATCAAGACGCAAATTCATTAGGAAAATGATATTTTATGTTCGATCAAGTATTAGCCACATGATCGGATACAATCATGATGATCGAGATCATTGATTTCATTGTGCTTATTGGTTAAATCGATCATTCACATCAAGTTTCACTCGATCGGGTTTAGAAATCCCCTTCATCGAGACGCAAATTCATTAGGAAAATGATATTTTATGTCCGATCAAGTATTAGCCACATGATTGGATACAATCATGATGATCGAGATCACTGATTTCATTGTGCTTATTGGTTAAATCATTCACATAAAGTTTTCACTCGATCGGGTTTAGAAACCCCTTCATCGAGACGCAAATTCATTGGGAAAATGATATTTTATGTCCAATCAAGTGTTACCTACACGACCGCGGCACAATCATGATAATCGAGATCGTTGATTTCGTTGTGCTTATTGATTAAATCACTCACGTAAATTATTGGCACGATTGGGTTTAGTAATCCTCTTCATCGAGATATAAATTCAGGATTCGGGGGGCCCGTAATGAGTACGCTCACTACAGCCCTGTAGTGAGCAATCACGGCTGTCGTTCGGCAATCGACGGTCCTGATTAAATGCAATTATCTTACATGTAGTGAGTAAGCTCACTACATGCCTCCAATCCCATAAATTCATTAGGAAAATGATATTTTCCCTCTAATAAAGTGTTTAACGACTATGCGATTGCCTTAATTCCTAATACAAATAATCTAATCCGTGATCCGTAAAAAACCAGAGAAATTCCATAAAATACAATGTTATTAGGAGAAAGTTAAGAATTTTAGAATAAAGTGATTGTAAACTAAGATAATGACGTTTATTGGTAGGAAACAATGTGACAAAATCTTTTGTAGCTATATGTTGTACTTTTTTGTGACAAAATACTACAAATTTATAGTGACAAATATAATGTGTGGCAAGACTCAATTTCCTTCATAGCTGTTGTGACTAACTATATTGTCAAAATTTATGTCATCACCATAGCTCTCCCTTGTAATTTTGTTGCCACAAATATGATTTTGTAACAATAACTAATTCTATTGTGACAAATAATTTTGTTACAAGTACGTACACCTATTGCCACGAAGTTTATTTTCGTCGCTATAAGTAAAGTCCCAACTCTTTTGCAACAAAATAAATTGTAGTAACAATAATAATTTGTTGTGACAAACCATTTCGTCATGATAAATAAAAAATGGACCTTTATTATGACAAACCTATCGTGATAAAATTATTTTGTGGCAATATTCAACTCCCACTGGCGGGAAACTTTCCGGCTATACTTGTTGCGACAAAATATTGCAACGAAAACAATTTTGTCACAATAACTCCACCCCATATGGTTTGATGCTACAAAATCAAATTTTGTCACGACAAGTGAACATATAGTGACAAAATTTATTGTGAGGAAATTTTTTTCATTGCAAGATCTAGAATTTGTTGTAGTATACTCACGTATTGTATGGTCTACATTATGCCAACTCATGACAATCGTAATATTTTTTAGTGTCTCGTAACTTTTGTACTAAAAAACTCGTAACTTTTCAGTAATAAGGTCTCACCACCGGCTAAAACAAATATGAAGTCCTGAACCAACCACCGAGTTAAATACAATCACTAAATAACAATTCTGTCCAAGTGGCTAATTATTAGTTGCAGGGAACCGTTGTAGAAAAGGAAATTCAAGACGGCTCTCTCTCTCTGTGTGTGTCACGTTTTCTAGACCATACCGTATTTCATTTGAATAAAAGGTATGTGCCCAATCGACAAAGTGTTTGAACACTTTAAGAAAGAAAAGCATTCTTATAATGTGACCAATTAACCAGCCAGCAAAACTACTTCTTATAAATAATAGTTTATTCGTCTTGTCTTTAAGATAGTTGTTGATTAATGGGAGGATCATTGAATCCGGTGGAATGTATGGATGAGACAATAATTGCACAAAAAAAGCCAGCATAAATTCCAATTGAAGGAAAAACAGACATCTTACCACTATTATTGCATTTTCTTTAGGATACAATTACAAAAAACACTAGTTGCGCAAAGTCAGCTTACAATACTTCGATAAATTCCCTTTTCCGGTCCAGTAAAAAAGCAGGTTATCCATGCTGAGATTAGGGAATTTACAAGAATTCCCTTTTCCGGTTCGGTCAAAAAGTAGGTCATCAACGCCGATCGAAATTAGGGAATTTACAAGAAATTAGTACTTTCGTGCAACCTGATTCCAAAAACCGAACTTTGATCAATTGTGTGAAGCTGCAACCCACTAACCAACCGAATTGATCCTTCAATGATATGTAGAGATTAGTACTTCTGTCTGGTAAAGATCAATGAAGCAATATTGCCAGCCATGATTTTCCACAACACTGATATATCATGATGTATCCTGGACTTGTAAGAGCATCCCCATGAGGGGAGGCAAATGCCCCTGATGGTTATTTTGTTGAGCCAAAGGGTAGAAACACCCCAAAATCAGCCTCAACAAGTGCTGGGCTAATTTGCAAAAATTGCAACTTCGCTACAGTAACTCTCTATTGGGGTAAAGGTACTGTTCACGGGCTACTGAATATTTTAATAGTTTCTCTTCCCTTACTTCTTTCCCTCTCTCTCCGTTTCTCTTCTCCGTGTCTCGCTACAGTAACAGAAGTGGGGAAGTCCATTACACGTGGCTAACCGTGAGTGGGGGAGAGATTATTTTAATTGGTAAAAGGTACCACTTTAGTGGTACTTGACTGCACCACTTTATTTTAATGGGTAAAAGGTACCACCGAAGTGGGGGAAGTTTTATATGTGGCTAACCTTTTTTTTTTTTAATAGATTTGAGGAGAATAGTTTAATATAGTAAAGTTAGGATAAAGAGTCTGATTTTGTGAATTTTTTGATAAGTGACTTGCTAATTTATAAAAGGTGTTTTTGAGGTTAAATTTGGTGTTTTTTTTGTTGAGTCTAATAAGGATGCCCTAAGATATGCTGAATCTATATGTATGTGCTGTTTGAAAATGCCAAATTAAGCCCAAACAATTGATCATTTTTCAATTGTAGCAATGTCAGCTCATGATGTTGAACATTGTAGCCGATCCTCATAATGCGAATTCATTATTGTGCGACAAGAGAAGCAAAATAATAGTAATATTGATACGTATGGATTGCATCTATGATCAAGTACTGGTCCACTTGTTTTGTACCCTCTTGGAAATTGATGAACGTTAGCTGTCATTGTCAAAATTCAATTATTGAAGAGGGTTTTTTTTTCTTTTTCAAATTTCTCTAGATCATATGATCTGTTTTAGAAGGTACATAGGAGTATAATTTCTTTGGAGATTTACGCAATGTTTTTATTTTATTTATTATTATTTTATTTTTTAGAAAGAGAGAAAATTCTTTAATAATAATGGGCATTACAACTGTTCTATTGTCAATACATAAATAAATAAATAAAACGCCGGCGACAGGCGAAGACCGAACCGAAAATAATCTGTCACTAATTATCTTCTGGCCAATGGAACAAATTAAGCACAGTGTTACTAACAAACACCTAATTAAAACAGACTGGAAGACACAAAACCAATGTATCACCAGAAAATAAGGGGACGCCAACGATGAGTGAAGACCAAAGATATTGGTTTAAGTAAAACTGAGTAACTGAGACAAACAGGTTATGCGGTTATGTAGCTACACTTAATAAAATAAAATTTGCGGTTCAACATCTATTTAGGGCAGCTTGATATACTTCTTGGTGGGTTTGTTTAGGATTGGGGTAGCGTAATTTAATCTAACATGTGACCTAACAAAAAGAAAGAAACAAAAACTAAAAATGGATTTCCTATAAAATAGAGGTAGCTGGAGACGTTTTATAATGAATATAGTTTATGGGTCTATAGTTGTTTGATTGAATATAAGTAGAAGATATGCAGTTCCATATGATATCCAATCGGGAAATTCTAGGGTGTACATACCCCCATTAAATATTTTTGTGGCTCATTTTACGAATTTTTGTGGCTTACTTTACGAATTTTTGGGTGCCAAAATATGAATTTTGTGGTTGTTGTTTTATGAATTTTGTGGTTACATTTACAAATTTTCAGGCGTTTACGAATTTTTGGCCATTTTTTTTTCTTTTTGCTTCTTTTTGGTTCTTATAGATTGTTAGTATAATTAGCATACAATAAAAGGATCAATAAAGTTTCTTGGAAAATTTTCTTTTTTAAGGTACTATGATAAATTAGTAATGCTAACTTCTTGGATTTTTAGTGCTTGTTGTTGTTGTTTCTATATTTATCTTAAAAATAGAAGTCCCAGGTTAGGAATTTCATTTCCGGTTACACACTCTGCTTCTCTCCAATAATTATAGAAAGAAGATTTCTTCTCCTGCTTTTTTTTTTTTTTTTGGGTCTCAGTCAGTATGTACATGTTAATTAATAAATAAATAACTGAAAAATGACATCAATTCCTTTAAGCTCTAGTAATAAAATATTCCCAGAAACTTTTAAGCTCCACGAAATTCTTGTAGTCTTAAATTCAAAAAAAAAAAATTTGTTTCTAAGAGCAATGCTTTACATCCACTTTACCGACCCCTTTTCGTGATTCATCAACTGGACAATTCATATTGTTCAAATAAAGCATGCCCTAACTAGATAGTGACTATATAAATGTAAATTACATTTTTATTCATAACTTAGGTGTCCGGCCAGCTTACGAACACCTCAACTAATTCTGAAAAACTAATTCCACTGTCCACTACAAATTTACTGTATAAAACTTGGTTACATACGCTACCTTTTGAGTTCGCGAAGATGTCCAAACCATTACAGTGGCAGTGTTCGGACGGAAGGAATACCGGTGAAGGCCATGACATCTTCAAACTTTTGAGTAATTAACTAATTATATTTCGCCTTTGCATAATTTGGATAATCGGCTTTGACCCATTTAAGTTGTTATAATTTCAATTTAGTAAAACAGAACCCGGGAGCTCTGCTGTCCCTGAGAGACGGCATGCCCTGCCAACGGATGTGTATCCAAAATCCTTGTGTTTACTGTTTGGAAGAGAGAAGAAGGTACGAGATATAAGACAGTATAGGCCATAGGGGAAAAGGAAAAAGACCGCACTCTTTTGTTGAAAGACCCAGGTGAAAAAAATTGCCTTTTACAATCATGTGAGGAAATTTTTCAAGAAGAATCTAATATAGTCATGCCGCACTTTTTAACATGAAGTCTATCCGTCCTATATTCTGAATGAATAATTGGTATATTGAATTAAGCATTTCTAGTTATTCAGTTTAGCTGGTTTTTCATGGGGCCACTCGTAAACAAACATTTAAAATAAATCAACGGTCTGGATTAATTGTGTGAAACCTGAAAGTGAGACGTACCTAATTAAAATTATTCTTTCTACATGTGCAGTTGTGCAAATTTCTAATGAAATCATGTTCTTTTTAATGAAGTACTTCTGTCAACAACGAAAAAAACTGTTCTTTGATACTGAAAATATCACCATCTCTTATGCTAAAAGCTGGTCATATATATTACAAGTTACAACGGTTAATATATCCCTCCATGCAAGGGTGGCAGCTGTCATCACAAGGTTTTCAAAATATGCAATTATTATATAGAAAATAAAATTTTATCTTCAAATTATATAGACTCGCCATCACTAGATTTAACCGAAATTACTCTTTTTTGGTACTTTACGTGCATGTGATAAACATCGTTGATTAAAGTTTTTATTTTATTATAGTTCTTTGTACAGTGGATGCATGAATATTCACAATGCAGTTTGTTTTTTTATTTTTGAAGTACATATTTTCGTCACTACGTATAAAGGTAAAATTTTGGCTCTGTTGCTGCCTCCATGTACCCGGAGGCGGGGAGCCTGCTATGCAAGATATGCACAGCAGGTGCTGTGCAATCAAAATGCCAGCGTTTAGTTAGTCAGTCAACTAGCTTCACAAAATGCAATCTTGTGGGGCCCACTTTTGGGTCCCACACAAACGATCCGAACCGTTAAATAATTTTAAAATAATTATTCAAGTGGTTAAGGAGAAAATTGGGCCCATTGGATATTTTTACGTTATTGATCTAATTCGTTTGATTTTAATTCAGAATTCAGTACCCTACCAGTTTGACAGAACTTTCAAGAAAAGTTATAAAATTGTGGGCTTAGTAACCCATTGATCTGAACTTGAATAATTATTTTAAAATTATTTAACGGTTCGGATCGTTTGTGTGGGACCCAAAAGTGGGCCCCACAAGATTGCATTTTGTGAAGCTAGTTGACTAACTAACTAAACGCTGGCGTTTTGATTGCACAGCACCTGCTGTGCATATCTTGCACAGCAGGCTCCCCGCCTCCCATGTACCCTTGTATACATGCTGATTATATTTGTGTGTAAATGGGGAAGGAGTTTGTTGTGCCTAAGGTGGCTGTGCCCACAAAGGGCATCATCTGGAGCCCAGGAGGTGATCTAAAGCATTCACTTTGTAGATCTTGATGCGTAGAACAAAAAATTTAAAAATTGAGTTGATTTTCTCATAGGCTAATCGAAAAATTATTTTAAAGTTGATGAACGACTTTGATAATTTGTATGGGACTCCGAAGTGGACTCCACCGACTCATTTGTACACAATTTGTGCACTAGGAGAGTGTTTCCAGAAATGGGAACGAGAGAGAAAATGTGTTTGGGTCAGAGGGGCCCACTGATTTTAAATTGGATCCTTGGTTTTTGGATACTCATCCCAACAAGATCCACTTTTTACGTATAGTGTTTTGATTTCTTGCCAATTTCTAGACTCTGTCTTGCAATGTGTATTGTTATTAACGAAACGTTATTTTTTTTTGCTGATAAATAAAATAAAAAAAAAAACCCTTTTATCGCAAGGAAGAATAAGAGGAAAACAGGAAATAATATTTTTCAATCGAAAAATGAAAAATCTAAAAAATCTAATACAAAGACAAGAAAATCCAGGTGTATCGATCAGGTAAGTAACATGGCACATAAGCCCACGAATCACGGTAGGCAATGGGTGGTGAAGATTAGGGTCCACAATTGCCAACCCCTTTGTTTCCTTCAAATCAACCTCTTCACTCCTCAGGGCCACCAAATAAGGAGTGATTATTCAGTTCTCAATAGTTCTTCTCCATCGCACATATGCGTCGAATTAGTGGTGGAGCCTACATAAATGTATGGTGAAGCACGCCACTCGAGCATCATGACACTGCTCCAGGAACTTTTCCAAATAAGGTCATGTCCAAGTTGACAAAACGTATTCCATAATTGTGCGGCCATTTCTATTTGCGACAAAGTGCTATCTCTTGCGTTGCCACTGAAGCAGACCACTCGAGCATCGTGACGGTGCTCCAGGACCAAGTCATATTCTTTCCCAAAAACCAAGGTCATGTCCAAGTAGCCAAAATGGATCCCACATTTTACTATCTCTTGCATTGCCACTCACTTCTCAATCTCATTGTAGGCTTTTGTGGTTGCTAATCTCCATCCCCAGCTAGCTAGATGATCTCCTAATGATTTTTCGTTTTGATTGCAACAATTAATTTGGCTGGATTTAAGTGGAAATTTGAATGTACAAAGTTGACAAATGGGATTTTAAAGTGAGTCCTTTATGTTAAATTTACCATACGAGATTAACAAGTACTACAAGAAGTGAACACCATTCTGGCACTTGTTAAAGCCCTTAAATCATATTCCCTCCGTCCCAATTTTTTCGTCTATTTTTAAAAATTAAACATTTTTAGAAAACATAATGATTAGACCTAAAAATGATATCAACATTTCGACATTTACTTAACTTTTTTGAAAAGTTACTTTATTGCAGAAAGGAAAATTCTAAAAACAGTCTATTTGGGTTATCGTTAATGTTTAAAAAATGTATTGAAATGTACGAAAAATGTATAGGAATATGTGAAGGATTCGGGGGGCCTGTGGTGACTTAGTCACCACAGGGTGTGTAGTGGGCATCAAACGGCAACGTTTGATGTGGGAAGTGTGGGACTTATAAGCCTTTGCAAAATGTAATTCTGTGGGGCCCACTTTCGGGTTCCACACAAACGATCCGAACCGTTAAATAATTTTAAAATAATTATTAATGTGATCTCGGAGAAAATCAGACCCATTGGATATTTTTACGTTACTCATCTATTATTTGATTTTCATTCAAAATTCAGGTCCCTACCAATTTGAAAGAATCTTCAGGAAAAATTATAAAATTGTCGGCTTAGAAATTTATTGATTTGAACTATAAGGGTCGTAGGGCTAGTTGAGAAGAGCATCCAGTAAAAAAATAATCTTGTTCGGACATCGATAGGTGTAAAAAAAACAAAAATATTTCTTTTTTTTACACTTATCGATGTTTGAACAAAATTATTTTTTTACTGGATGCTCTTCTCAACTAGCCCTACGACCCTTATAGTTCAGATCAATAAATTTCTAAGCCCACAATTTTATAACTTTTCCTGAAGATTCTTTTAAACTGG
Organism: Vaccinium vitis-idaea; assembly: GCA_963854785.1. Taxonomy (NCBI): domain Eukaryota; kingdom Viridiplantae; phylum Streptophyta; class Magnoliopsida; order Ericales; family Ericaceae; genus Vaccinium; species Vaccinium vitis-idaea. The sequence goes on from OY978222.1 coordinate 34,565,650, forward strand.
TAGGGACCTGAATTTTGAATGAAAATCAAATAGTAATAGATGAGTAACGTAAAAATATCCAATGGGCCTGATTTTCTCCGAGATCACATTAATAATTATTTTAAAATTATTTAACGGTTCAGATCGTTTGTGTGGGACCCGAAAGTGGGCCCCACAAAATTACATTTTGCAAAAGCTTATAAGTCCCACGCTTCCCACATCAAACGTTGTCGTTTGATGCCCACTACACACCCTGTGGTGACTAAGTCACCACAGGCCCCCCGAATCCATATGTGAAAGTGTATAGAAAAGTAAACAAAGTACACTGAAGTGTGTTTTTTTGTCTTCTTCTTGCATTATTGCCAAGCACCCTCATTCTGTCGGAAGTGGGGATGCTGCAGTGTAGCAAATGCGATGCACCGTTTAGCGCATTCTCAACCATCCAAAAGTGTTTTCGAAGGTCCGGATTAAAACAAAACTCTTCCATGGAAAAGCACTTTTGGACGGCTGGAATGCCGCGTTGCACTGTAGGGTCCGCAGGTCCCACTCGGTCATCTTCTTCACTACTCCATATAATGTCGACAACTAAAACTTCAAAAAAAAAAAAAAATTTGTCTTAAGGGCTGCTTTGGCTAAAAAAATCAAACTGGTTTTTTCATTTGTCCTTATTTAATTTTTTTTTAATTTGTTAGTTTTACGTCGATTTTTTGTGATTTTTTGGCTTGTCTCGACGAGAGGAATCTAAAAAGTATAAAATTATTAGCCAAATTTAAAGTTTTGTGAATAAAGACAAAAAATAATCCAAAAAGTTGAGACGAACCAAGAAACCACAGAAAATCGACCAAAAACTAACAAATGCAAAAAAATAATTGAATAAGGACAAAACAAAAAACTATTTTGGTTTTTTCACCCAAAGGAGGCCTATTAAAGTATTGGCTTGCGAGAATGATATGTTTTATACAATCTTTTTATGCAAAGGTTTCAAAACTTCAAAAAAAACTACAAAAAATACAAGTGAAGTGACATTTTTGAACAACAAATTAAGAAATTAGTAGTAAATGCTAGGGTTCAATTCCCATGGGGCCTTTTTTTCCTTTTCTACCTTCTCTTCACTTTTCTTTTTTCTTACCATAGTCAGTTTCTACCTTCTCTTCCTTCTTTTTCTTTCCCTTTCCACTACATCCTTATCATTTGTTGACTTTTTTATAAAAAAAAATTGTCGGTGTAGTAATTAGTGAAAAAATAAATAAAACACTTCGTTCATATTCATAAAAGGTTCGCATTGCCCATTTCAATTGATTTTCTAATTCTTGCAGTAAGAATAGACAATTATGACCGAAAACTATTTTTTATTAACATGAAGACACTAATTACAAAAAAAGACAAAATATGGAACACGGTTTTTATCATTTGAAATAAATATTGGTTCTTTAATTTTTTTTAATTCTTGCAGTAAGAATAGACAATTATGACCGAAAACTATTTTTTATTAACATGAAGACACGAATTACAAAAAAAAACAAAATATGGAACAAGGTTTTTATCATTTGAAATAAATATTGGTTCTTTAATTTTTTTTCTCTAGAAAAACATAGGGCCCTGATTTACATTATCATCTGGGGCCACGAAAATCTCAGGGTCGGGCCTGAAGCTAGTTTTGGAAATTGTTGATTCACATGCATTTTTCTTTATAAGACACCGTGCATCACACACTTTGCTTTCCATCTCGACATGATAAGATATCATCTTTCATCTATAAATTTTGTGCCTACAAATCTTTTGAGGAAAAAGTGCTTTGGCTCTATGCATATAATAACCAGCTAGGTCAGTTTTTGTCATCTTTTTACTGTAATTAATTTTATCGAAAATATAACCCGCCTCCTTCTGGTGCAGAGAATTAGTTCAGTATTGGATATAGACTTTCCGGCAGACAAGATGCCTAATGTTTTGAACGCCTTAATTACTTTAAGGCCTGGTTTGGGTAAACTAAAAAAATTGATTTTTTGGTTTTTTTGGTTTTGTCTTTATTCAAAAAAAATTTGCATTTGTTAGTTTTCGGTCAGTTTTTCGTGGTTTCTTGGCTTGTCTCGACGAGAGGAATCTAAAAAGTATAAAATTATTAACCAAACTTAAAGTTTTGTGAATAAAGACGAAGGTGACATCCAAAAAACCGATTTTTTGGATTATTTTTCGAGAACAGCTATGTCATTTGCAAAGTCCAACATATACTCGAGAACAATCGAGTTCTCGCTCTTATAGCTTTAACGGTTGTATTATTGTTGGTTAATTGCTGTTCAATATTGCTTCTACGAGCATCTCAAATTTCCTGGATTTTTGCATCAGCTCGGATGCCTCCCTCCAACCGCGAAAAAATCGGATATTCGGTCATGTAAAATTCCGGTCAGGTTAAAATTGGTTGGGTAGTAAATATGTGCCAGCCTAGTTCGGATATATTTCTCGACAACGATTTGACTGTCATTCTCCTTTTTAACTCGTTCTATCATTTACTCAAGTGAATAAAATCAATTCTCCCTTCTTATCAACACAAAATTCTGAACCTGTGGTCCATATGTGTCACGGGAATGGTTTCAACAAAAATTCCGAATGCATATATATATATACGGCAATTATCCAATCCGGGATTGGAGGTTTTTTGGTGTTTTGATGCTTTTAAAAATTGTTTTTGGGAAATCCGAGCCGTCCAATGTGTTCAAAAGGTGTTTTCCAATGTCCACGCGGGAAATCTTCAAAAACAAATACCGGGAAGGGCTTGATCCAAGCAGTTTTTCGCAAAAACTGTATATTTACAATTTTGCGGAAAACTGCTCGGATCAAGCCCTTCCTGGTATTTTTTTTTGAAGATTTCTCACATGGACCTTGGAAAACACCTTTTGAATACATTGGACGGCTCGGATTTTCAAAAAAATATCGGGAAGGTGGAGTCCTGGATCCGGGATTCCCGGATTAGATCGGGACTCATATATATATTCTCATGTCAAAAGTTTCGAGGGAAATTATGCGGATGGATCAATGTATCCAGCAAATGGAGCCAGTAGGGACGGTCACTTCTACACGGGAAAAAAAACTTGTAATATTATATAGAAAAAAAATTTATGAATAATATAGGCTCGTTCTAGCAAAATATTTTGGGAAAAAAAATTCGACAATATATAGTAAAATCCCTGACTCCGTTCCTGTAGCTATCAACGGTCATGAATGTTGAAAATCATTGATCGTTATCTATTTTTCACCTTGAAAAACGGTGTGGATCATTGGTGTGGACGGTCTTGGCACTCATAAAAGGGTTGCTCTCTTATGGGTTGCTCTCTTATTTGTCAATCAATCATTTGGAAAGTGACTTGTGGTAAAACCGTCCTTAGCATTATTGTTTTCCTTATACGCAGTTACCAGCTTTTCTCTCTCTCTCATTGCCAGAGCTGGAAATGGACATTGATGCAACACAAGCGTGCGAAAAGCACAAAATTAGCTTTTGTTGATTCACGAACGAATATCCGGGGATTAAATCATTCTCTAAACCTGTAGATTATGAGAATACCCAGGAATAAAGGCATCAAACACTTTGTTGCAAATGAGTTCACTGTTCACCAGGTGCTAAAATCAATCATGATTTTAGCTAAAAGAGACTATGATTTTAGTACCAACTGAACTTATTTGCTAAAATCAAATGGAAAACTTAGGGGGTGTTCCACTAACCCAGTTTTTTGAAAAAACTGGTTTTTCACGGTTTTTTATTTGATGTGTTGTGAGAGAATGACATGTCTCGGTGTTTGAAAAAAAACAGTTTTTTGTTAGTGGAACACCCCCTTAGTGAGTCCTTGACTAACAAAACTAAGTAGACTCCTAGAACAACTCCATGACTTATCGAGCGACTAAAATGACACTAAAAATTGTGTAGATAAATGCTTAGAGTAATAATTGAAAGACATAAAAGAAGACTTCTCAGTTCAATCGTTTTCTTTATTTGCTCCTGCATCAGACATTCGGGCGTCCTTTTGCCGATTCAGTAATCAAACTGTCAATTTTTTAATTGGAAAATGATAAAAAAATAAAAAATAAAAAGTTCACTAAACTATCGTTAAGATTTAAAAATATATATTAAAATCTTAGAAAAATGCGTATTTAAAAATGTATGAAATTAAGTGTAAAAAATCATTGAACCATGCACTTTTTTTTTTTTTTTTTTCATTTATTGACAGTGCAGTGAACTATTAATAAAATGACCCATTTTCATTCTCCACAAAAGCGAAACCCATCTCAAGAGTTAATAATGGAAGAATGGTGAAAACGACTACGTTTGAGACGGACGTGTATAATTTGGCATGATAGTTTAGTAGTACCAAATTATTCGGTAGGGCCATCGATCCCACTAGAATTCTATATTTTAAAACGAATAAAAATATTATTGTTAATATCAAAAATGTTTTTGTTCATACCAAAAATTGTAGTACATAAAATACTTGTACGATGTACAAGGTAAATAAGTCTTTTATGCACTAAACTTTTAATATTATCATAAACAGTTTTGACATTATCATTTGCTTGAACTTCCAATTGCAGACAATTAAAACAAATAATAAATAAATGTTCAAAATTACATTTACATTTACATTAAAGGAAAATAAAATATGTTTTCTTTAAACTTTAAAAACTCGTCACGATAAAAATTAGCATTATCAAGTTCATTAGGCAATATAATATTTTTGTTTTAACTTCTGTGAATTTTTTTTAAACTACTCTCTATCTTCTTGTGTTTTAGAAAGGTAATTGATTTTCACACTTCCCAAATTTATATTCACTCTCTTTTCTTTTTCTTTTTTGTCTTTATTCAGTTGAATGTTACAACATTGTCCTTCATTTGAATAAAGACAAAAAAAGCGTAAATATAAATTTGTGGAGTGCAAAAATCACTTCCCTTTAGAAATTAGAATATTATTAAAATTTACTCTCTCATAAGAATTTCATGGCTGGCTTGCTCGTATCCGGGCACTACGAGACGGCGTAGTGCAGCATCCCAACCTTTGACTCAATAATCAATAGTTCGGGTTTTAAAAAAATTCTTCAAGAGAATATACTACTTCGAAAGAGTCTTTTAACAAAATCTAACAATTAAAAATACTTTTAAACAGATAAAATGTTGTTGTACTACCGTCTACTACAGGGTCCCTAGATCCGGCTAAACTTTTGATGGATCCGTACGAGTTGTCCCTTTCTCTTTGTCAGAGTACGGACAACCGTACACTTGTTCATTAATTACTAATTGCGTGAATTGGTGTTTTTGTCACCCTGTGTGTTTTAGGAAGCTTCCACTCCACCTATATATCCCAGCATATGAAAACGTTGTTGAATTGAATCGAATAACGTTCAAAAGAATCATAATTAACCCTGCTACGGCATCTTAGATTAATTGTACAACCAATTCCCATGTCCTCATCGAGAAAAACTTGGTTGCGTGTTGAATATTGCAACGTGGTACCCGACTACGCATCTCGAGTCTCGACCGTTCAAAAGTTTAGATTTATTCATCCTCTCTCTCCTCTTTCTCTCTTTGCAATATGGATGGCCGAGATGGATGGTGGACAACACGTGGCCATACACTACACGCACCCAAGGTTTTCTTCCTCGTCACATGGTTTGGTTTCATAGGCGGCTCCACCCTTATGAAAGGGTGGTCACCTGACCACCCTCAACAACAAAAAAATTGTTCAGAAATACATGTAAAAATTTTAGTTTTAGTTTAGTATAGCGATTGTTGAACACCCTACTCACAAATATTTGAACACCCTACTCAAAAATATTTTGACACTTAGCTTAACAAATCAGCCCACTAATTAATTTTATGTAAACAACTAACTAAAGTCTAAAATCTTCTCATAGATGGTTGATGTACACTTTAAAACCTTTTATATTTTATATCATATGTGATATATTTATATCGGATTTTGTTTTAACATTTATACCATGAACACTCACCAATCCTGGTAATTCACAATAAAAATCCTTAATACACTAGTTCAAAACAAAGTTCACACTCTTTACGACAAAAATTAGGAAAATTAAGAGAAAAAATATATATCTCTATTGTATTGATATCATCCTATGACTTCTCTTTGACCAACAATCAACTCTCTATATGTGAAAATAAATATACATGCAAACCTATTCAGCACACAAATTTTAACAATAAATATTAGTGTATTTATCTCCTGATTTAGTTTTACTTGACCCAATAACATAGAATTCACTAAGAAAATTTGTAATATCTTATGTATTTTCATATGATTTGGCCTCATTATTCACACTAATATATGAAATTTGTATGTATATACTAGTTAGTAGAACTAGTAGAGTTAAGGTAAATCTTGAAAAACCTGTTCAAATTTTTTGGAACCACCACTATTTGGTTTGGTGGAAAAACCTTCGGCGCCAAATAGGGTACCGCGTGACACCGAGACGTGGTACCCCTAAGCCAATTTGTCGGAGAACTTTGAAAGGGATACTAGTATGTGAAAGGATCAGGATGCTCTGGTTCATGAAATATGACCTCTTTTTTCCTTTTCCTTGTGGTCTTTACTCAAAATTTCTATGAATTCTTTTAGTTACATGATCTTTTTTTTTTTTTTTGAGAAATAAGTAGAAAAAATATCATAGATAAATCAAGCATACAAAGTCCCAAAGGTACCATAAAGCAAACACAAAAGTTAAACATCATTAATTAGAGAATTATCGGGTTGAAAAGGAGATCTATCACCGTTGTCCGGGTAAGGAACAAAAGAGGCCAGAGCATGCTTAGCAATTTAGTGTGCCCGCTGAACATGCTAGCTCGCAACCTTCGAGATCCTGCAAAACGACAGCTTTTTCACTTCAGCTGCCAGGTTGCGCAACAAAAATGTGTCATCATGATGACACTCAGCTCTCCCTGCTATCTGCATAATTGCATTGAAACAATCAGAAAAGACATAAACCACATTATAATTTTGGTTTAAAGCCCATCTAATAGCTTCATAACAAGCTTGAATTTCCGTTTGGATAGCAATACACGATCTTGTATTACTAAAAGCCCACGTTCTGTGTTCCAATTTCTCCATTAACAGTTTTTTTTTTCCTCAATGTGTTATGAGGAACAAGCAAGGAAAAATGAAACAAAATGGTTACAACCGCGAATTAAATTCAAAGTTTGAGAAAGTTACGTATTGCAGCTCTTGTTACTTGTTATTTTACTGGATATACAGAGCTCTGGAAGGAGAGGTATACATAACGAACATATCATCAGCAACTTATCATACGCTCCATGATGCAACTTCGTCTTGTTAATCAACTCTTTAACCAAAATTACAGGAAACCAAATTCATAGTGGCAACATATATACATAGCGTATTACATTGAACGCCTCAGATGATCAGATCTTTAACGTGTTCGTTTTTCAAAGGGTAGCTCTTTGATGGACAATCACCTGACATTATATTGTGTTGGCAGAACATGATTGGCGAGGGGTACCATGGGTACATCACAGCGTGGTACCCTATTCGCAACCAAAATTTTCTCTTTTGTTACATAGAGAGAGGACAATACTCTTTTGATCCGAATCCTTTGTTAAGAATTTATACTAGAATTTATTAATCAGTTTTATCCATTTTTCATGAGAATCTTTTATGTGTAATGTTTGCATGATAATATTGTATGTTGTGCATGTGTGCCTTTTATTCTACATAGTAGATGATCTAGTGTGTAGAGTACGGCTTACACACGAAAAATTGGACCATCAGTTCTTATAGACTATAAGTTTTTGGTTCACAATCTTAATTAGATGGAATATATATACAACTAATACAAGTTATTACACAAGTCTTTACATGAGTAACATGTCCACAAGGAGAACTCACATTACCATTCTACTCCTCGATCCCTGAAAGTTGAAATAAATTATAAACTAAAGCTCGCCAGGAGGCAGGAGCATTGCCACTTGGTGCTCCGGATCACTCCAGAATCATACATTTAGGGGGTGTTTGGCAGCCCATTTTTTACCTTTTGAATTTTCACTTTTGGCATTTTGGTTAGAATACATTACTCTCTCTGTCCCAATTTATTGGTCTCTTTTGGGGATTCTAACATATTAAGGGAACATCATAATTACACTTGTCATACTTTTTTCCTCCTTTCTCCCTTCAAAATATCATCATTACATGTACTTACTTTCAAAAGGTGAGGGTAAAAGAAAAACTCAACACTTTTTCCCATTACTTTTTAATTGGGACAATTTTTTTAGGACAACAAAAAGTGCCATTTGGGACTAAAAATAGGGGACGGAGGGAGTATAAATTTGTAGAGTGTTTGGGAAATATGTGCATAATGTATTTTGTAACAGGAGTGGTGTTTGAGAGATACTTGCAAAGACATTCTATAGGTCTTTTATATTAAGCAAAATGGAAAAAATGGAAAGAAAAAAAGAAAGAAAGAGAAGTAAAAAACCTCCTCTTCTCCTACTTTTTTATTTTGCTCTCCTTCATCAAAAACCAATAATGAATTTCTTAGAACTCGTTTTGGAAGGGGAGAGCCAAACAAGCTTAAAAGTGAAAAATGAGAATGTGAAATGTAAAAAAATGATTCCCAAACACGGAATCCGGATCCTCTATGCGGATTGTGCCTATGAGAATCGTGTGAGGGCTTTGTTGAGACTCTTTTTCTTGAAAAAAAGGTCAATGTTTCCCGTAATCTACCAATATTCCGTTTTACTGTGCTCGTTCAACAGCAACATTCACTTTTTTGTATCCCAACGACGTTCACCAAAATGACCAATTGTTTCTATGATTCCTTTTGCACTTTCATTTTCGTTCATTTTCAGTTTCTCGTTCTCTGCAATAAGGCAACACGAGAAAATTAGTGACCTTTGTTTTTCTAAGTCCTACTGTAAGAGGGGAAAAACTCACGAAGTTATTTCCCTGCTCTTATGAGATCAAATCCTCTTCAAATGGAGCGACCTCGATCCTGCAGCACAAGCAAACTGTCAGAGAGATGCTTAAGTTAGCACTGACGAACTGGAGGATAAGCAGAACGAGTGTGTAAGTATGAGAATGGGTTCAAGCATACCTCTTGTGTTTAGGGTTCGACCTCTTAAATAGGCAACTTCTTTGCACTTACATGCCTTATAGAATTCTTCTCTGTTTGGAATCATTCCAATCTTGGATTCTTCCTTATTGGGCAGCGTAGCCTGCATGATTCTGGATTCCTTATTCGATAAGGATTCTTGCTAAGATGGCCGCATATTGCTCGTTCGGAGCTTTACCCTACATGGGAGTTTGCTCTTTGTTTAGTATGTTGACTGGATTTCCATCTTTGGGTAAGATTGTGCTTATCTTCACAAGCTCAACTGATTTTGGGAATATCTTCGAATACTCCATCCTTTCCTTATCTTCGCAAGGAAAGTCTGTTGCTAGGGTTTATCCCGCATTGGGTCGTTCCATCTGCATTATCCGACGAGCAGATAGACTTGAGTTAATGTTGGGTTACGGACTTGGTGGTCGTCCGCATACCATTCCGTGTCTCTCGCCACGTGCATGGGCACGTGGCGGTTTTGGACGAGCTGGTTTGTACGTCTTCTATAGTTTTGGGAAAACACCCCACACACCTACTGTAGTAGTAAATTAGTGACTTTATCTTGTCACATAAAGCTCAAATTTTTTGCAGACAGCAAAATGCCATACTGTATGCCCAAGTTGATTTAGGTGGATTTGCATGTCTAATTAATTAAGAGAATGTTGCCGGACGTATGGATCTTGCCGCCATCGGGAGGTTTTTGGTCTGAACTATTCATGATCTAAGTCACATAATTCGCGTGTGTGTAGGTTTCGGGAGTGCTAGCGTAAAAGCGTCTATAAATGATATCTCAAACTATTAAGAGCGGGAGTGCAAATACTAAGAGCGGGAGCGCATGACATTTTGAAAGATTAGGTGACTAAGCCCAAGACAGACGCTTGAAGAAGGAAGTTACTAGTTTTTGGGCCGTGTTTTGTCAGTTGAGGTCCTTGTGGTAAATGGGAAAAAAGGGAAGACGAAGGACCCGACAGTTAATATTTATTCATACACTTATTCTCCAATGGATTTTATCACATAAAATCTTGTTTTTTTAAAAAATCTAGAATCCTCAACTGATTTTTAGCAAAACTAGATTTTATCTCATAGAATCATTTGGAAAACACCTTTATCAAACTTAGATTTTATCAATTGAGAAAATGATGTGATTTTATCACACCTCCAATCAAAATCAGAATTTATCAAAATTAGATTTTATCTCATAAAACTCATTAGAGAACAATGTCGTTATGAATTTCACAAGAATGCGTGATTCGAAGCACAACGTAAGATAATAATAATTTGCAACTTTTGCATGTGCGGTGAGTCAGTCAGAGTAATAGACTCTGGGAAAGAGTAAAAGACTCTGGGAACCTACCTCGTTGGAAGGTTGGGGCCCAATGCCACGACATTTTTGGGCTCGTCCTCTCACATGACACCCCAGCCTTCTTCTTACCTCTTCATGTGCACCACGACAGACTCCTCACAACTCATTACACCCACAGAAACAAAACAGCATACGACACGACACACATGCAGTCCCCTCCCTTCACGTGTTGTCTGACTGCACATCTTGACCGTTTAGAAGTATTTTGGACGGTCCAGACTTTCCCCTCACTCTCTCTCTCTCCTCTTTCTTAACTTTTGAATGGTCCAGACTTCCCCCTCTCTCTCCTCTTTCTCTATTTGTAATCTGGACCGTCCAAAACACTTTTGGACGGCAAAAATACACGGCTAGGACCATGTAGGCGGGTCTGGGGGGCTACTTTTCAGCCCCTGCTTGGCACTCTGTTGTGCACTATCTAAGCCGTTCATTGCTCTAATCAACGGTTTGGATTTTTTTTTTTTTTTTGTACTTTGACCGGTAAGAATACACTCTCACCGGTGAAAAATACATCTGGACCATTGATTGCACCAAAGGAACGGCTCAAATATGAACTGTGTGCACAGCAAGGTGCCAAGCAGGGGCTGAAAAGCAGCACTCACGGATCCCACATGACATACCCGACCCGCACCCAAGTTTTTCTCCCTTCCCTTCTACTACAATTTTCTCTCTTCTATTAATACAGTATGCAAAAATAATACTACATTTCACCATCTCTCTCACTAAATTCATTCCCCACTCCTCTCCCTCTCTCTCTCTCTCTCTCTAAAAGTAGACCACGTTTTCTATTCCATGGTTCCTCTCTTCCATTCATATCCACCATGCCATCCAGTCTCCCCAGGTACCATATATTCTCTCTCTTCAATTCTTCCATTCATATATGTACTAATTTTCACAGTTTTGCATTTTTAATATTAAATTATTGATTCACTCTATTGTATTAATTGTTTATCCTCAGGTGGTTAGGAATATTCCGGCGTGGAATTTCATCTTTCGACCATAACGACGCCGTCGACGACTCAATTGAAAGCCCGATTTCCAACTCCGTCGAATGCTACGCCTGTACTCAAGTAGGTGTCCCGGTTTTCCACTCCACTAGCTGCGACCGGGCCCACCAACCCGAATGGGAGGCCTCAGCCGGTTCATCACTAATCCCAATCAAAAACCGGCCCGGAAGGAAACCAGCCCGGGTCACGGGGACCAGGAGATCTTCGGGTCCTTTCGGGAAGGTACTGGACCCTCGCAGCAAGCGAGTCCAGTGGTGGAACCGTGTGTTTTTGCTGGCACGCGGCATGGCGCTGGCCGTCGACCCTTTGTTCTTCTACGCGATCTCGGTCGGCCGAGGCGGCGCGCCGTGCCTGTACATGGACGGCGGACTGGCGGCGGTCGTGACGGTGATCCGCACGGTCGTGGACGTGGTGCACCTGTGCCACCTGTGGCTGCAGTTTCGGCTGGCGTACGTGTCGAGGGAGTCGTTGGTGGTGGGGTGTGGGAAACTCGTGTGGGACGCACGTGCCGTGGCTTTGCATTACGTGAGATCTCTCAAGGGGTTCTGGTTCGACGTCTTTGTGATACTACCGGTTCCTCAGGTCAGTCGGTAGGGATGGAAATGCAAACATCATTTCCTTTCGAATTTTTGTCAAAAATTCTTCGATGCTCACGCACGCTCGTTATGTGACTTAGTTTTAGATCGAGTGAATACGTAACTACACACACGAGGAGAGAAAATAATTGAAAGAAATGATGATAAATTTGGTAAACGAGTGTTGTACAAGAGTTAGGAAGAGATGGAGAAATTTTCCAATGCCGAGTGGGTATCGCGCCGTGACGGTACCCATCGCGCATCTCAGCCGTCCAAAATACTTTTGAGATGACTGTGATGAAGCATTAGGGGTAATTAACCATGTAAAGCGTCACGTGGTATCCAAACGACAAAGAAAAAGACAAAATAAATATACATTCCAATGTACTTTTTTATATTTTTTAATGTACTTTTACACATTTTTATACATTTTTTTTACATATTTTCATATACCTTTTAAATTTTAACGATAGCCCTACAAAATTGATTTTATCATTTTCCATTTTATCAATACGACTAACTAAATTTTTTTTATGTGGTTATTATTATAATGATTTTTATGTGGTGATTGTAATGATGATGGTTATGTGGTGATATAATCTTTGGCATTTGCGTACAAAACCACCGTTATGTACATCTCACACATGCGCATGCGCTACCCAATTTACGGACTGTTAGGCGTACACCGGTACCTTTCCTTTACGTGATAACTACTACTCCTTCCGTCCTAAAAAGATGCTCTTATTTCACTATTATTTAGACCAATCAAACAATTATCTATATTTTATAATTTATAATGTTTGTCACGAATTTGATATGTGTGTTTAATAAAAATAATTGAGATCTATCAAATAAGATCTATATTGGTTATATAAATCATTACAGGGGCAGGTTCCCCTCACACTTAAAAAAATACACGATTTTGTTCTGGGCCCCATTGTGATGTTCCGAACCATTGATCTTGTTTAAATGAGTAAAATAGGAGGTTCTGTAAAAATTCAGCTCAATCGGATATCGGTAAGTGCTTGATCCAAATAATTTTGCAAAAACTGTGACAAGAACTAGTGTTTTTAAAACTATTTGGATCAAACACTTACTGATATCCAATTGAGCTGAAATTTTGCAAACCCTTTTATTTTAATCATTTAAACAAGATCAACGGTTCGGAACATCATAGTAGGGCTCGGAAGAGTGAGGTATTTTTTTATGTATTTTTTTAAGTGTGAGGGGAACCGGCCCCATTATTATAAATCAAAAGAAATGAACAGTATTGTGATGCGTGTGAATAGAGAAGTAGGAGCATCTTTTTAGGCAGGAGGGAGTACTGGTTAATTATGGGTATAACAATGTGAATCATGTGATGGTTTTCTTGAAAAGAGAAAATACCTTACACCGCAGGTGTGTGAAATCAGCATTTTCGACCCCCGCTTTTGTGGATGCTATTGTGCGTTAATTATTGATCTGAACCGTTCATTTTGTGGGACTCGCATAATAGTACTTCATCCAAAAAATCAATCTGATCGGACATCGATAAATATATCAAAATCTGAATTTTATTTTGTAAAATGGGCGGTTATAGATTTTAAAGTTAAACTTTCTATGACCGTCTATTTTACAAAACAAAATTCAGAATTTGATATATCTATCGATATCCGATCAAACTGATTTTTCAAATGAATGTACTACTCTGTGAGTTTTTCAAGATGATCGATACAAATTACAATAATAAACTCAAGGCAGTTTTACATTGGTGGTATTAAGAATTTAATCTCTTTCCTGAAAGATTCTGGCCCATCGCTACTTGAAATTTAAAGATACAATAATTACATAAGTTTACGTGCAATTTTTTTTTTTTTTTTGGACGTTGAAATGTGACTATCATACTATAACTCGAAAATAGAAAGTCTAGTACTCCCTCCGTTCCAAATTGCTGGTTACATTTTCTTATTTAGAACCTCTCGAAAATTGTCTATATCTTCTCATTTATAATAGTTTTTATATTCAATATGGATCTTGTTTGCTAGATCTCAATTAGTTTTATTAAACAAAATTTTTTAAATTACAAAAAATGTTATAAATTGTGAGATATAGACAATTGTTTGAGTGGCACGACTACCCAAAAGTAACCATTATTTTGGAATGGATGAAGTATCTATTAGCATATATTTTAATAATAATAGCCCAAGATTTTTGGATCATCAAAATAAGACCCCTTTTTTTATTAGATCAAAGTACAGTTGGGCGTTTTGGAATAAAAAGGATTTTAAAAAGTGCCTTCTCGGAACATGAAAAAGAACATGAAAACACATATAACGGATGAGATTTATCTAGTGTATTAGATGGATCTCATCCGTTTGACGTGTTTTCATGTTTTTCTTTCATGTTTTGTACCAAACCCCCCTCTTGAGTCACATGACTTGCATGTTTAAAATTTTACTTTTGATTTGACACTTTGCAAGTGCCATGTAAACATTACGTGGAAGTCATTAGGCACATGGTGACAATTTATATCACATACTTTAAGGTACCACACAGGATGATCATTATTAATGCATGATTGTTTCACAATTATTTATGGGAAAATGCTAACATGTGACCAATAAAAACACGCGTTAAGATTGAAAAAGTGTATTGAAATATGTAAAAATTGCATAGGAATATGTGAAAGTGTATTGAAAAGTATAAAAGGTGTATTGGAGTGTGTATTTTTTTATTTGTTTGTGTATTTATTATGTGCTCATTGAGCACACATTAGCAAGACCCTTATTTATAATATATTAACTTCACAATAGAGTAATTATTCGGTAATCCCGAAGCACAGTCGTATGGTGCTTCTTTTTTTTTTTTTTTCCCAGAAAATGCTGACAATTCTTATGGTGCTTCAAATCACTCTAATACCGCATATTTATTTGGAGTCCATCCACTAAGTCGTGTATTCCACCGCATATAACGGATCGAGTCTATAGAGAGAGATCAAATCCCCTTGATTGTTTAACCCACTAATTAACTTCCGAGCTAACCCGCTGATGTATATCGTATGACAAAATTGCTTTGTCATTTTTGCATCTTCTTTTTAACTCCTTTTAAATTTGTGTGATTTTTGGCACAGGCTGTGTTTTGGTTAGTGGTGCCAAGACTGATTAGAGAAGAGCAGATAAAGCTGATAATGACAATACTTCTGCTAATATTCTTGTTCCAATTCCTCCCCAAAGTTTACCACAGCATTTGTTTGATGAGGAGAATGCAGAAAGTCACTGGCTACATTTTTGGTACTATTTGGTGGGGTTTTGGCCTTAACCTCATTGCCTACTTCATTGCCTCTCATGTCAGTATCTTCTCTCTCTAAAACTTCCATTTTCATACCCCATTTCAGATTGGCAACAATGCACAGGGCCGACCCTGAAATTTCCAAGACTCGACTCAAAATTTGGTTCACTAATGCAATTTCTACTAATGAACCTATCATTACAGCTTTTTAAAAATATTTTTCTCTGGCTTGGATCTTTTCAGCTATTGTTCATTTCTTATTTTTGAAACCGGTTTGTGGCTCTCTTATTAGATGAGCTTCTTTGGACAGTGTATCATTTTCTAAGCCTATTTAACTGATACTATATGATCAAAATCAAGACGTGAACCTCTCGCTCTTAACGCATACTGTAAAAGCGAACCGAACTTTAACACATGGCTGGGAAATTGATTGTACTCATGAACTTTATCTACTTTTCAAGTTCCATCCAGAGAAAAATTAGGACCAAATTCAGAACACAAAATTCATAGACAAATTCAGTCAACCTCACTAATTAGCTAACAACTTACAACTTTCAGGTTGCAGGAGGATGTTGGTACGTACTCGCGATACAACGCTTTGCGTCATGCCTGAGGCGGCAGTGCGATCATAAAGCATCGTGTAATCTCTCGTTGTCGTGCTCAGATGAGATTTGTTACCAGTTTCTGTCGCGGGCAGCGCAGACATTGGGCAATCCATGCGGCGGTAACGTAACAACAATCTACCGAGAGCCGATGTGCTTAGATGTGAACGGGCCATATCGATACGGCATCTACAAATGGGCTCTTCCAGTCATTTCCAGTAACTCTCTAGCTGTCAAGGTTCTTTATCCCATTTTTTGGGGTTTAATGACCCTCAGGTACTTCTTTATTTTCTACTCCATCTCTTTTGAGTCAGGCCACAATAAAGTAATTTTCTCGCGACCAGCCCACAGTCTCACAATATGTTCGCATAAATAGATGATTTAGTTTTTATATTAGTCCATTGGCTAAAAAAAACTGATAGGAACACAACTCCAGACACAACTGTGTCATGAACCGTTAGATACATGTGGGTCCACATTTGCAGACACAGTTGTGTCCAGAGTTGTGTTCGAAAGGCATGTTTCTAGACTTTCTATTGGCTAGTAGCGTTCTCGAAGACCGTGCCTAAATATCTTGGTACATGGTTTACAGCACCTTTGGCAATGATCTTGAGCCCACAAGTAACTGGCTAGAAGTCATCTTCAGCATATGCACTGTCCTCAGTGGCTTAATGCTATTCACCCTATTAATTGGAAACATTCAGGTACCCCTTTTTTCCTTCACCATTGCAGGCTAACATCTCATTTTCCCAAAAATGGTCCAAAACTTAGTGAACTAATTATATAAATTGGTATTGTGAAGGTATTTTTGCACGCAGTCATGGCGAAGAAGAGGAAAATGCAGCTGAGGTGCCGCGATATGGAGTGGTGGATGAGGCGGAGACAGTTGCCGTCTCAATTGAGACAAAGAGTCCGCCACTTTGAGAGGCAGAGGTGGCGGGCGATGGGAGGAGAAGATGAGATGGAGCTGATTAAGGACTTGCCGGAAGGGCTACGACGCGACATTAAGCGGTACCTTTGCCTTGACTTGATAAGAAAGGTAACAGCAACGATAATTGTCTACTATCTCAAAGTGCAGAATTTCTCTTTCGTATCCTGTTCTGCTCTAAGCGTGACTTGTTTTATTGAGCGCGGCTTGATCGACAAATTTGTTGTGTTCTGTTATGTTTAGGTACCTATCTTCCAGAGCTTGGACGATCTTATCCTCGACAACATTTGCGACCGTGTGAAGCCTCTTGTATTCTCTAAAGATGAAAAGGTCTGAACCTTTTTTTGATTGTTATTATAACCACGGATGGAGTCGGGGTGCCAGTAGTGGCAGTCGCGCCCTGCAAGGGTAAAAAAACCCTCTAGTATTAATGTATCATGAAAACGTTGTTGAAATAAATTTATCCCCGCGTAGTGAAATTTCTGACACCGTCTCTGATTATAACAGGGTTAATGCTACACCGATTTGAACTTTAGGTTCAGACATGGAAAAGTTCACATTCATGAAAAATGAGATAATTGTAGAATTTCCATACGGTATATGATTATGATTCACGACTAAAAGAATGTCACTGACACATCATTCTGTTCGAATTTCTTATAAAAAAATCTGTATAGAAGTTCGGATAATATGTTATTGTTTGTTTACTGCAGATCATTAGAGAAGGAGACCCGGTCCAAAGAATTGTGTTCATAGTTCGTGGACGAGTAAAAAGTAGCCAAAATCTAAGCAAAGGCATGGTAGCCACAAACATGCTAGAGCCAGGAGGATTTCTGGGTGATGAATTGCTCTCATGGTGCCTCCGTCGTCCGTTTATGGACCGGCTTCCAGCCTCGTCGGCTACATTCACCGTCATAGAATCGACAGAGGCGTTTGGGCTTGATGCAAACAACCTCCGGTACATTACCGATCACTTCCGTTACAAATTCGCCAACGAGAAGCTCAAGCGAACGGCAAGATACTATTCCTCCAATTGGAGGACTTGGGCCGCCGTGAATATACAAATGGCCTGGCGGCGGTACGTGGTGAGGACTAAGGGTCCGGTGAATCACGTCACCGAGAATGGTGGCGGTGGTGAGCGGCGGCTCCGGCAATATGCTGCAGTCTTTATGTCACTCAGGCCGCATGATCACCTTGAATAAGAGCTAGTTAGTAATCGGGTATTTCATTTTTTCTGTAATTTGAACCCGTTATTTGATGGGACTGATTGACTGAATAAGTGAGTCGTTCATTGATTCTTCAGCAAACAATGCATCTCTCTCTCTCCCTGACCCATTTTTTTCTGGCCAATTTTGGCCGGAGAAATGACCCAAGCCATTTGTGCCAGGTTAGATTTTTCTCCCCATTTTCACCCAAACATCAAGATTAACATGAAGTAATATCTCATTAGTTGCTCGTTCACGCCGGCTATTTTAAGGTATGTTTCGACCACTGCTTGAAGAGCCACCATATTTGCTTTGACAGCTTAATTATAGAGCCTTAAAAAATTAGGTGGAACCAATAAAGTTAAGTAGGGAAAAGTAGGATTTAAAAAAAATAGGTGACGCTAAAATAATTTGTTGAGATACAAAGAGAATTAGTAGTGGTAAATAGTTAGTTGGTTAATAAAATAAGGAATTGGTTAAACAATAATTAAAGTATATAAAATATAAGTAGAAAATTCAAAAGTTAATTGAGAAAAGGGTAGTTGGAAGGGAGCCAAATTTAGAACGGACACCACGGGAATAGTTTGGCCAAATTAAGGCAAAAAAACACTGCACCAAGCCAAAAATTTGCTAATACTGTGAACAAAGCATTCTTACAAGCCAGTTTTTCTCCCTACTCTCTTCCTCGATGGCATGGTTTTCCCAAAGTCTCGCCTAAATTACAACTTTTGAAAGGGAAATTAACCAATTATACATTCAGAAATACACTATTTTTGGCCAATTGACTGGAGAACATGAAATTGTACAATTCAGCAGCTGCATCCATTCAAATAGACCTTCCAAATCCATAGCCAAATCAAATCTGCTGTCCAAAACAAAAACTAGCAACATTCATAGAAGGATATTTGGATCAATAACATGCCATCACATACTGCATAACCGGCAAACAAAGATTTTTTTCAATGCTTCAAGCAATTCTAAAGTGTGTATGCTTCAATCTTATTAAAGCTGTCCAAGGGTGACGAGAAGCTGGAAACCCCATTTTCGAAACAGTGCTTTAGAAGGGCATAAACAAAGCATTCGGATAAATTTATTTTTAATGAGCTTAAGGCTTATGGATTTTTTTTTCCTCAGAAGGCTTAAGCTTCTACCTAGCATTATAAAAATTACTACCTCCGCAACCTTTTTGGTCCCTTTTTTAAACCAATCAGAAGAGCTCGATTATGTCTTTTATTAATCCACACAACTATAATTTTTTGGCTCGATTAAATGCACATATTTAAGAAGGTATTTACTCAAAGGGAATGGGGGGGAGGGGGGAATATAAGATATAGGAAGAATCAATGGGTTTATGGACAATTTTGACAAAAATGGCTGAAGGAACTGATTGCAGAGAAAATGATACCTGTATGATCTCCAGAAGACACTGGTTGGAACGATCCTCTGTCCACAAAGTTAAATAGCTAGAGTCTCTATCAAAGCTTTGGCAAGGGCTTGGCTATCTTCCTCTTCGCATACTCATTAACAATGCTAATTGCACTCTGGCTGTGACGCAGAGAGAACTCAGCTAGTAGGATTTGGCTCTCTTCATGTGTTAGATCTCCGTGACGACCCTGTAAAATGAAAAGTGGAATATATTTTTTTCTTCATACATCATGCATGAACTGAGTAAAAGTGAATGAAAGTGCAACCCAAGAAAACTATAATTAAGAAAAGTGAAATGTGCATGCATTACAGATTCAAAGAAGTGGTACTTCAGTCTATCAGTCTATCATTCTACCATTGCTTCGGAAGTCTAATTTGTACAATCTATAAATATGAGCTGCTTTACATAGATTTTGCATTTTCCAAATTCTGCATATTCAGGTATCAAGTTATTCACTTTACAAATCTTAAAACCATTAGCTTTGCCGCAATAACACACCAGTTAAAAGAGAAAGCAAGTGGTTAAAAGAAAGCAAGTTTATAAGCAAATGAAGATACATTGAACACTAAGGTTACCACATGGTCATATCTGAATAAGAGACACATGCAACATTAATCAGCTCTCAACAACCATGTCACTAACAAAAGTAACATTAGAAACTCGGTTACAAGTTCAACACAAACAACTTCGCTCCCTTTCCCTGGGCTTGAATTTCCAAAACCATATGATCGTGGTGTTTAAGTCCCTCGCTCTCACCCATCTACCCTATGTGTTTCATCAGTGAAGACCCTCCAAGAAGGTAGGGATCCCAGTTTTGACTGCACCATCTTGGTGGGCTTGGGAAGTGAAAAGTGAACCTTCTTCGATAAATCGGAAACTAAAGTCCGAAATTTGCACATATTACCAATGGGAGATTAAATTCAGGCACCTTATATCAATCTTCAATCTTGTACATAGAATTGAAAGCAACTTCTAAAATGTAATAAACTACAGGAATCACAATCTCAATGTCTAGAAACCCAAGGTTTGTTTGCTTGAAAATTTATGATCTCGGAGCATAATCGTTATCAACAAAATCATTTGTTCCAGCAGTGGATTTCTAGCTCTCCATCAGTCTCATAGGTCTAAGCTTCAAGTGATAACTTGCAAGCACTTGCAAGCAACGGTATACAATAATGCTATCGAACAAGATGTTGCTCACTTGCTTTAGCGAAGGGAAACCACATTAACATACTCATATGAGTTGAGAATCCTATGTCATTATCCCCGTGCATAAGCTTTCAGCCAACGGATACAAAAACGTGCTTTCTAAAGTGGGTTTCCATTTTCTCAAAAGATTAAGACACTTCCAAAGTAAGATAGCAGCTGAAGAACAGCCCTGAGACAAAAATAAGGTAGAAGATACAAAGAAGATTACTGATTTAGCTCTGTGGAGCTACCACGTGGTAGGTCCTTACATAAGAGTATACGCTAAAGGGGCTAAACAGAAATGGCAATATGAAATGCATACACCTTAAATTTCATAGTGAGAATGAGAGAACCGCAAAGAAAGGGATCAACTTTTAACAATAAAATCAGCTTGCATGAGAGCCTGAGAGGTTTGGGAACAGTATATGAAATGCCTCTTCTAGGATTAGAGGAGAAATTATGCCCTTCGTTAGACCTCAATGACAATATCCCACTGCTCACCAACATTAATCAATACCAAATGCCACAACCAACTAAACAACCCTTGTCACCATCACTAGCAGCACACTGATGAACAATCGTCTGTCTCTCTGATGAATATCTGTGAATATAAAATATCTCTGGTGCTATGTTTAGATTGGCCAGCCAATTGCTGGACTAAAATTTCTTATCTTTAGATTTGTGGGCTTTCTGATAGCTAAAAGTAAAATTAAGGCCCGGAAATCACTGTTAACCCACAATCTCAATAATCAATGAGCAGAATAGAAAATGACCAGAGTCTGGGTCATTCATTGTCGTTGTTACCAAAACAACACTAGATAAAGGCAAAGTGTCATTCAACAATGTAAGTAAAGGCCCCCATATTTAGTGAAAGGTACAGAGGGAGTTGGTTTAATGAACTATAACTTTATTTTTGTAAGTCAGGTTTTCCCAGCCCAAGACTTAACGAAAGAGACAACAACAGCACTATAAAGGAAGTATAATACAACTCAGTTTCCTTACCAGACGGATTGTTCTGTCACAAACAGCATGGTGCATGAGAATCCCCGCAGCAACTGAAACATTGAAGGAATCCACCATACCACTCATTGGAATACTACAATGCATATCTGATAACTCCAGAGCCTCATCACTTATCCCCCTACAATTTGAAAACCTCTAATATCAACCAAGAACTACCCATTTAGAAACCCATGCATAGAAGATTATAGGAATCCACAGTTAAGCAATAAACTTTCCAGTAACATAAACAAAAACAAACAAGGGCAATAAACAGGAAAAGTTCTGCAATCAAACGAACAGAAACACATGCAACCTACTTTGTAGTAGGCGTCTGCATGTGGATTGCATACAACGGATAAAGCACCACATACATGTATTGTAGGACTCAATTTAAAGCTTGCAACATGCTATTTCCCAGCAGTGGCTGATTTGAAACATGCCCCCATCCAAGCAGCAAAATGAAAAATGATTGATCACAAGTAACAAAGATAAGAACGGTTGCAATCTAATCGACTTGTTCACGCACAACTGAAGCGAAGTTTTTGTTATCATTATCTGATTATCAAGGCGCCTCCTGCTCAAGCTAACACATTATATATTCAACAAGCTTGTGAATGATGCTGCATATGTAAGTTTCCTTGCATGCTTTATACTTTATCACATACGAATATACGATTTGTTGGCTCTTTCGTCAAAGAATTTTTAAGTGATTGTTGTCACTTGTCGTAATTAAGCTTTTTTGAAACGCATGTACCAAACCAAGTCAACCCAACTGCCCCATTCTATTTTATCTTCATCTTCTTCCCTGATGCTATTTCTATTTATCTCCATATCGCGGTATTTATTACATTCTACCCGTATTAACCGTATTCATCATCTTGTAACTAAGAGGAGTGATGGATCATTGGTATGAAAAAGAAGGCTTGTATAACGGGGTAGGTTGGATCCACGGAATTGACAGACAACCTCTAGAGTTTTTTATTCTTTTCCTTTTTTAAATTACTATTTTCCCAATTGGATTTTCAGTATAAGTAGTGTTATCTTTCAAATGTCATTTCATCTCGCTTTTTAGCTTTTGGGGGAAACTAACACCTTGTTCGTCAAATCTAGGTCTATATTTTTAAAGCAAGAGATTCCACAATCAAACCCACTGTATCTCTTATGCACCAAGCAGTGCTTAAGCTTGATTTGAGCTCGAAAAACTCAGTTTGCTCCATTTGATTTGTTTGCAGTCCTAGAGATAACATGGCCAATACTAAACGTCGTTGCTATGTGATATAGTAATCCAACAACCCTCCCAATCATTACATCAAATAAATGCAGAAGATTTAAAGGAAAAAACAGTAATAAATAACACTCTTAGCAAAAACCATGTCAATTGATGCAATATGCATAACATGCATTACAAAATGAGGGCCTTGACTATCTTGGGGTCAAGTAGATTATATCACTCATATTCTACATTTCATCATGCTTATGACCTCCAACCACGAATTTAAATCTAGTGGACAGAAAATGAGACAAAATAAGTACCTAGTTTCATTTCCAACAACTATTGCTGTGGGGCATGACCAATCCATATCATACACCGAAACCTTCAAAAGAATAAATAATCAGTACCATACATATATTGTTAAAACTGTTATCAAGATAAAACAAAAATAATTTAAACCACTACAGACAACAGCTATATGTCAGAAACTATGAAGTTTAGGATCAGCAATTGTTGTCAACTCAAGAACACTGACAAACACAGTTGCTATTAAGTTGTACACAACTCTAATCGCTTTTGAAGAAATTTACTATAAGTGGGTAAAGCTGATACATACCGCATCCATTCCAAGGTGTGCTGTAGCGATGCGGTAACCACGGGACTTCAAAACCTTAAAGCAATCTTGGGTAGTGTTCCAAAGTTCAACATCTAACCATTTCTCAGCCCCCATGCTCACATTACGATTTTCTCTGTACCTGCCACAAGGATACGGATGATATAACATGGACTAAGTAGGTCAAAGGACCTCATATATAAAATGGTTTAACCAAGACCAACTAATGAGCTTCTATAATGTTTGCATCCCAAATATTTAGGCTTGAAATACCAATTCGAAGATAACAACATACACAGTGTTCCACAATGTTAGCCCCTTGTGGCATGGACAACCCAACGGGGATGAAGGGAGTTCATGATTTCATATCACGCATAGTATAGAAGCTTGCAAATTTCCAAAGCACCAAAAAAAAAAAAAATACTACAGAAGCCCACAAAAAGTGCTGACATATGCTGAAAACAGGAAATTGGATATGTTGGGAAAGTACCGTGTGCCAGTGTGTCCTACCTATCAGGTAAATAGGCATGTTGCTTTAGTCGGCAAACATCACGCAACTTTAGCCGAAAAAATTTTGCTTTATGTTCTTGCCACCATTTTCTAAATCATCTCTATCAAAAATAGCAGATTTGAAACTTCAAGTAAGAAATGAGATAGGTACTATCAGTTATGGAATTAAAAGACGCATAATTCCAATCCTCCCTAATTAATTAATGCCCACCCAAACATTTTCCATTCAAACAACTGGGCAAGAAAACTAAAGCCATTTTCACCTCAAACC
Organism: Vaccinium vitis-idaea; assembly: GCA_963854785.1. Taxonomy (NCBI): domain Eukaryota; kingdom Viridiplantae; phylum Streptophyta; class Magnoliopsida; order Ericales; family Ericaceae; genus Vaccinium; species Vaccinium vitis-idaea. Next base: position 34,589,907 of record OY978222.1, read on the forward strand.
ATGATGCAGCTTTTGGAGCTGTCGCAATTAATCACGTGAACCGATTGAAACCCGAGTGCGTCTGCTGACCGAAATGTAGCCGAAACATTCCCAAAATCACTCAAACCTTCAACCACCAAACAGATTGAATAGCTCCGTTTCTTCGCCACATTTCTAAATCTTTCCTTCCTCGGCTTCATTATGTGAGGATCCATGGCTTCCAACACTTCACTACTACTCAAAAATGTACTACCCGCCTTAAACTCGTCGACATACGGAAACCAACGCTTAGTTTGAGCAGACAGGCCGCTGCTGTAAGCTTCAGGTCTCCGTTCCATTTTCATCAATCTCAAAACATCATCCCTGTTCGATAGCAATTCTTCCACGGTGACTTTCGATGAGTCCTCTTGTAGTTCCAGGGTTAAGTTTGGTGTCACTATCTCATCCGAAAATTCACTTGTTTCAACTGGAATGGCTCTATCAACGCAACCATAGCATCTTAATTTGAAAGCTTTGAATTGTCCAAACCCTGGGCATTATGAATGTAAATTACTCATTACAGCCAAAGAGGATATCCAATGAGTAATTTTCATCGATCTCAAAACATTTGAAAAATGTTGACTCCCATTTGAAAAATCAAGCAAAAAAATATGTAGATTTTCAAAAGTTAACCCTTTTAAAAGATTAAAAATAGTCTTACGAGCCAGATTTAAGGAGTGAGTGTGAAGATGAAGATACGCGCTCAAATTCAAATACTATTGTGAGTGTGAGCATATTCACTTAATCCTCCTTCAGTAGAGACCTCCGTTTCCACCCTCAATTCTCGCTCTAGGCTTGCGCTTTCAATCGCTCGCTCTCGCGAATTTTAGTACAAATTTAGAATGTTTTCAAAACGACTTTTTCACATTCGCGGACACCCATTATGTGGCCTAGAGCGTGAGTGCATAGGAACAAAACGAGAGAGAGAGAGGAGGGGATATTTTACCTCGATTTCGAGAGAGGGCAGATGACAAGAAGAAATTGGAAGAACAAATTGCCGGGATTGAGTGAGAGTAGCGATTGGAGACCGGAGAGAATCTTCGTCTGGCATTGTTTCGTAGATTGTTGTCAATACAGGACAATGATGAACGGGCTAGGGTTTTGCAGGCGCTCATTGTGTAAATGGAAGACGATGCCGTCGACGAAGAAGATGATTGAAGTGCCCAAAAAGGAACAAGTTATTCCATGGTGGCGGAAAAAATCCTTTTTTCATGTTTGGAATACCCTATTTGGCCTAATTTTGTAGGGATTTTTGGTATGATATTTTTTATTGTTCTCTATGGAGTACTTAATTGTAGTTATTTGGATTTGGATGTAAATTTTATGTCACATGTTCATCTCAACGGGAGTAATCAGAAAAGCTGTCGAATTTTTCTTACTTTTGATTTATATTTTTATAAGGAATAATTAGTCATAAATACATAATATTTTGCCTATTTAAAGGGAAGAACAAGAAACATTTGCAATCAAACATAAAGATAATGAACATTTGCAATCAAACATAAAGATACAATATTTTACCTATTTAAAGGGAAGGACAAGGAACATTTGCAATCAAACGTAAAGACAAAGAACATTTTCAATCAAACACATATACACAATATTTTTCCAAAATTTTGTGAAAAACAAAAGAAAGTATCTGTAACCTTAAAATAAACAGAAGAAAAGAAAATTCTTCAGTAGTAATAAAATCATATCTTTCACACACAGCAACAAGTTTAAAAAGAATTGACACTTCCGAAAAATTACAACCAGCCATCACGTTGGTCATCACAAATGGTTTCTTTTGTTTCTTCTCCAAAGAGTAGCCTCCAATTCGTGCCATGATTCCTATATCGTTTGTTTAAGAACCACAGCAAGCCGATTTTTGTGCAACTTGACCACTTCCAGCTCCAGTGTCTGGTTGATTGATTTTAATCGTCTGAGGCTCCGCTCTGGAGTCGGTGTCAGCAAGCCTTTGTTTTATATCCCTTGCTATTGAGAAGAAAACGTTTTCAACATTGAGATTTGACATTTCACTAATTTTTTTAGTCGCCGGAAGTGGTTGGCCAGAGGTGGAGTAGTGGTCGACCGGAGGTGGGACTAGGGATGGCAATCTCGGCCGACCCGCCCCTATCCAACCCATCCCCTACCCATTCGGGGAGGGGATTCGGGGATTTTTTCGGGGATCGGGTAGGGGATGGGGATTATTTTTTAAAAAATTCGGGGATCGGGTAGGGGATGGGGATTATTTTTAAAAAAATTCGGGGATCGGGTAGGGGATGGTATTTTCAGTCCCCTACCCGATCCCCTCCCCGTTCCCCGCCCCTCCCCGCATCCCCGTTCACATATATATCAAAACTTATCTGTTCCGGATTTACAGCAAAATTTGTTTTGATATTTGATTGTGCACTTCATTTGTTCATATTAATTTGTGATCTCACATGGTAAACTCTTCTAGTGGATTGCATGTGATGTGATGGAAGTGTTAACTCTTCAGTAGCACGTGATGGAAGTGTTGGACATACATTATTGGGCAAAGTTCCAAACAACTCGAGCTTTTGGGACAGTAGCAAGCTGATTTACTTTAAAGTGTAAGACTATTAAAAAAAAACCTACATATTAAAGAGCAACCATTTTTGGATCCCCGATTCCCCGTGGGGATCCCCGTTCCCCGCATCGGAGCGGGGATGGAGGTTAAAATAAAATCCCCGGTGGGAATTGGGGAGGGGATGGGGATTGATATAGGTTCGGGGATCGGGGATGGAGGTAGTGGTATCCACCCCCTACCCTCCCCATTGCCATCCCTAGGTGGGACCGTGATTTTTTTGAATTTGATGTTAGAACTTATAATTTTTTTTTTTAATTTGTGACATTTCACTAATTTTTTTAGTCGCCAGAAAGTGGTCAGCTAGAGGTGGAGTTATGGTCGGCTGGAGGTGGGGTGGTGATTTTTTTGAATTTTATGTTCGAAATTAGAATTTTTAAAAATTAGTGACATCTCACTAATTGTTTTGGTCGCCCCGGAAGTGATCGGTCAGAAGTGGGGTGGTGGTCGGCCGGAGGTGAGGTGGTATTTTTTTGAATTTTATGTTCAAAATTAGAATTTTTAAAAATTAGTGACATCTCACTAATTTTTTTTGGTCGCTGGAAGTGGTCAGCCAGAGGTGGGGTTGTGGACAGCCGGAGGTGGGGTGGCGATTTTTTTGAATTTTTTGTTCGAAATTATAATTTTTAAAAATTAGTGACCTCATACTAATTTTTTTGGTTGCCAGAAGTGGTCGGCCAGTGGTGGGCTGGTGGTCGGCCAGAGTTAGGTTAGGGTGGTGATTTTTTTGAATTTTATGTTCGAAATTAGAATTTCTAAAAATTGGTGACATCTCACTAAGTTTTTTGATCGCCGGAAGTGGTTGGTCAGAGGTGGGGTTGTGGTCGGCCGGAGGTGGGGTGGTGATTTTTTTGAATTTTATGTTCGAAATTAGAATTTTTTTAAATTAGTGACATCTCACTAATTTTTTTGGTCGCCGGAAGTGGTCAGCTAAAGGTGGGTGGTGTTCTGCCGGAGGTGCAATGGAGATTTTATTAAATTTTATGTTCGAAATTAGTATTTTTAAAAGTTAGTGACATCTCACTAATTTTTTTTGTCTTTATGTTCGATTGCAAAAGTTCCTTGTCCTTCCCTTTAAAAATGTCAAATATTTTTTGTTTTTATGTTCGTTTGCAAAAGTTCTTTGTCCTTCCCTTTAAAAATGTCAAATGTTTGGATTTTTGGCTAAGTGACCCTTTTTATAATTTTTCAATTCCTCTCGAGACGAAGGATGTGATGTAAAATATTGTCAGAATCTAATAAAAAATAGTAAGAGAAAACATGACCCAAAAAAAAAAAACCCTAAAAGATTTAGGCCAAATGGGTCCACAGTCTCAACTAATATATCCGTGCACAAAATGGAAATGTAAAAAAGAAAAAGTTTTGTTAACAAAATACAAAAATGCTTTTAAAATTTTCGTCTTAGAATTAGCTTCCTTGGAATTTATGTGATTCGTTAGCAGAACGACACTTGTGTTCTTTATTTCTATGACTCTGTTTATTTGACGGGATACTAATAGCGAAGAAATGTACACACGAATAGGTTATATTCCCACGATATTGTATAACTTATTTTTTAATGGACATTTTTTACTTAGTTCATAAAATATTTGACCAAACACTGAAACAGAGTACAGGATTATGCAACACTACAGGAAAAATATAGAAAAGACAAAATTAATTTAATGAAACAATGTTTCAAAATATTGTTAGGTAAATGGATTTTACACCCCCAAATTGATATCCACACTCTTTTTTGTCTTTAGTGAAACTTTTACATATAAAAATTTCACAAAAAGACAAAAAAAAAAAAAAAAAAGTTGTAGTATCAATTTGGGGGCGTGGAAATAAGTCCCTTATTTTTATCTTCAATGATAATATTTACCTCTTCATTCAATATTTTTAAGATGAATTGAAAAAAGGAAAATTTTTATAATAAAACAAAGCAAAAATAAGGCCAAATAATTAGTCCAAACTTCAGCCCAATAAGGTAACATCAAGGAGGGTTCACAGATTGGTGCTAGGTATTTGGAAAACAAAAGTCACTTCAAATCAGTGTTCTAAAAGAAGGTCTAGAAGATCAAGTACTCGCCGACTAGGTGCTAGAAGGACCCTCGCCGACTAGCCCGACTAGATTGATTATCCCGACTATCCCAACTAATTGCCCAACTAGGCGCTGAGTTCTCGGTCCTGAAAGCTAGAATGTGTCTGGCCGCCCTGGAAGCGCCTAGCGAGTTTTAGAACCTTGCTTAAAATAATGTAGGTATCATTAGGCGGGTAGAATCCAATTGTGAGACCCCATATGGTTCAAAAAAAAGTCCCACGTCAGAGAGATTGGGGAAAAGCAAATATACGTTTCTTAATTAAAATGTTATAGATATGTAGGTGTTGCCTTCAATGAAAATTATCATGGAAATTCTGCTAACACAGCACATTATACAATCATTTATACAACATGAATACATGGCATTCTATATTAGAAGCCATGATACAATAATAATCCGAAACATAAACTTTGGTATTCTGGGGACAAAAGAGACTGCTCAGCAAACTGAAAATTAAGGCAAAATGCTTTTGGCATGCAAACCATAAAACGTTTCTCACTTTAGAATGAAAAAATAGGAACCGAATCCCTATCACAAGCCAACACTTGCTACTTTCGATCGCAACCGTACGTAAAATGAAGTAATTACGAAAGTAAGGGGTCGAGAGATTGCTTGGACAACTTCAACTTCAAGCCGACGCTGTAATCTGCCCAAGGGAGGTGTTTTTACTCCTAGACTCGTGTTTGGATATATCGATGTATATCCAACGACGACTCCAGGAGAATGGTATATCATTTCGGGTCGTTTCGAAGAGTTCCATGTCCTCCATTCAAAAGTACAGCCTGTGTCATGGTAATAACAGAGAGAGTCAGGAGATTTCCATTGTATTATTGGGTAATTCTCTTCCTTGTTCCTTCTGTTCATGGTGGTATTTTGTGTTTTAGGCTTTTAGCCTTTTGTATCCCGTTTCATCCTTGGAGATTTCCATTGCATTATTTGTCTCTATAAAGAAAAGGATAATTTTTCCATGGAACCCATTAAAAATGCGTTCATCAAACCATACTTGAAAAGTGAAAGAACACATATATAGAAATAATAAACGACCAAATAACATAAGGTCATGACATTACAACTTCAAAAATAAAATCAGGCCTACTCATTGCAACATCCGATGCGAGCTTTTTAATTTTTCTTTTTCTTTTCAGAATTCGATCTAACTTGTTTGCCATAGCTTCTGCTTTCGTTTATTGTAAAAACGACATGACTAAATTTTTTTTAAAAAAAAAAAAGGGTATTTAATCCAATAATATTGGCTTCCACTTAAGAAACAGTAGCTGCCAAATTTGTGTGCTTCAAAAAATCAATGACTTCCGTCAAAGCTTTTTGAGAGCTGCCACTTCCCTCCCACGCCTTCCGAGCCTCGTCCCCAATCTCCTTACCTCTCCTCCTCAACTTCTCATCACTCATCATCTCTCTAATCTTCTCTCCAACCTCTTCTCCTCTCACTAACCTCTCCCCACCCCACCCCCACTCCCTCACCCACATCCCCAACGGCCCAACCCCGCCGTCACCACCACCTCCGCATTCACCTTCTGGTCCCCGTGTAAAGGCCACGCCAGCACCGGTACCCCGTATCGAGCCGCCTCCATCACCGAGTTCCACCCACAGTGACTCACAAACCCTCCTATCGTGGGGTGCGATAAGATCTCCTCCTGTTCCACCCACCCTTTCACCGCAACTCCCCTGTTTTTCGTTCTCTCGACGAACCCTTCGCCTAGTAATTCTTCAATCCCTACTGTATCTTCTTTATCAACTTTGCTGCCTTTTAACACCCAGAAGAAAGAACACCCGCTTCTCTCCAACCCATCTCCAGTCTCTCTTATCTGTTCCTTCGACATCGCCGTTCTGCTTCCGAAACTAACATAAACCACCGATCCATCACTTTGGCTGTCAAGCCACAATACATAATCACTACCCGTTTCCGATTTTTCGCCATTTTCGACGTTGAAAGGCTCAAGTGGGCCAACTGGAATAACAGGTGGTAGTTTCAAACTTAATACTTTGCCATTGTTGAGCGCTGTAATCGTCTCTGATTCGAATTTCTCAAACGTGTTCAAAAACATTCCTTTGGCTCTGGAGAAAGATTGAATGTTCGATAACAAAAACGACGTGAAGAAGAGATTTGGGTCGAAGAAAGGAGGAGGGAGACTTGATTTAGCCAGTGGGGGTAAATCTGGTATTTCGACATAGTCATTGGTCCCACCGAGATCCAAGGAAGGGAGGGTGGCAACGAGGGAGAGGAATCTAGCAGAGGAGGTGAAGACGACGTAGTATGGGACGGAGAGGCTGTCGGCGACTTGGCTGAGACTCATGGAAGCAGTGAAGTCGGAGAAGATGGCGGAGAGGGGAGGAGAGAGAGAGGAGAGGAGAGGAGAGAGGAGGTGTATTGATTGGCTGATTTGGGACCAGCGGATGAAGAAAGGGTCGGTTGTGTTGATGGGTTCGGTGAGAGAATTGGTGGTGATTTGGAATTGGAGGCGGTTGATGTGTGGGTGAGTGGAGAAGAAGGTGGAGAAGTGGGTGGATTCCGCGGCGGAGACGGTGGGGGTGGGGGTAACGAGGGTTACGGTGCAGCCGCCGCGGGAAGCTAGCAGGGCGGTGAGACGGAGGAACGGAATGAGGTGGCCCATGCCGGCGCAGGGGAGAAGGGCGATGTGCGGTGGTTGAAGCCGGTGAGAGTTGTCGGAGTTTGCCATCTCGGGAAGAATTTTTACTACTTACAATTTGAAAATTAGTTGATGTCTCCAGTACAGTGGAGTATTACTCCGTTTCAACTGGCTTTTGTACTATTTTTGAACGGCTTTTTTTTTTTAAACGGCACGGGCTTTTGTACTTTTGTACTTGCTACGTACCTAGAAAATTTGCACAAAAAGTATCCAGAAAACTGATTCGGGGTACTTCTGTACCATTTTTTTAGGCACTAAAGGGGTGTTTGGCCACCTACTTTTTTTATTTTGGTTTTCACATTTTCTACTTCTGGGTGTTTGGCACATCAGAGTGAAAACACATTCTGCGAAAATGAGTTTTTGGTTTTTGAGTTTAGAGAAGAGAAGTCAAAAATAGGTTGAAAGGAGCTTTTTGATTTCTCATTTTTCACTTTTCCTATTTTGAGTAACAAAAAGACCTACAGAACGTATTCTGCACATATCTCCCAAACACTACTCCTGTTTCAAAATGAATTCTACATATTTGTCTCAAACACTCCAACTAAATTCAAAATACATTTTGACCATAATTCAAAAAGTCAAAAAACTAAAAAGTTGAAAATGAAAAACTAAAAATGAGGCTCCCAAACACCCTCTTAGTATTTTCCTTTCTACTTGGAGATGGGTTTACTTACCCCTGATTGTTGACCAGATCATGTGATCGCTCGACACAATAATTTTATAGATTTTTTTGGAGCTATTTTTATTGAGTTTTTGTGAAGCCTATTTTGAGTCCCGTGAAAATAATTCAAACCGTGAGTTTATTTTTAAATATTTTTACATGCGTACCTGTAAAAAAATTAACTTAATTCAATATTGGTAAGAGTTTTTTCAAACTTCATAAGATACCCTACAAATTAATGTCTTTTTTATGACACGATTGTGTTTGCTATATTGGATGGTTTCTTGCCCTATTAAAAAGAGTAGGTTTTTGTTAGATTTCTTGCCCCATTTACTTGGAGTACAAAACAAGGAAAAAGATAGCACAAATGAGGACCCCTTAATGGGGCAAACGGGTTTTTGTTTGATTTCTTGCCCCATTTATTTGGTACCAAACAAGTACTAAAAAGATAGGGAAAAAGATAGCACAAATGGCCAAATGGGGACCCTCTTAATGAAGCAAAACGGCAGCGTTTCAATGGTTGGCAGAAGCTGCTAACTCATGGGAACAACGAGAGTGTTTGGGAGCCTACGTTTTAACTTTTCGTTTTTTACTTTTTGACTTTTTGGCTTTTTAGATTATGGTCAGAATATATTTTGAATCTGTCCAAGAGTGTTTGGAAGAAATGTGCAGAATGCATTTTGCAATAACATAGCTCTCGCTTCTGACTTTTGGAACCTCTTTGGACCTTTTTTTTAAAGAAGTCAAAAAATCGATAATAGAAACGGGGCCTAAGCATTGCACAAAAATATATATCACGAGAAAAATGAATCAATGATCCAAAAGAGCAAAAAGAAAACTGAAAAACGAAATCGCAAAAAGGTTTATTTGCAAGAATATTTCAACTTTCTCATATGCACAAACATGTACTCCGTAATTTAGATAATAGTCTGAAGTGGAAAATATTTTCCCTAATCAAATTCTTGGTATGGGATTTTTACATTTTCCAACTGAACATGCGTTTAAGAAACAAAAATTATATGCCATATTTTATTTGCGCAGGTAATGGCACGTGCAAACGGGGATTAGGTGTACCCAACTAATTAGGTACCAATTCTTTATTTTTTTATCTGTAGGTTTTTTTTATTTTTCACATTTTTAAATACTTATGGAGTACTAGTTTATTTTAATATAGAAATGGAGTAACTAAGAAAAGCTACAAAGTCAATGCATTTTAATTCAACTTTTCTTTTTTTTTTTTTGTGGTAGACCAGAAAATGCAAAAAATAAACTACACTTTCTCAAAGCCACTCCTCTCATGTCAGCTTCAAGTAGAGAGATGATATCGATCGGTGGGGTAATGTGGAAACCTATCCACTCTCATTCGTTCCTCTTGATCAACTCCTATATTAGCAAGTTTGTCCGCAACTTTGTTGCCCTCTACATTATTCAACTTTACTTGTATTGATAATGTCTATGGGTGTTAAACTATTTCCAAAAAATCCGAACCGACTGAAAAAATCGGGTTTCAGTCAGACCGAATACCGAATAGGGTTCATTTGATTTCAGGATTTGAGTTTAGTTTTTTTTTTTTTCGTTTTTTGGTTCAGCCTCCGAAACCAAATTAAAAAGTTATAATTAAATTGTAAGATAGTTCACTAAAATTAAAAATAATCCAAAAGTTTACAAACTCTCTCTATGGAGTATATTCACTGATAAACCCATGTTCATTCTTCAACTACCAAAACCCCACTTGAAACATAGTACTGGTAATGAACGGCCACTTGTACCAATAATTCCACTCCTGCCAACAAGAATGCTGAACTCCGACCACTCCCACCGCCTTCAACCACCGCACATCGCTCTCTTCCCCAGCGCCGGCATGGGCCACCTCACTCCATTCCTCCGTCTCGCCGCCACCCTCTCCTCCCACAACTGCACCATAACCCTCATCACTCCCACCCCAACCGTCTCCACCACCGAATCCAACCACCTCTCAACCTTCTTCTCCTCCCACCCCCACGTCCATCGCCTCCATTTCCAAATCCCCACCACCACACCCACCACCACCGACGACCCTTTCTTCACCCGCTGGTCCCAAATCAGTCAATCCATACCCTTTCTCTCTCCTCTCCTCACCTCTCTCTCTCCTCCTCTCTCCGCCATTTTCTCTGACTTCGCTGCTTCCATGAGTTTCATTCAACTCGCAGCTGACCTCTCCATCCCATACTACGTCGTTTTCACCTCCTGTGCCAGATTTCTCTCCCTCCTTGCCTCCCTCCCCTCCTTAAATTTTGGGGGCACTGATGATAATTATGTCGAAATCCCAGATTTACCCCCACTGGATAAATCGAGTTTACCTCCCCCATTTTTCGACCCAAATCATTTCTTCACGTCCTTTGCGTTATCTAATGTTCAGTCTTTACTCAAAACCAAAGGACTGTTTCTAAACACCTTCGAGGAATTTGAATCTGAGACAATTGCAGCACTCAAGAATGGCAGAGTATTAAGTTCGAAACTACCACCTGTTATTCCAATTGGCCCAATTGAGCCATTCAACGGCGAAAAATCGCAACTGGGTCGTCATTATGTTTTGTGGCTAGACGGCCGAAGTGACGGATCGGTGGTTTATGTTAGTTTCGGAAGCAGAACGGCGATGTCGAAGGAACAGATAAGAGAGATTGGAGATGGGTTGGAGAGAAGCGGGTGTGCTTTCTTCTGGGTGTTAAAAGGCAGCAAAGTTGATAAAGAAGATACGGTAGGGATCGAAGAATTACTAGGCGAAGGGTTCATCGAGAGAACGAAAAACAGGGGAGTTGCGGTGAAAGGGTGGGTGGAACAGGAGGAGATCTTATCGCACCCTGCGATCGGAGGGTTTGTGAGTCACTGCGGGTGGAACTCGGTGATGGAGGCGGCTCGACACGGGGTACCAGTGCTGGCGTGGCCTTTACACGGGGACCAGAAGGTGAATGCGGAGGTGGTGATGAAGGCGGGGTTGGGGGTGTGGGTGAAAGAGTGGGGGTGGGGTGGGGAGAGGTTAGTGAGAGGAGAAGAGGTTGGAGAGAAGATTAGAGAGATGATGAGTGATGAGAAGTTGAGGAGGAGAGGTAAGGAGATTGGGGACGAGGCTCGGAAGGCGTGGGAGGAAAGTGGCAGCTCTCAGAAAGCTTTGACGGAAGTCATTGATTTTTTGAAGCACACAAATTTGGCAGCTACTATTTCTTAAGTGGGTGTTTATGGAAGTAATTCTTAGTTAGATTAGTATTACTGTATGTCATTTCCCTTATTCGTATTGAATAATGAGAAAATGAATTCTCTGTCATGACAATAAAAATGATCACCCTTAATCCTTATGAAGATCCCGTTGTATTTCAAGAACTCTCTCATATTTACTGAATTTCAATTACTATCTCGTCACAAAATGTAAGTCAAGAAAGTCTCTTTTTCACATTCTCCCTCATTTCTCTCTCTTCTTAAATCAATATATAAAGTCCTCACTCTTTGCGATCAAGATTATTACTGTAGTAGTTTAGAACTCGCAATAATTATGAAAATTATATATTTGTTTGAAACATAAAACTGTTTTCTCCTTCTTATCTACTTTAAGATAATGTGATAGTGAAACACCATTTGTAACATTGATCTTGAAATTAAAACAGTCTGACAGATTTTTGAAACGGAGATTCATAACAAAATATTCAAAACAAAGTCGCATATGTTAAATTGTAGCCCACTACTGCATATCCGACTCCGTTAAGTCGCTAACCTACTATTCCATTTGCAAAATCCTGACAAACGCCGGGGGATGCTGCAAGAGAATCAACCTTCCAAACGCAGAACTCGGGCTCCCCCTTCCAATAACGGACTACCTCCGGCGGTGGCCAAAGAGCCACCTTTGTCTTTCGACAACCTCACCAGAACTGCCCAACCACCATCGGGACTCCAGCTTACTTGAACTAAACACGGGGTTCTTACAGATTTATTCAAAGAAGAGAGAGAGAGGCAGCCGCCTCACCCCCAAACCAAAGCCCTAACCCATATCAAACTGATACTGGGTTTGGACAAAGTAGCCCTTTTGTGCTTATAGAGACAAAATACGGCAAAAGAATTCAAACAATGATTCGCAAACGACATTTAAATAAGGGCATGAAAGAGGCAGTAATTTGTGAAATGTTTTACGACCCTAAAAACTGCATGCTCGTTTTCATTGAAGGCACACCCCTACATAAACATATGAAGAAACTAACACAAGACAGAACTGTAAATTTATTCCATGCTACAGCTGGATGAAGAAAAAGTTCAAACTTCTATTCTATTGATCACAAATTAAAGATTGCACCTTTTAGCTTGAGATGGCACTCTTTGAGATCACATCAAAAGATATTCCGTTATTTTGGAGCCGTTCTTGGAGATCCGTCGGCCCAAATACAATCCCGGGAGTATAAACTCCTCCTTTTGGCAAGTTATCGCGTTGACTTAGCACAATAAGAGCGCACTGAATCAGAATTTTCGGAGTGGTCAAATACCCAATCTCCGGACCCATTACTCTTGTTATTATTTCCATATCAGGTTTCCTGTTTCCCTGTGCGACGAGGCTGCTGTCGCTAAATCCAGTTCCAACAAACCACATCTTAAAAGAAGCACTTCTCACCTCATCCTCAGTGGGACCATTCTTCCTGAACCAACCAAGGCTGAAGAATGAGGGGAATTGTAGGAGAAGCCTCCTCCCAAAAGCAAATTTACCCAAGAGGCCAATGAAAATGCCTACAATGATAAACCGAATGATGCCAAACACAGATTTAGAGGCTATCTTCACTCCAAAGTGAGCTGGTTTCACTGTCGACCAAAAGGTTTCCCTCTTCTTAATCTGTTCGGGACTCTCATTAACCCCCGGTAGGCCATGGGGGTTTTCTGTCAGAGTAGAAAGGGTCCTTCGAACAACAATAGAATCTGCTGATGGTAGTTTCACGGCCCAAACGCCGATCTTCTTCTGGTGTTCTATTGTTGGTCCTTTGGGAGGGGAGGGACCGGGGATCTGCAAATCAAAGGGACATATTTTACATCACTTAATAATGCATTATTTTCCCATAGTAAAACAATTTATTATCATGAACCAAATAAGCTGAATTATGAAAGGTGAGAACATACAAAGTACAATTGCAGGTTTAACATGATTCATAGCAGTCCAAAGTTAGTAACAAACTAATAGCAAAAATTTCAAATTTTCCTCCAGTCTCCACACATTGGCAACCACCACCGTCAAATAAGAGAATCTGCAATAACAAAGCTCCAGAAACGACATGCTGAAACGCTACAGCTTCGTGCAAACTTATATTATCCCAAGCGCAATTTATGTGGCATGTGAACAAAAAGTTGAAGTGCATAAGAGCGTTCCAGATTTTCCAAGAAGCGGATACATTAAACTCCATAAATTGAGACCATGACAGGAATCTCTTCCATCCAGCTTCGTATGAAAAAAAGGAGTTCATCGTGTTCCAACTTCAATTAGGTTAGTGACAATAGCTTGAGATTGGAAGTGATCTGCCTCAGGTTAGGGATAATAGCTTAAACCTCTTCAAATAATTCAAAATGCCACAATTATTTCTGACAATGTTGAGGGTTAGAAAAGGAGAGTGCCAAAAAACAACATAATTAGTTGAAACATTCTCCCCCATGAGATAAAATCTTCAATTCACGCTATAAGGCTATTTCATAAGTCATGGAGTAACTCAAACACATGCTATTGCCTGACTGGGATGATAAGAAGTAAAGAACAAATCAAAAGAATGAATATGGATCGCTTGGATTCATCAAATGGCTAAACAGAAGCAAAATCAAAAGGCTGAATATGGATCACTTGTACTCATCAAATGGCTAAACAAAATCAACATCAGAAACTACCTTTAACAGAAGAAGAAAAAGCACATAACAAGTTAACCACTGAAAAACACCAATTGAGTAATGTCACTAGTTTCCAAGAAAACCATCGGTAAACATGAGAAAAGATAATTCTAATTTAATATCAGGTTATTTGGTCTTAAGTACTTCATTCAACGAAGCCAAATAGCTTTTTCTTGGCTCATTTCGCAAGAGGTTATGTTTTCTCAGAGTCCGGAACAAAAGAAGTTAGAAAACCCAAAGTTTGAAATCCTTCTCATTTCCCACAGTTCAATGATAAAGGAAAAATCAGAAAATAATACAGATAAAGAAAAGAGTAGAAACTAGGAAGAAGCGAAGATAATTTGGAGACATCCAACCGAAAACCAAGCGACAGTAGTTGGAATTCAACACCAAATCGAATAAGCTTTGGCTACTTATTAAAGAGATGATGTTGGTAAATTAAGGCCAAGGGAAGATGAATTGGGGAATTTCTTGGGAAAGACAGATTACCCAACCAAGCCGAGCCATTTTAAGTCCCAATCAATGGGGTCAGCCACATGAATCCGTTTTGTCCATTGAACTCTATCAAGAGAATCATGTCCAGTCATATCGAAAGAGAGAGAACCATTACAATATACTCTAACATGACCTTGACAATATCAAGAACACGATTGCTACTTCCTGGTCCATCAAGGCAGATAATATTAACCAAGAACCATATTTCAAAAGCCCATATTCATCTATTACTATTAGAAAGGTAACACCCTTTTGACATAATGGTCAGTTTTGAGACTGATTCGCATTTTGATTTCCTATACTACCCGTCTAACTGCCTAAAGAAACTACCAAGGGAGAAAAGAAACTGCCACCCTGATTTTGTTCTCCCTCTTTTTCTACTCTCACGTCTCAGATTTCACTAGAAATTAATCTCAAATGAAGATTTTCCGCTTTCCCTCTTTTTCACAATACAATTTGCACAAGCTTTTGCATAATACGATTTGCATACAGCATACCCATAGTATGTGCCTGGGCATCTATTTACATACAAGCATAAAAGTACATAGGCATAGAACACCAATAGACAGAAATGAAAAGTCAGTGCAGAGAAATTCATCTTACCACAGGCCGAGCCCGCCTCGGCCTGGCCCGTCTCAACTCCTGCAACTTATCGGCATTCGCTACCCCTAGAACCGCCGATTCAAACGTCCCGAAATTCCCCACCACCCTCTTATCCGATTCCAAGCTCAAGTACGCCTCAACCCGATTCAAAACCCCCTTCTCATCCACCCACTGCATACAATTAAACATCAACCCAAACTCCGCCGGTACCGAATCGAACCCACACGCCGAAACCACCAAACTCCCCCTCTCCACCGCCTTCTCGTGGAATTCTACCTCCATTCTCTCCATAAACTCCGGCTCGCCACATATATCGAGGTAATCACACCCCGATTCGACGCATGCAGCGACAACGGGTGCGCCGTAGAGCCGGAACGGGCCGACGCAGCTGAGGATGAGGCGGGACTGGGCGGCTAGGCGGGAGAGGGAGGGAGCGGAGGAGGTGTCGGCATGGAGGATGGGGATAGGCGGAGGAGGGTTTGGATGGGAGGCCCAGGCTAGGGTTTGGCGGAGTTTATCAGGGTTTCGGCCGGCTAGGGCTAGGGTTTTGAGAGGGGAGGAAGGGGTGTTGAGGAACTTGAGGGATTCTTGGACGACATATTTGCCGGTGAAGCCTGATGCGCCGAGGATGACAAGATCGTATTTTGAGGCGTTGGAGGGTTGTTCCATGGTTGTGTGTTGCGGTGGTTTAATGGCGGATTTCTTGAGGAGAGAGAAGGAGGAGGTGGTGAGAGTGAAGGAGGAGAAGAAGGAAATGCCGGGTGCATTCAGTAAGTGAAGTGAATAATAAAAATGAACAAAAAATTTGAAACAGAGAAAGTAATTGAGATCGTTTTCGCCTTAGGACATGTTTTGCACGTACAAGACGGACACGAAATTGTGTTTTCAGTGGTTGAAAGGTAAGCAAAGCGTGAGAACTTGTTGTTGAGAAGAAAACAACATTTGAACTAATAGTACCCCGCAAGTGGAGTGGAGTGGAGTCCAGTTGGTATCTCTCTTATACTCTCATGCACATGGGCAGGGTTCGATTCCCGTAAGTACCCATCCCCCTCCCCAACTCCCCTAGGATAGAGTAAATCAGAATTAACGAATGGCAAAAAAAAAAAAAAAAACTAATAGTACCCCTATTGTAATAATCATCAAAAGCATAAAGTAATCTGAAAACCATATTTCGGAGTAATATTTGGTTTTGAACAAACTTTTATTTTGCCCCGATCAAACCAAAAAAAAACATAATTTTATTTTTCAAAGAAATTTATGTATTGAGTCGAAACTCATTCGTCTTAAAATAAATCATCTCATGATCATTTATCGATTGATCTCTAATTTATATGTTTTTTAGCGTTATCAATGTTCGCGACGAATTCGAAAATTGAAGGATAACTGCCATCAAAATAATCCCAAATATAAATCACAAATCATTTCAAATTTTTTTGTCCACGTTCACTATGCATGACATCTAAAAAATTTGTCTATATTTATAAATATATAGTATTTATACATTCAATATGAATCTCGTTTGATATTTTTCGATGAGTTTTAATAACAAAGTTTTCAAAATTGTGGAAAACATTATAGATTGAAAAGTATAAGCAATCGAGAAATGGCACGCATGCACGTAAATGGAGAAGAAATTCGGGATGGATGGTATAGGAAATTGATGGTTGTAAGTTGTAACGGCTCAGAGATGCGTGCCAAATTTATACACGGGAAAAGGTTTGGAATATGAAACAAAAACATGAAAATGAACATGAAAACAGATCCAACGGATAAGATCCATCCAGTACCGGACGGATCTCATCCGTTCGATGTGTTTTCATGTTTTGTACCAAGGCCCCATTATACACACAGAATCTGCATGTGTTACCTGTTGCAGTGCGCATGACACCTCGTTGAATGTCTCTCTCTCTCAGAGATCTAAAATCATTAGTATATTTATTAAAATTGGTGAAAAGGTGACATGTAAGGTTCTATGGTGTAGTGGTTAGCACTCTGGACTTTGAATCCAGCGACCTGGGTTCGACTCCCGGTAGGACCTTTTTTCTTCACTTCTACATTTTTTGTCAAATAATTTCACTGCCTCCACCTGACTTTATTTTTCTGTGTGAGAAGGAAGAAGAGGCTGGCTTTCTTCTCATTTCTTGATTATAAATTGTCGGAAGATAAAACCCATAAATCTATTAACAAAAAAAAACACCGTGCAAGTAGCCCAGGGAAAAAAATGTACCCAAAATGTTAAGGTAATGCAAGTGAAGTGACCTGGGGAACCGATTGTTGATTTTTTGCTCTCGGATCCGATTAGCATTGGCAACGGATCTATAGGTATCCAACAGTAGCGGTGGTGGCGTCTAACAGTGACAATTAAGATGGAACAAAGGGATATTAAGCTCCAAGATGCTATTTATTTTCCTCCAACTTTCTCTGAGCCACAGCCACAAGTGGATCAATGGTTCCAAGTTCCAACACTATAGCTGTTTTTTCCAGATCCGGGGGTTACTGCTTTTCTCCCCTTGCTTTCCTCCCTGCTTTTTCCCAAAATTAACTCTCCAAACAGTGCCCTTGGAAGCTTTGGAGGTATACCAAGAAAATGAGCAAAATGATATCGTTTTGGGGAAAAGCAAGGGGAGAAAAGCAGCACCCCCGTTTGTGTTTTTTCCGGCTTTTCTTTCATTGTTGTTTTCAAGTTTTTCCTCTTACCTTTTGTTCGGACCTTTTTTGGGTCGTTTGTTGTAGGAGTAATTGTTTAGGCCAATGAACTGTGTAGCTTGTTTATAGTTTCATCGATATAAGTTGCATTTGTTTGTTTCTCAAAAAAAATTGAAGTGACCTAGACAACTCTCTGAATCATAAATTAAGGCAACATTTTCCTGTTTTGTCAAGACTCGCCCATTCAGCTAACATACAAACAACCAGCAAGAATGTCTTTTCCTCAATGAAGAATAGGAGATTAATATACATCAATTTTACCGAGTACCAGAAAAACAAGGGGAACAGCAGTTGGACATGTAAAAACAACAATTACAACTCTAATGGCAAAGGCTCAGCATTTCAAAGCATGAGGAGGATTATCAGTTGCGCATCTCTGCCTCGGCAACCTCCTCGTCTTTTTTCCCCATCCGGTCAACATCCTCTCTCCAAATACCAATTCTCTGCAAACAGGTTTCTCTACCGGCGGCTGCGAAACCACTGTTGGTGTCACAGAGGGAGCAGAATACCTCAACCGCCGCCTTCCACTCCCCTTCTTAGGGGTGTTCCTCCGTGACTGACTCGGGTTCCAACTGAAACCACTAGCTTTAAACAGCTCTTCAAATGACATAAAATCCTCAGTCACCTCGTGTCTCGACAGAGTTACAAGACTGGGAAGTATGTCTCTCTGGAAGTCCTTTTGCTGCCTCCCCTTCCTTGGTTGACCTCTCCGTGGCCGTTTAGAAGAAGATGTGGGCTCCGTTTGTTCGTATTTCTGATCTTCTGAATCCAGAGACTTTGTAGAGTATTCCTCTGCCTTGGTTTCGGTCAAATTCATTGTCATTAACTCAAAATAATCCATCCCATCTGGAATGGAGTCCTCGTCGTTTAGCTCACCTTCGAAATCACCTTTGCAAGAGGAAACTACTTCTGCAAACCAATGGAGGCAATCACTAGACAAGACGGATGATGGGGGACAAGCGATATGCTCCGTTGGATCAGATGATGAAATGGCAATTATAGCCTCTGCTGCTACCCTAGCAAGTTCATCCTTCCCCTCGGCCTCATCTAATGGTAATCTAGAAGGGCTATTAAGTTGGTTTACTGTAGAATCTTGTTGAGGAGATAGGCCCACTTCCGATTCAAAGATGGCCGGAGATTCTAAATCTATCTCGGTGGTAGCAATCCTCACAATGGCTCTTGGGAGAGATGGAACTGGAGGGGCCTCGTCTTCCTCAATGCACAAGTTTAAATCAATGTGCTCTCTCAGGCCACAAATGTAAGTACCCACCGCTGCTTCCTTAACAAGGTCCTTTACTTTCCCGTCATTACCATCATCACCATATGAAGCAACACTGCCATAGGCACTCATTGCTGATTGAGAATCTTGAATCAAATTTTGAGGATCCATCAGTGCTTCAGATTTGTGAGCAAATCCATGAAGGTTGTTTAGCAAGGAATGCGAATTCATCTGGTGAGAATCTTCATTTCTTTTAATTGGCTCAACTTTTACAAATTCTTTTTCTCTAAGCCAAGACACTCCTCCTGTAGGGTTCTCATGTTTCCTTCGCCCGTCTACAGACCCTGTGTTTTCCTTATTCTGAAGCTCATGCCTTTCGAGTGATGAACGATAGTTTATATGCGATGGGAAGGAGGTGATAACGCTAGCGTTTCCACAAACTGATAGTACATTCGGGCTAAAGATACTTGATGCATTGGCCTGTGGAGATATAGATGGCTTGGACTTGGCCACATGAAATTGAGGACTAACCAGGTGCAGACTTGGTGTATGGGAAGCCTCGAAAGATTGAGCATGATTTCCTTCAGAAATCTCCACACCAAAAATTGTCCGTTTTCCCCTACGTTCTTTGCTTGGTTCAACTTGTGATGAGTGAAACAACGCCGGTGGATCTTCAGAACAGACACCGGTACAAAAAGAATCTTCATCGCATCTGCATTGCCCTGAAAAGGAAAGAGGTTTCATATTGACATAGTTTCAACAACCTTCATTTAAAGACTTCCATCAGAGAGTTAAATATCTACTTACCCCTTAAACTATCAAAAAATATTTTACTTCCCCTTCAACTACCAATTGTCAATTGAACTCCCTTCCCCCTTCAACTATCATTTTCTTTTTTACTAAGGATTATCACGTTTTCCATCCACTTGATAGATGGAAAAGTTAGTCACAAGGCTAATTAGTCTTTTTATTAGTTCTGTACAACTCAAAAGGAGAGTCCAAGTGAAAGAATCTCCAAAAGAGCAACCAAAGAAAGTTACAACAAATACATACAACCTGGAAATGATAATGAAAAAACAATTGAACTCCAAACAAGAGTGATACACCAAAACAAAATAAGGCCTCACACATTAGACCAAAACTGAACTAATAATAAGCCACAATCAGAAGCCAAAAAAAATGCATCAATAGACATCCATAGGTTCATCCATAACAGTAAGAAGCAAAAAATTTGCATAACAGTCTTGCCATAGCAGAACCGCAAGAAAAAGAAATGGGTTTTATTATATATAAAGTAGGTCAATTGCAGTATAAAATAACTCAATTCCAACTCCTTCAATCCCGAAAAACTGGGTTTTTGAAACAAAAATGTGTTGCTCGATACTTACAGGTTGGTTTTCTTCCAGTTGGAGCCCTCAAGATACATGCCATCCTTAAAACCCTAGCTTTGGTGACCAATGGAGATGAAAACCCTTCTCCTCGGGAAATCTCTTCGCGGAAGCTTATATCTCTTCTCCGAAAAATCCTAGCTTTGGTTTGATCGACGGAATGAAAACCCTTAGTTGGCTTCATTGTTGTAGGTGTACCAAATATCCATATTACCCTTTCTCTTTTCCCATCAGTTAAAAAAAAAAAAAGTTAACAGTTCCGTCACAAATTTTGGACGGAAAATGTGATTTGTCTTTAGTAAAGAAGAAAATGATAGTTGAAGGGGGAAGGGAGTTCAATTGGTAGTTGAAGGGGGAAGCATAATTTTTTTTTATAGTTTAACGGGCAAGTAGATATTTCACCCTTCCATCAGATGTAAATTCAAGAAGAGAACTTCTTTTACCAGGTAAACTAAAGCTCTGTTGATATTCCAAATCATAGAAACTAAAGCTCAAATGACACACATCTTCTATGCTATTTCTTCATAGATATCTTAGGATCAGTTTTTACTCAAATGGTTTGCAAAATTAATTCTCAAAACCCTATTTCTACCCCTTTCTCCAAAATCAATTGTTATTGCTCTATACAACAACAACAATAACAGTACCCATGTAACCTTTGGCAATATATGCACCAAGTGACTGCTCTCAGAAAGCCTTATGACTGAGTTATTGCCGTATATACGAATGGAAAACCTGTCACCACTTTAAGGAACAATTCCAACTAAAAACATAAAACAATAGCATGGCATTAGAACTAAAAGAAACCTAGATTGCCTAGGTATATAAACGATTAGCTATGTTTGATATCTCAATAAAAAACCTACCAATCAATCAAGCAACCGAGAAAGCAAACAATCAAAGAACAAAATGATATATGTGGTAAACCCCTAAATGGGTAGAACCCATGGGAAGGAATCAAAACACTATACTCGATGTGTAGTTACAAGCAATCTTACTTGCGATTAGAATTCCTTACAATTGTCCTAAGGTCTACTTGATCACGGCTCTTGAATCCACAAGCCTTCCGTTTTGCCTCCCAGTCCCAGAATCCACCAAAAGACTTTGTATTGCCTAGGTTCCGTATGACTTCTCTCAAACATGTAGTTGTAGGTGATAAAACTCTTGGAGAACTATTAACGCTCAATGATACACAGCTCGTATCTGTACTCCAAGCACAATCAAAGAACCACTCTCCAATAACCCTAGATATGTTTTTAGGTCTTTTTCGGCCCTCGGAGAGAGAAAACAGTGTCTCAAATAGTCTGACCTAACTGGTCAATATTTATTGAGCTGCTGTAACCCGCTAAAGTCGCTTGACCGAAAATAAAGTTGCTCGAGCAAACTTTCCAGCGAATCCATCTAGGAGACTGCGTTTGACTATTTGCCTGATAGTTGCTTGAGCGAAATGCACAGCTTGAAAACTTCTTCAATGCCTTCCAAACCCACGTGACTAGTGACTACACTCAAATGCAATACAAATCTAATCGATTCCTTTCCACTACCCTAAACAAACTCTGTAGAAAGAATGTAAAAGGAAATTGAAATTACAATATGATAAATAAGGGATACAGGGAATGTCTGTTTTGTCAATGGAATTGCCAAGACAAAGGAGCTCGGTATTTTGGAGCTTACAAAAACATAACGGGAAAGGGCCGAGCAGCTTCTCAGTGACACTGTAGTTACTCAATGTGATATAGGGATTAGTGAAAAAGGATCCCCCAAAACAAAGCCTACTTATGAAACGAAATTAACCTTATATCTCAAAGAACAATAACCAAGAAAGAAAAACATTATTT
The DNA here is from genome assembly GCA_963854785.1 of Vaccinium vitis-idaea. Lineage (NCBI taxonomy): Eukaryota > Viridiplantae > Streptophyta > Magnoliopsida > Ericales > Ericaceae > Vaccinium > Vaccinium vitis-idaea. The sequence goes on from OY978222.1 coordinate 34,612,052, forward strand.
CTAGAAAATTCTCACCAGCTTGATTCATGCAAGTAAAGTGGTTCCCTTTGTCATCTGAACGCATGTCTTTGACCCAAATTCCTCGGTCCCCTCGCGGAAGAGAGCTTTCAGAGGATTCCTGAGAAAAAATGCGGAACCCGGACTTTGAATTCACAGATACATCCTCTCTCCTCATCTCCTCATCAAGGCAGGTAACATTATCAAAATCATCTGCAGAAGCTGAACCTGATGCTTCCTCAACCTGAGTTGGCTCATTCAAATCAACCATATATCCGTAACTTTTTGTGCCCGAATTAGGTCTGAAAGCATCACCCTTAGAGTCAGGGTTCAACCAACTACCGATAGACAAATTCACATCTCTCTCACTTGCGTCTTCACAGCTCCTGTTAAAAGGGAAACTTCCATGTTCTCCTTGCTTTTCACCTTTTTCATTCATGCATAAAGAAGCTGGAACTTCAAGGTTCAACAATGTTCTCTGAAACATATTGGATTTGGATTCACGAGATTCATTATCCTTTGACTCTACTCTGTCTTGGGACGGAAAAGGACCAAGCATATTCTTCCCACTCATAAAACTAGGGAAACTGTTGACTCCTGATGTAGATGATCTTCCAAAAGTTGGATCCCTGAGAGGCAAATCAGATAGATGACATGTCTTCTCGACATCTCCACAACGGATGTGAGATACAAAGAGATTCGACTGTGATATTTGCACTTCTATCAGATGTTGTAGTTCTCTCCTTTTAATATCATTGACCAGATCCCTCTGTCTTTTGTAAAGGCGGTGAAGTTCCTCAAGCTGAATTACCAAAAGATGATGAAAATAATTCTGCTTAGTAAGCAAACTGTCTAACAAGGGCATTAATTCTTCATAAGCCATTAAACTCACACGAACACCAAATTAGTAATTCGGGAATATGGATAGCCAATATAAAACATATGCACAGATAGAAAAAGCAATTTGTAAGAATGCTCTATGGATGACATTACATCTTGCTATACAGTATTGAAACGACACACACCTGATATCTGAATAGCGTTTCATGCTGCAAGATCATTTGCTTCAGGTGCTCCTTATCGCAACCCAAATATCCGTCTAGGGTTGGCCTCGTAACGAAGAGGTTATAAGATTGGTCAATTTTCAAGGTCTTGGGCTCATGATACAGCGACCAGATACCACTACCAACACCGTTATTTAAATCCATTGAGGAATAGACCCTGAAAAGTATGTCTTAGCCCATTCCAGTCCCCATTCCTCCAATCAACTACCAAAATACACAAAACCGATTTAGAACTCTTAGCAAATGAATAACAAACAGAAACAACTGCATGCACAGTTTATATACAGCACGTTGCTTTGAACCACCAAATGTCAGTTCATAGGGGCATTCAGATGAACACAATGAAATCTTGATAAGAACACTATTAGATATTTATATTGTGATTCTTTCTCATTCTTCTAGGAGAAAAATATCAGTTCCCTATGTAACAAAGAACTTTGGGTGTCTTTAAATGTACGATTATCTACTTTTGTACCCAATGTCGGGTAGAAATGTAGCTCAAATAATTTGAACCTTCTGAATATAACGTATCAACACATTAGACCTGGAGAAAGCTAGATACTGGTATCCAACATAAAGACAAACAAAATTGGGTCACCATATTCGCAAACCAGCATATACTGTTTGGAATTGGGCAAGATATGGCAAACCCTTAAGATATGGGACTTCCAATAGAGCGACACCACCGGCCCAAATAATTAGAAGATGTTTGTGCATAAATCGGATAAATAAGCTGTTTCGTAAAGAGTTTTTGAGGACAAAATTTGAGGGGCTACATGCAAGTATGGAGACAATACCTAATTACCAAAATAGATTTCAGGCCATTCGCTCATAATCTCATGTCCTAAAATGAACTGTCTTCAGTAGTAAATGCTTTGTCAAATGCAAAAAAAAAAAAAATGGAAAAGAGAAAAGAAAAGTAAACAAGAACATAGAAAGAATGGATTTGGAGTCCCAGTAGTGCCCCCAATCCAACCGTCCATCAACCGATGGTTCAGATTCACATATCTAAACCATTGCTTGCCCAAATCCTAGCAACAATACCATGACTTGTATAAATTTCCTTACATAGCAAAAATGAGACCGCTGATCATTTCATAAAACATATATGCTTGACCTTTCTTGAAGTTGGGATGACAGGAGTTTCTGTCTCGTTGAGGATTACAGCAGTGAATAGATCATTCAAAGCCAAACTAAGCAAAGGAAATTGGAACTCAGCTAAACCTTCACAATCACTCCAATACAATAATAATATGGGATAGAGAATAGAATGCACAAACACTTGAAACGCCTCAATTAAAATCCAGAACAACGAGGGCCAGCAAGAATCTTCTCTATAAAGAAAAGGAAAAAGTTACCCAAATCACAGACTCTCAAATAAGAGAGAGAGAGAGAGAGCGCATTAAGCAAAGAATCATAAAAGTTCAGAACCCAGAACCAAAAAATTAACAAAATATGACATACATTTAACAATAGAAGAGGAATCAAACTTACCTCATACCAGTTCAATCTCAACCAGCATCTCAGAACTTCAAGATAAAATTCTGCAAGTTTTATCAGAAACTGACAACAGAAAATAAAATTCAGAGAAACAGCCACAAAAACTGAGGGTCTTAAGCTCCCACTTCAAGAATAAAACATATCCCAAGAAGTGGGTGCCTCTGTACTCCCATTGAAACTACCTTTCAAAATCACAAAAATAAAAAAGAAAAAAAGAATACAACATACCGAAATTTTCAGCTACATGGGCCCTGATCAGCAGATGTGGGAGATATCCCACATCCCAGATAAGATCTCCTCCCCTTCTCTCTCTCTCTCTCTCTCTCTCTCTCTCTCTCGACAATAACATGAGCCCAAAAGAACACTGACTTCAGTTTTGTCAACATTCGATCTCCATCTTTTCTATGGAGTACTTGGCTTCACCAATGGCTTTGATTCTATCGTCTTTTTCATTTAAATATAAAAATACTTACTGGGTTTTCGAGCAAGTGATAGATAGGGGGGGGCAAATTCTCACAAAAATGGAAAAAATAAAAACAAAAACAAAAGAAGATATGGGAGCCTGGGAGGTACTCCCCATTTCTTTCACATTTTTTAGATTCTTTCCACCTTCCGATTTCCATGACTTTTGGGTCCCAACATTAATCAATAGTTTAGCATCCTGCAGTTGTTGAAATTACAGTACCATGCGGTTGGCCTCCTTGCGAGCCCGTTGTCGTGTCAATAAACTAATGTTCAACATTGGATAAAAAAAAAACTAATGTCCAACTGAAAGTGATGACTAGCTCATGCGGTAGAACTCTTGAATGCCCCACACTATATCCAGGAATCAAATCTCATTCCCCTCTCCGCCTTGTAAATATATTAGGAATGATGAACGACAAAAAAAAAAAACTAATGTCCAACTTGCGGGGGAGTGAGATGTGTAGCTGGCAGGGGCGGAGCCAGCCATGGGCTGGGATGGGCCCTAGCCCCCCCGCAGTTTGAAAAATGCACTGAAAAAAAATTAAAATTTTGATATAAATTAAATTTTTTTTGCTATTTTCAGCGCAGAGTTACTTGTTTGAAATTAAAATAAATGTTTCTAATAAAATTTGAACCAAATTGTTATAGCCCTAACAAAACAAAACAAGTATGGCCCACTTATGAAAGCTCATATATAATAAACATATAAGGATAATAGTTATCTGCATTAGGTTTAATGTGGAAACACTGAAAAATTGAAGAGAATTAGACGACTTCTTTGCATACAGCTTTCATCATAAATATGTTGTGCATTTTTGTCAGCGTTAGATGAAAATCTTAGAGCCGCCCTTGAACTCGCCCCCCCCGGATTCTTAATCCTAGCTCCGCCACTGGCAGCTGGTACACAAGGCGTCTGATGTGGGGCGTAATCTGAGTTCCGTTATTAGATTTAAAGCATTCATTTTATTCGTCTTGTTAAATATGTATTTCAAGTAAAAATTCATGTTGATCGGACATCCATAACTTTTTGATCGGTAACCATTTCGCTTAGAGTTTTGGGAAAAAAATCACCTACCATTGTTTCTTTAACTCTTTTCGTTTCCAAGAAAAATGCAGTCTCAAAACATAGTTTCTGATATTTGATCAACTTGAATTTTTATGTGGACTATATACTCGATGACGAACAAAATGAACAGTTCAGATCAAACATCGAGACCCACATGCACAGCTAGGGGTGAGAAACAGGTAATTTCGTATCATTTTCGTGTTATGTATGAAAATCTTATTTATGAATTTTCACAATATTTTTCAACTCCCGAAATCTTTCGTGTCATGTTCAGGTTGTGTCGGGTTCGTATTGTCAAGTCATGTCAAAAAGTCCTACTTCTAACTAAATTTTTATTTTCGGGTTGTGTCGGATCGGATTCGTGTTGTCATGTAAAAAAGTCCTACTTCTGCCTAAATTTTTACTTTTTTTACTTGATATAGTTCATCAAACTAATGTCTAATGTACAAAAATACTCATAAAAATGTTTAATTTTAGCTCAATCAAATAGATTTATTTGATTTTTCGTGTCTCAACTCATATGCACAGCGCACTCCCCACTCACAACTTGCGAAACTTTGAATGAATTTTTATAAAATATTAATATCGATTGGATATTGATAGTTGTACGATAGAATATGCTCATCGTACACAAAATGAATAGTCAACCAACAAACATTCTCATTTTGCTTGAGACAATAGCTTTCGACCTTGCAGTTCCTAGTTTTTGTCAACTGAACTTCTTGGTCAAATAATCATGGATGGATCTATCATAAAAGATTCAGGAAATTTTTTTTTTTTTGGTTCGTCGGAATTTCATTCAGGAAATTTTGCACCTTATGTAACACTACCTAATTTTTCACTAAGGGGTTGCTATTTTTCTCATTGAACCCATCTCAAATATGATACTGTGATAGGTTCCTGTGGTATACACCAAATCAATATTTTCTACACCATGTTTTCGCGAATGATAGATTGAATGGATTAATCTTTCTTCTTGAGCATATTCATCAATGAGATAAGTTCTATATCAACACATTGTATGACTTTGTGCTTTATGATGCTAAAAAACTTGTCAAATTTGTTTTGACCAAATACATCAAGCTTTGCATGATAAGTATGTCAGGGGCTATCGTAACATTGTCTTAAAAAATTAATTGAGGTGATAATTAACTGGTCGCCATGAAATCGCAGTGTGCATAATTTGATCTAGATATATGAGTTTTCAAAAAAAAAAAAACACAAAAACAATTGACCCGATCTTAAAAAAAAATGTCAACCAAAATTGAGAAGCTATGATCAAATTATAACACACTTGAGAAATATTCTTTTTGTGTGTGTGGGAAAGCACCGAAGATGAGGTGCACAAACCCCTCTCTCTCTAAAAAACTCTCTCCCCTCTCTCTCTAAAAAACTCTAACCCTAGCCGCCCCTCCTTCCCCTCCCCCTCCATGGGTTGCACACCCTGTGGGCGGCGGGAGGGGAGGGACTAATCCCCTTTCTAGATCTGGTTTCCCCTTCCCCTTCTGCACCATATCCGCCTTCCGTTCGCCAATCGTTGGAACTTGGCGTTCCGCAGCCCTGTTGGGCGTTACGATTCGTCTGCTCCTCCTTTGTAACCTTACGGGTTCCGGTGGCTTCTTAGGGCTCCGGTAGAGGCGCGTGACCGGTTGGAGGTTTAGCTAGAGATGGGCTGCTCAGCGACGAAGGGGAGTGTATCTTTTTTCTCGTTTCTTTTGTGTTTTGTCCGGCTTTAGGCCGGTTATGTCCGGCTTTAGGCCGGTTTTTGTCCGGCTTTTGTCCGGTGTGTTCCGTTGGTTTGGTCATATGCTTTCTCGTTGTATTTCTGTGACCTGTTGTCGTTGGAGTGTCCGATCTGTGGACTCCCAATCTTTCCCCATGGGAATCTTTGATGAATACTATCTCTCAACTTTTGACAAAAAAAAAAGAGAAATATTCTTCAAATTGACGCACTAGGAGAGTTCTTGTAGAAGTCAGTACAGAAGAAAACGAAGTAAAGGGGACACGCAAGATCAGATCTCTATCTTGTTCCTACAAAGATAGAGATAGGTATCAAAACACTAAAAATATGAGTTTTTTCATACCTATCGATGTTCGAACAAGATAATTTTTTTTATTAAATGCTCTTCTCAATGAGCCCTACGACTCTTATGGTTCACATCGATGAGTTTCCGAGTCCACAATTTTATAACTTTTCCTAAAGATTCTTTCAAGCTGGTAGGGTCCTAAATTCTGAATGAAAATCAAAGAATGAATAACTTAAAAATATCCAGTCGGCCTGATTTTCTCCGAGGCCACCTTAATAATTATTTTAAAATTATTCAACGGTACGGATCGTTTGTGTGGGACCCGGAAGTGGGCTTCACAGAATTGCATTTTGCCAAAAGTTTGGAGTTGGACCAAAACAGTGCCGTTTTGGGTTGGGGACAGGGGATGGGGACAGCTGATCCGGAGCCGATAAATTTTACTCCTACCTGAGTAATCTTCTTGGACAATCTTTAAAGATTCCTTTTGGATAGATTGTGATGTTATAGTTTATTTATAAATTTTGGTATCGAGTTTAAACCTGACATACTTGAAATAACTACTTTAATATGTGTGATTGGCAATTATTCATAGCCTGGTATGCAAAGTTGCCAATAAAATCGAACATCAACTTTCTTCATTCAAAAGGGAAATTGATATGCGCCCCTCCCTGACACAAAATTGATATGCGCCCCTCCCTGACACACATCCCCCCCAACCTTACACCTCCCATTTTTACCGAATTACCCCTCTCCCACTCCATTAATTACTTAATTCGTTTACTATATTATTTATATAATTCATTTATTTATTTAATTACTATATATTTATCACTTTTTTCCTTATATCTTTTATCACACTTCCAAGCAAAACTAGGTTTTGTCCCACAAAATCAATTGGAAAACTCAATCTAGATAGATTTCACTTAGATGGAAAAATTGCTTTTCTTCTACAAAGTTAGATGCTTCGGTCATAAATAATAATAAATAAATAAAAAAATGGTGGTGTTCACCTTGTTTTATGCTTCGGTCATAAATAATATTAGTATTGTTAGATTACTACAAGGGCCAACCTCTTCTCTATAGGAATTGAACCATATACCTACACTCCAATGTAAATGTAAAAAATAATTTACTTGCAAATGTAATTTGAGTAAACTAAATTAAATAAGTAATTAAATAAATAAAGTTAAAAGAGAAAAAAAGAAAAGAAAAGTTAATTGGGCCAAAAGGGGAAGGTGGGGAGACGGTATTTGCGTTAATGATAACATATGGATTCACCTTTATTTGGATTTACTTCATTGAACAGAACAACCATAGTTGGATTTAAGAGACAACCACCTCACAACTCAATTATCGATTCACCTTTAACATTGTAAGCAATAATCCATAACATATGGTATCAAAACTGAGACTTGAAATTACATTTCTTTGTGTAGTTTTCTTTTATCCTTCACATTTTTCTGCCAACATTTTCTTAGAGTCATCGTTCATTTGTTAAAAAATTATAGCAAAATTTAGTAAAAAAAATGAAAAGTATTTTCCTTTATGCGTTCATTTGACGAAGGAAACTTAAAAGAAAGTTGGAAAGTAGTAATTTAATTAGGTAGAAATTACTGGAGATGCAAAATTCTTACAAAATCTTGTATTTATTCAAATTATCAATGTAAAAAACCAAAATGACTAGTCCAACCCCCAATATGAAGACCCAGCAGTCTCAACAATTCACTCCGCAGTTTGTAGGAAGCTACAATTCTCGTGTATTCAATAACCCTAGATTTCATAGAAACCAATCGCCCAAGGGGGAGGAGTTCATGTTCAATTGTTAATTTGGTTAGGCTGTTGAGGTTCGCATATGTTTAGTGATTGGCCACGGTAGAAAATGGCATTTTTTTTTAGGTAAAACGCGTAGGGACGGTTGAAGATGCTATTAATGAAGAAGATAAAGGAAAAAAGAAAAAAAATAGCATTTAAATTTGTTTCTTCAACAGGGGCAGATGATTTTTCTAGTTCAAGTCCATTATCATATTATCAACTGTTAAAATTACATGGATGGTATACAAGAGGCACTTTGGAGCTTGAAATCCACCATGACATATCTACTATAATCTCTAACACTAATGTCCTCACATTCATTCAGGACGTCACCCCCTCCTCGTACACTACAAAATGAAAATTTTTGTCACAATGAGCAATGCTATGTATGCATACTTATGCGCACAGACTCGAATGTAGATATGTCCAAAACCATCTGAATCTGTGTACACAAATTTTCTCTATTGCAATTACCTTCATAGTGTCTTAGACATCACAATTTAAGAAGACATATCATAGTCATGTTACAACTAAAATTGCCCAACATGGGTTTTTTTGAGTATAAGTCACCAAACCTTTCTAGGCCCCACAAGTCCAAGAACCTCATCCCAAAGCCCAACACTTCCAACACAAGATAACCCAATTACACTTTTGCTACAAGCAGCCACAGTCCAATAACCAGCCCTTATCTCATCTCTCAATTGCTCCTTTTCCCACCCACAATACCCATCAAAGAACCTAAACTCCTCAACCTCAACCACATTCCTCTTCACCATCTCAGCAGCACAACCCACACTCTCCTTAGTCCCATAATACAACCCTTTCATCACTTCATCAAAAACGCCACTCCTCCCCACCCCATCATCACCACCCTTATTGGGCCTCACTAGGAACAAACCTTCCTCCAATGGCCCCCCAAAGAACAGTGGCCTATCCGAAAACGTGCCGGCCACGTCGAACACGGTCGATTTGGTCTCCTTGATCGACATGAGCGACGGACGGTTGAGAATGATCCCGGTCGGGCCCACTGACCCGGTCGATAAGAGCAGGATCACCGTCCGTTCGAAGATGTGAACCCCATCTAGCTTTTCGGTGGCAATCAGCAAGCAACCCTTTTCGGGTTCATGGATGGTGTGGGCCCACTTGTCACTGACTTTTGCGGTAGGAGGCTGATCCTCATCCCCAACGGTATCAGGGTCAACGCTAGAAGAACGATCATCTGCTTCCGGTCTCAGCGCCCGTTCACCGGCTACTAGCCTTGCTCTGAATGATCTCCAATCAGGATCAAGATTTGGTTTGCTCTCGTCTTCTGATGATGAGGAACCCAGATGGCAATCTGTTGATCACCAATCAATCAAGAACTGAATCAAATAATTACCAGAACTGAATCAAATCCAAGAAAAACGATAGATAGCTGAAGAAGAAACTGAAAATTCAAGTACTTACATGTAACAAGAGATGGGAATTTGAGTTTCTTGAATTTGAACAGATTTTGATTAACCTTTGGAGTGGTTAGAAATCTGGGTTTGATTGAAGATACAAATATGGTTTTGGGTAATGGGTTTGAGGCAAGGAAACAAGCATCCATGGTGATTTTGGTGCAGATGATGAAGGGATGAGGGGGAGAGTGAGAAAGATTTGGGTCAAACTATAAGTGCTTCGAGTGTGCAACTAGGGATAAGAAGATATATGCAGAAGAAGGATTGAGGCTAAAATGTGCACCACAGGTGATTTTAATCCCATTCCAATCCAAGTAAAAAGGATGTGTTTCTGGACTTTTGCCAAAAAGTATGGGCCAGTGATATGACTTCACAGTCTACGTGGAATTATGCGACTGGTTGTTGGCACTAGTGAGGTTAAAGTGTAGCTAACTTTGTTATCCATCTCAATTGGTTGAGGAATTTTTCAGTGTCGGGTGGGTATTGTCTATGTGGTACTCGCTCGACAATCTCAGTCGTTCAAAGCGCGATCCGACAGTCCGAAAAAGGAGAGAGAGCAGTCGGGTGAGAGGAGAGGAGAGAGAGAGAGAGAGAGAGAGAGAGAGAGAGAGAGAGAGAATCAATCTGGGCCGTCCAAAATACTTTTAGACTGTCGAGATTGTGTTTGGCATAGCCACGTGGTACCTATTCGGTACCTAATTTTTTTTTCCAGTTGATGGAACACTTATCTGTTTTGTGCATCATGTGTCATGCTTTAAGCCACATATGGTCGTGCATGGTTCCCAATTCCCACCGGAGAGTTACTGAATTCTTTTTTATATGATTGCGTGACACTTTTAAGATTTTAAACCTTTATAAAATTTTACGAGATCGACGATTAAGCGTATGAACCACGCAAAAGGGTGCAGTGATTTAGGGTCCTCAGGCAAGCAACCCCTAGAACCACTGAATAATTAATCTCTTTTAATTGGGTTCTTCCCTTACATAAGGAAAGGATGGAATTAAGCCCCAAAAAATTAAAGTACGAATAAATTGACCCAGACACTTGTTATTTAAAACGTTAATCCCTTCCACCCATAGTGGAGCATTTTATGAACTCATGATGAAGTCCCCCGTAGGTGCACAAATTATGCAGAAGGTTTCCGTGGATTATGACACGCAGCATCTCTTGCTGCACCTACTGGAATTTTGGTCTTAAGTGGGTGTCAATCAGTGAGATAAAGTCCAAGTCAAGTCTGTGCTAAAGTATTGAATTTATCAAGGGATTTACTAAAAACGGAATCAAGAGAGAGGTTAAATAAATTAATCTATCTCCTATCAACCACCCTGTTCCGCTAACGGGTTTTTTTTTTATAGCTTTTTTGGGTTATTATATTTTTCGAGACATGTCATTCTCTCACAATACATGAATTAAAAAACCTCAAAAAGCCTCTTAGCAGAAGTAGGAGTCAATATATCCATGTTTTTCGAGACATGTCATGACTCTAGTCTGTGGACACGCCAAAATAAAAGGAGTGGGACACACTGGAGACATGAGTGAGACACGGGACACAGCGGGGTGACTTTTGTAAATTGTAAAAGTTTTTTTTGAGAGTGCATGTTTGTAATTTCACAAGTATTTAACCAAAACTGTACTCCCTCCGTCCCTTTTTAAATGTGTTACTTCGTAAATCCATCTTATTAAAGAAACATCATCATTACACCTTTCACATTAATTTTTTCCTCCACTTTACACTTTTCACATCAACTTTTACCTCTACTTTCCAAAATTATTCTTCACTTTTACCCATTAACTCTTTACCTACTAACTTTTCAAAAGGGCAAAATAATAATTGTACAAGCTTTTACCCATTAACTTTTCAAACCACACATTTATTTAGGGACAGCCCAAAATGGAAATGTTTATATATATATTGTCATTCGTTAATCTTAATCTACTCTATCCTAGAGGACTTGGGGAGGGGGATGTGTGCTTACGGGAATCGAACACTGCCCATGTGCATGGGAGTATAATGGAGACATCAACTGCAGTCCACTCTACTTGCGGAAATGTCTATATTTAACAAGGGACGGAGGGAGTAATATAAAACATGTCCGTGTACATGTGGCATTTACAATCAGGCAATAACAAATTTGAAAAGAGCCAAAATCTAAATATTACGTAAATGGTTATAAAGTAGGCCGCCCGATTTAAGCAGGTAGTGGACTCTTTCATTAGGAAGGGAAGAAGGGGCCTAAACAAGACAGATGCCGTACAATTGAGTGACAAAGGAGAGAGGGACCTTACCTCTTTTTCAGCCTGTTCGGACATACGTTTCCCTCGAAAGATCAAGTTGATGAGCCGTGTGATGGGAAACCTTCCGGCACGGTTCGGAGAGGTATGCTTTTTAACTGAAAAAATAGAATAAAAAGTTTATCATGTACCCTGCCATCCCTTTTTTACGATTGTCGTGTTCATATCCATCACCAGTTAGGCATGAGGGTATTGGTCAAGTATAATCCACTTACATTAATGGGTACTCGGTAGTATGGCTCCCCAAATCCGAAAGAACTGATTTATGATTCTCCACCATTTTGCCAGACACTAATTGCTGGAAAATAGAAGACGGCTTTCTCCGATAGTGGAATGTAGGGAGAAGAGTGTTACTTTCCAGAGCTTGCATTTGATTGAAACCCTGTTAAAACCTGAACGCAAACCAAATTACTGATGGATAAATGCGAATCCAGCTATGGCCTATGGAGACTTTAGGAGAAAGCAGTAAGAGACGCATAATTTGTACTTAACGGTGGCCCGAATCACATCTATTTTAAATTAATACTAACAAAAAGTAGTCTATAATATAAATATTGCTAGTACTAACTAGTTCTGAGAACAAGAAGAGATAACATACGTATATATTATCGCATTTAATTTTATAACCATGACCAAAAAATGGTCGAAAACTTGAAATTTTAGGGGGCTTTCCACACATATATAGAAACTTTAATTATTAACTGTTTTTCCACTCAAGAGACTTGTAGGGGGCCGATCCTATATGGAACTTTTCCAAATTAACTTGAAAATATACTATAATTAGTGGGATAATTGGGAGGTGTTGCTTGCACCCCTCTCCATCTTCCCCAGGGAGAAAGTTACTTCAACTCCATGGAGAAACATACCATATTGATTACACAAAACAAGACCCTACAGGACTAGTTATAACTTTCATGATTTCTTCATCTAAGAATAAAAGAACTGATGGCACTTGATATATTTGAAATGGTTAAGAAAAGTAAACCTTACATGAACAATGGGAATGAGATTCAAGTTATCTTTGAATGTCTTGGGTTCGACACTCTCTGGTGTTTTCCATGCTTGACTGATACCTGTGGTTTGCTAGTGATTTCGGGCATCTGGTGTTTACTCTTCGTGAGCTGTTCCAAAGGGCATGCCCTTGTAAAGGTTCTTTGTCGTCAATAAAGAGAATACAAGATTCCCTTCTGGTTTATCAGAAAAAGAAAGTTCATGACTGCACAAATATAGCTTCACAAATCAACTGCAAAGACTCTCTCCATTACTTTCACAGAGGAAAAACTTGCGATGGTCCAGTATCATTTTAGTAATCACCCAACCAAATCATTATCTCCAGAGAAAACTTCAGCCATGTGCCTTCAGACATCATCACCAACTCGCTTAAGATGTAGACCTAAACCATCAACCACCTCATATCTACTATCTGAATTTGGGGCTGATTTATCCAGTATTTCGTCATCCAATCTCCAGTGCAGCATATAAAGTTCGACAACATGGGAAAATTCCCAATTCCAGTTTAACAAGGTGATCAAGAAAAACCTCCTCAACATTAATTTTGAACTACAAAAAATGATGGGAGGGGGCAACCAGTGTAACAACCCCCTGGGCGTGACCATAGGAGCTCCCGACCCGCCGGAGAATGTCTGGTTCGAGCCATAACTATTGTCCAGAAGGACATGCCGTCACCACATAACGTCATTGGATTCTATTGGCTTGCTGAAGACAAGCTTAAACGCTTCCCTAAGATGTCCACGATATCTCACTCGGGCATTTCATCAAACATGCGACGGGCTTCTCTCCAACTTACCCACCATCTCCAACTCACCTCTAGTCACCTTCCATTATATTCCAAGAAGCAATATCTTGCTCACCGAGTCACCGTAAACAACTTCCCTACCGCGCCGACGCCAAATAAACTGCACCTGCAATAGCTATCAATCAACGAAGTGGGCATGAATATGTCTTAACAAAACCGGAGTTTCTCACATGGGTACGAATCATTTGTGGTATTGTCAACGGATATTTCCCAGAGGCCAGAACACGTCTTCAAAACAAGAGAGTACGTGAAATTATCGGCCCGCATTCCCGCAAGCCATCATACAGCATGTCCAAGAAAACAGAACTGTCAGCTCTTGCAATACTTTTCTGTTTTGTTTTCTTTTTCTTGTAACGGCTGACAGTCCTGGTCCTTCTGGATGGGGCTCCTTTAATTACAAAATCCTCTCTCTCTCTCTCTCTCTCTCTGTCTCTCTCTCTCACATTTGTCACCTCCTGTTTCTAAAATAGAGTTTAGAAATTGATAGAAGATGCTGCACGTTCTCAACTAAATTTTAAATCAAAGGGAACCATCCGTCCTTTTTAAAAATTTAGAGATTAAAAAAACTGCGAGTCTCTATATTTGGAGACCTAAAAAGGTAAATTTAGAGACCAAATTTCTAAAAAAGGATAGGTCCCTCAATAAAGTACATAAAAATTGAAAGAAATAGAGGTTAAATTACAAAATCTCTCATCGATATGTCATATCCGGTCTAAAATAGAGTTTTAGAGGTTGTTAAGACCGAGATAAAGTACAAAATGTTGAAGGAAATAGGGGTTAACTTTGGGCTGCAAACAATCGAGACGTTAGTCTCAGGAGCTTGGCTTGACTCGGTTAGTGGCGGAGCAAAAAATCAAAGTTGGAAGGGCCAAATAATGAAAGAAATTTTAGTTTGTGATTTTTTTCAAAATTAAATCCAGTCATTCGAGTTTTTATGGGATGATTTTCATAAATTGAAAAATTAACTTCGAGTATTGTTGTTATCATATCATTCAACGAATGCAGTATCATTATTACATGGTATCATTCACTATAATATAATGTTCTCAAAGTGAAAATTGTTCTTATGTGATAACCCGATTTTTCATAAATAAAATTCATGTTTCATTATTTAATTTTTCTTTATAAGAATTTCGTCGCCTAGTCCTCTTAGAATAATTTTTCTACTCAAAGGTGAATTTTGAAAACGAAGCTCAGATACTGCAATTCGATAGCTTTACCCAAGCAATCCTCATCAATTGTGTCGGTGGAGGTATAAGAATTAGAAGTTGGTTAAGGGTGTGGTTTATTTATTAGGAAGACAAAATTGGTTGTGAAGTTGCATCATTTTGAAAGGTGGGACATTCCAATTGAATTTTGCCTCTTATCTTGTCTTCCTCCCTGCTGGCCATAACTCTTTCTTAAATACCCTCTTTCCTTATTCCAAAAACCAGAGCATCACTGCTCCATACACTCTCTCTGCCTTACCAAAATTTCCACCACCATCTTTCCGCTTCGGCCATTCCGGCAAATCGTGCTACTCCAGTCACTCCCACATTCGTTAACTCTCTCCCTCCAAAGCGAAGTGACACAGGTTCCGGGGTCAACTTTTTAGTTAGATTCACACGGTAGTGCTTTGGTTCACACTACAAGAGGTGAGTTGCGAATATACATTGGTTGCATAGTTTATTTTTAAATGTTTTGTGATTTATGAATTGCAAATTGGATCGATAAAATACGTTGAAAATAGATGTCTTGTACGGAAGCATCATAGTGCATAATAAGCACAATTTGGAAATGAGATTTTAAAAATGAGCATGGGATCGATTGAAAAGGAAAAAGTGAATGGACTATATTGTCCGTTTTGGCAAAACATTTGGGCGTTGAGTTTTGGCGCCTAAAAGAGAGGATATATCCGGGTATCCTATGGACTTGATATCATTTCCCAAACGGTGGGGTCGCTCCCCCAAACAGTTGCCGGTGTCCGCCCATAAAAGATGTTAAAGGTTTGGCAGTTTGCTGAATAACTGCATAAATGATTAAATTACGGTTTGGCAGTTTTGAGCCTGAATAACTGCATTATTGATTATTTTATGGTTTGCAATCTCAAGCTCGAAAACTTGTATTTGAAGTTAATTTTTGTTAAACTATTTTCCCATGTTAATTATGGAACATTTGTATATCGTGACGCTCACTGAAATGGTTTTGTTTTTATGAATCCATTCCAGGAAACAATAGGTAAAAGAAGGCTCTCTGGATATCGTGTGGTTATTGATTAATGGTTGCTCCTACTGCCGTCATTTTATGTGAATCAGTTTCACTTTGTAATAAAATTGAGGTGCTCCTAAATTGTATCTCTAATTTGTATTGGTGGTGCCAAAGCTGTGGTATTCTTGTTGCACGTTAGGTCAGCTCTGTATGTATTTTATCAAATTTAATGTTTCGGCTTTACAATTGTTTAGATTTGATTATCTTAGAAAAGCTGTACAAATGTGATTTTTTTTATAGAGGCTTGGGGTGATTTGGGATCACTGGCCGGTCATGATTTCTAACTCTTTGGGTTGGGTCGTGACATCTTGCTTTTTAGTAATAGTTTTTGAAAATTAATAAAAAAAAATTAAAAAATATCTACTCCCTCCATCCCTTTTTAAATGATACCTTTGGGAAACGTGTATTTTGTAGCCGTTAAAAAATGCACTTCTGTATCATGTTTTTAAATTTTGTTTGCACCAAATTAAAGTACTTAATAAGCACTTTAGTTTGGTATAAAAAAAATGAAAAAATTATATAAAGAAATACGTTTTTTAGGGTTTTAAATTGCACGTATTCCAATAGGGATTACTTAAAAAGAGACGGAGGGAGTATAAAAAATATGAACATATATTCCAAAATAGGAAATAGGGGGCTGGGAACACCTCCAACCCTTATTAGTTGTGCTCCTGCTCAGCCCATTAGCAAATGAGTCCACTTTGTTTAATAAACGAATCGAGCTTGAGTTAATCGTAAATCGGCTTAGTTCGAGTTGATTGTACTCGGCTCGGCTCGTTTGTAGTGGCTCGGGTCGATGCACTCAATTCAAATACCTCGATATTAAACCTCTATTATTTAGGCTTGGCCCGAGCTGGGAATTTCGAGAGAGTTTTTTCCACTTTGAAACTTATACACTTCAGAGCTCGGATCGGCTCGGATCATTTGCAACGCATCGATGTGGACCGGGTTTACTTTGGCGGCAAAGGAGAAAGCAGGCGGTGAGTTTGGGTGGGACAAAAAGACGCCTGGCTTGTTTACGTGTGTGAAATACTCCGTATACAGGTTTTCTTGAAACACTAGTCTTGTTTTGATTTTTTTT
Organism: Vaccinium vitis-idaea; assembly: GCA_963854785.1. Lineage (NCBI taxonomy): Eukaryota > Viridiplantae > Streptophyta > Magnoliopsida > Ericales > Ericaceae > Vaccinium > Vaccinium vitis-idaea. The sequence goes on from OY978222.1 coordinate 34,628,859, forward strand.
TTTTTTCCCGTCATTTTCGAGATTAGACGGAGTTGGTATTTTGAGGCCTGAGATTATTTATTGTTTCTCTCAAGAATGTTAGTTATTTCAGATATTGTGATAAAAAAAAATTTAATCGATGCATACTTACGACATATTTATCTGTAAACAATGAGTTCCGATTTAGTAATATGTTTAGTGATTTCTTTTCTAGAGTTTTGTCAAACTATATGGAATTATTATCCTTTCTAATCATAGTTTTTTTTTTAAATTGAAAAAATTCTCTCGTGAGTAATGACTGATTCAAAAAAAAAAAAAACATTTCAAATTTAGACTTAGAGATCTTCCCTTGATTAACTTAATATAAAATTATAAACAGTATCCTTCCTGGAGCACATTCATAGTATTTTACATCGATACCATTCATAGTCATATTTCTACATCATCTCATTAAGGTCATCAATCACGACAAAAATCATGTTGAGCAGAGACAGATCATATTATTATGGAACATAGATTTTTCAAATAAAATTCTTTAATATAAAAGATTAAATCTTTTGTAACAATAGTAAATTGGTGGTGATCAAACATAGTTGATGATCAAAGAGGAAAAAAATTTGGGTACCGAATGGGTACCACGTGGTCGGGGTATCCGAACATTGTATCGGGTGCCGTCTAAAAGTGTATTGAACGGTCCAGGTCAAAACCCTCTCTTTCCTATTCACATCACGCGCGAGTACCACGCCGTACCGGCTCGGGACTGAAAAATTGCCCATCAAAGAGAAAACCAAATTGGACCATAATCAACAAAATTGTCCAGTCTTCTTTAGTAGTAATCCTTACCAGCACTGCTACATACACAGAAAACACATCCAGAATTTACCCATAATTTAAAAATCAATGGCCCAGATTCACTTGGAGTGAATCTGGGCCGTTGATTTACACTTTCGGAATCAAATGGGGATAACATTTCCGGGTCTATAGCATTTTTGTGAATGAATCCTTACTTTACCTAACAAACTTGGCAACCCCCCACCCTCCCCTTTTGTATTTTGTGGTGAGAAAATGGGACTTGGGGTTGCTGCTGTGCACCCCATGGCGCGGCTGCGCCGAAATTTTTCCGATGATCGGAGACGTTCACTGCGTAGAGCTCGTCGAGTACTATAAGTGTACCAAAAATCAACTCGATCGGATATGGTTAAGCACCTCATCGGAACACAAATAACTTGAAAAAACATAGGTTCAACTGTTTTGTTCCAGTGTTTGTGTTCATTTGTGTTCCATTTTTTTTCAAGGTATTTGTGTTCCGATGAGACACTTAACGATATCCGATCGAGTTGATTTTTGGTAAACTTGTAGTACTCGACGAGATCTACGCGGTGAACGTCTCCGATCATCGGAAAAATTTCGGCCCGGCCGCGCCATGAGGTGCACAGCACGCTGCTGTGCAGGGGTTGCACAGCAGCAACCCCAAGTCCGAGAAAATGGTGGAAGTTCCACCTACCACTTTCCAATACCTACCCTCTCCAACCCCTCCTATTTCATGCTGATTTGTGGGCGCGATCTCTCTCTCTCTCTCTCTGCGTGTGTGTTAAGCCGTTAACTCACAACAATGGAGGCAAAGCTGTTAAGGGCCGCTTCCCCTGCGATACCAATACCCACTGGTTTCAACTCTTCAAAACCCAGTTGCATTTTTCTGCACAAAAACAGAAGAAATTGCAGTTTTAGAATCCTCAATTCGAACTTTTCGTCAAATCGTGGCATGCAATCGGTTCAAGCCTCTACAGTTTCCATTGGGTAAACTCCCTTTTTCTCTCGAGCATTATTAATCTTCACGATTTTTAGCTTTCTTGTTGAGGTTATTCGTCTATTTCAATTATCTGGATATGGGTTTGTTGTAATTGACCTTCCGTAGTTTGCCTTCGATGAGCGAAGGTCCCCTGTTTTCATAAGTTTGGACTTATTTTTGCTATTGAATTTTTTAGCTTTTGGGTAAATCATTTGATTTTGTCAATTCCTCTCGCAAACCAGAAAAGTTAAATAAAATAAAATAAGGATCAAACTTGAATATTTTCAGAAAACTAAAATAAGTCAAGAAAATCTTTTGTTTTATTTTTACGGTCGCTGTTTTTAGCTTTTAGTCATTGTTATTAAGTGTGTTTTGTTTAAGTACTCTGTACAGCAAGTGAATTTGATTCTTATTTTTTGTTACAATTGATCGAAGGGCTAGATTGATTAGACCCTGAATCTGATTTTGTGAACTCTTAATTCTCTGCATGAATTTTTGTCCATAGCCTCACATGAATCCATAGAACATCGTTTGTTTGCTTGTTTTTAGAAAAAAAATAGAATAGTACATTATTCTACCTGACTATGCCATTTTTACCCCATGCTTGAATTGGGTACATAACGGTTTGACGGGCTTTAATGAGCCGTCAAAATTGCTATGGAAGTTTTCAGCTTTTGGATTCTTTGTTAACAAATTGTTCTTTTTCCTTGTGGAATCTGTTTGTTGAGCAAATTGGAACCGCATTTGTTCCACCATCTTTTTGTCCACTTGCGTCAATGCACTACATGTGAGTCTAAAATGAATAGTAATGGGCCTTATGGCAAAAGGCTTTGTTCTAAAAACATAGATGATTCATTAAGTTGTATATTCAAATGACTCTGTCTTGGTCTTTGGCGATGGACAAGCGAATCTGTGGTCTAATGTCGGTGCATGAGTACGGACATGCTCGTCAACAAGTATGAACGGGATTGCCGAAATCTGACCTGCTAATCTAGCCAACCTCTAGGTGGAAATGTCTAGGTGGATTTGCATTGCAATTCCAAATTTGTTCTTGGTGATGTGGGAATCATGGTTTTCCCAATGGCCTTGGTTCTATTTGGAGAAATTGAGCTACTTGCGAGCAGAAAATCCCGTAGTAGTGCGAAACTATCCGATTTCCTTAATGAGTATCTTCAACTACATGGGCAAGTGCATACATCTGCAAATTGTTGTTGTACACAAGTTGAAATGTTTGGATTTTCTCACATGCACAAGCAAGCTTGCTGATAGGGGCGAGCAAAAACTAGAACTTGTAGCTACATGATGGGAATGCTCAACTCATAGCTACAAGGTCCTAGTTTCGAAAGAGGCTAAATAGCTCATGCTGAAGTTATAAAACAAACTTATAGTCACTTGTTAAATTTGATTTCCATAGTACTATCTGATTACATTTATTATTGATCTACTTAATTAGTTAATAAACTTGTGACCTTGTTTAGATATTACTCTTGGAGATTCATTTCCCAATACAGACATTACTGCCCTCTCTTGAAAAGTTCTTAACTTTTGAGCATTTGCTTTTTGAGATATCCTAGAGAAAGGTCTGAGGTTCTATCTTGTTTTTGCTTAGATTGCCAAAAGAAGAAAGGGTTGACGAGAGTAAGACCTACACTCTAGAGGGCATAAGACATTCTTTAATTCGTCAAGAGGATAGCATCATATATGCCCTCTTGGAGAGAGCTCAATACTGTTTCAATGCTGAGACGTATGACCCTAATGCTTTCTTCATGGATGGTTCCCAAGGCTCTTTGGTCGACTTCATGTTGAAAGAAACTGAAAAGCTTCACGCTCGGGTATGTTATTGTGCCCTAATATATTGATGAAAGAAGGAAAAGAGTATGGTTTCATTTCTTGTTTCTGATTTAACTTTTTAGTGCACATCAGATGGGCAGATACAGGAGTCCCGATGAACATCCTTTTTTCCCAGATGACTTACCTGAACCAATGCTGCCTCCTCTGCAGTACCCTCAGGTAAAAACATTAGAATCATTAGATTCAGTTGAAACATGTTGTTTTTGCCGGAAGGCTAATTTGCTTCACAGGCTAGCCTGGGCAGAAGTTTAATTAGTTTTTTAAGTTAGGAAGATGGCGGACTTGGGGTATACTTGTTCATGATTTCGTGCACTCAATTTAGCACGATGAAGTAAATCGCCTACGCTTGCTACATACATGAAAATATTGTCCAATGTCTTCCATTTTTTGAACTGTTTTGGTCCCCAGCAAAATTTATGCATGCAACCCAGTTGTGAATTCTGTATGATGAAAGTATCACACACACCCACCCAGAGCCATACACTAAATGTGCATATATGCCTGTCAATTCGTGTTCCTGTGCACAATTGTGGAAATTTTATCTGTGCCTGGAAAGTGAGACTTTTCCGCATTTTTTTATATTCAAATAGGTCCTTCATCCTATTGCTGATGCAATCAACATCAACAAGGAAGTATGGAATGTGTATTTTAGGGATGTTCTTCCTAGACTAGTCAAGGAAGGGGATGACAGTAACTATGGATCAGCTGCAGTTTGTGACACGATATGCTTGCAGGTACATGTTCTTAACATATCCATTCCCATACAACTAATATTTTGTACTTTGAACTGTGGATCTTCTGGAGATGGATGTGGTCTTACTACAGGGTGGTAAAGTGATCTGTGTTTTAGTGCTTCTCATTTGTGTGTGCTGCATCTTTTGCATTAGCTAGTCTTTCATCTTGAAAGAATCGTTCTCCTTTCTATTTGGAGTCACAACTATGTAGATTTGTACTTCTCTTGTACCTTCTCTTTTGTGGATGGTCAATTTGTCAAATGTCCATCAAGTTCATCTTGCCTAATTTTCTGCTGATGGTAAAGCAACATTATAACCTGAATATCCGACACTGAAGAATGTACAGTTCTTTCTTTCTGGATGTCCAATATCCGGATAACGAACTGCTACCGGGAATGTATGGGTCAGCAGGATCTATCGAATTCACAGCTTCGTAAAGTGTGAATCCTGGGGCTGCTACCTCGACTTCTATCCATGCTTCTGTGCATGACGGCTATTCTTTTCTGCTAACTTGGAAAAAAATGCTGTTATGTTGGCTTAAAGCCAATCGAATCTTTGATCCGGCCGGCTTTAAGGAACAGTTTTCTTATTCAATAGTCGAAATCTTTCTATGCCAGCCCAGGAAGAAACCTCTCAAGCATCGCTTATTCTCTCGGTTTATTATGATTGATCAAAGATTCTTGGTTCGGGCCATCTGTTTTGGGGAAAATGATTCATAAGATCGGCTGCTATTCCTCTGCGACTGAAGAATGAACAAACGAGTTTGCCCATGGTGATGCTAGAACAGATATTCACTGATGTCCAAGTTTTGCCCGAGTCCAGTAGTGTTGAATTTTGTAGTTTCAGTTTTCACAATGAAACAGCAGAATTCAACACTAACTTCTTGTATCACAAGTTGATGCCATCATTCCTTTGCAGATTTATGCCGATTGATTACAAATTAGCAAACTGCACAATTATTTAGATATCCTTGTTTTCTACCACTAAGCATGCTCTTTAACGTGGCTTTAGGATCACTAGTTCCAACTTTCAACCATGGCTTATATCTATTGCCTGGAATTTTCTGCAGGCTCTCTCAAAGAGAATCCATTATGGTAAGTTCGTGGCGGAGGCTAAATTTCGGGCTACACCAGATGCATATAAAGCTGCCATTAGAGCACAAGTATAGTTCTCCTTCCAGATGCACCACACTTTATCATTTCTTTTGGAAAGCATTGAACTTTAAAATCTTCCCATTCCCATGGGCTAAAATGTTTCCTTATGTTCATTTTGTTAAGGCATGGAGCTTGTGATTTGCAGGATAGGGCCCGACTGATGGAATTGCTAACATATCCCGTAGTGGAAGAGGCGATAAAGAGGAGAGTGGAGATGAAGGCTAAGACTTACGGGCAAGAGTTCACCGTTAATGTTGAGGAAGAAGGATCTGATCCTGTATACAAAATAAAGCCAAGCTTGGTTGCCGATCTCTATGGGGACTGGATCATGCCTTTGACAAAGGAAGTCCAAGTCGACTATTTACTGAGAAGGCTTGATTGAATCAAGGTCAGATGTTACAAGTAAAACGATATGTATACATATATGTGTAACTACTGTACTATTGAGCAGTTGATTCAAGAGACTCACCTCTTGCATAAGATATGGGAAGTGCCTAACCCAGTTCCACGTCCTCAAATAAGAACACGATAAAGCCTTCAAATGCTGCTTCTGATTGTGTACAAAGTAGAATGTGGGTTTCATTTCGGGTGGGAATTGGTTGAGATTGATGTGCTTATGTACAACGAGACTGTGATTCACATCATAATCATGTAAAATATGCTACCAGTTTTCGCGCGCAGATTATCACTTTTCAACTTTAAGTAAGCTGTAGTAGCTACTAGCATTGCAAATTTGCAGCAGTGATATCTTGTATAGGATTCTGGACCTAAACAAGCTCCGTGCTCAAATGCTTCTCGGTTGGTGAATCCTCTTGTGAAGGAAAAGTGTTGGAGAAAATAGGCGAAGGAGAAAATTTCTTAAATAAGTTGAGGATATTTTGTCGAGGTTGGGTTAAAATAAGAAAAATATCACTCTGGTAAGCATCCTCATCAGGCTCAACAATTTTTTTTACCAAATTAGACCTCAAAACCCACTTTTGTGAATTAGCTAGTCACTTTTTCAAAAGTCCAAAGAATTAGGCTCTCTATTTTAATTTTACTGTGTCACTTTTTCAAAAGTCCAAAGAATTAGGCTCTCTATTTTAATTTTACTGTATTAAACTATTTTTTCTTTCTAATTCTACTTTTCTACTTAAATTATTTTATTTTTACATTTGTCTACTTTCAAATATTAATATCAATTTGAAAATAAGTATTAGTTTATTATTATTATTCTGCACCATACATATCCATCTCAACTTGCAAGTGGTAGGAGTGATAGTTTTTTTTTTGATCGATAAAAGAAAATTTATTAAAGAAACTCGATAAGAGTACATCGAGAAAAGGGAGGGGGAGGGGACATCCAACCGAGGTTGAATGAAAGAAAAAAGAAAGGAAAAGGAAACACCCAAAACCTCTAAGCAGCCTAAGCGAAAAACACCCAAAGGAATAAAAAACAAAACAAACACCACTAGAGCATGCGAAGATCACAGTCTCGCAGTGGTTGTATGTTAACAATGTTACAATGTTTAAATAATTATTATCAACTTGCAGTGGTTGCATGTTGACAATGTAACTTGTTTAAAATACCAGCTTATAACTTGATGTAAATGTTTAGGTTATTTATAGAGGGAGTAGCTTTATAATGCATCCAAATAGGTCTTGCAAGTTGAGATGGATATGTATGGTGCAGAATAATACTCCATAAACTAATACTTACCCAATGAACAGTGCCGATGAACTATAGCTATTTTACATTTTACCGAGTTGTGCGCGAGGCTGATGCCGGAAGGTTTTGGACATTTTCTCGCTACAATAGCAATAAAGGCTGTTGTAACTATCCTGATATTGATGCTCAATCGTGGAAAGAAAGAGGAAAATATTTAAGAGAATATTGAAAAAGATTCATAGTTAGTCTTTGTTATTTTCTTTCATCTCGGGGTGACGCCTGTAGTGAGTCCTTTCGCCGTCCGATTGGCAATCAACGGTCCAAATAAATTGAGATTAAAGTAAATGTAAAAATGCTTTCTTAGAGTGTAAATCATCCTGACCATTGATCACCGTTCGGACGGGCGAGGGAGCTCGCTACATGCATGTAGTGAGTTCCCTCACTACAGGGCTCCTAATTCCGTTTTAAAGGGGAGAATAGAGATATAATAAGAGGGGGGTGTAGAGGTGAATATGGTTGGGTCCAAGCTTATTTTAGAAGGAGAGATAAAAAAGTTACTTGGTTTGTTTAGTTTTTTTAAAGGGGATATGAAAGAGTAGATAATGTTAATCTAAAATTGTGTCAAATTTCTATTTTGCCCTTGTTTGTACCATATTTGGACCGTTCCTATCAAGAAGATCCGTCCAAATAGTAAGGAGATCTAGTCCAAATAGTAAGGAGACATCATCGATATCTTCTGCCATATCAGCACGATATCTCCTAGGAGATATACGGATATCTCCTAAGAGATGTACAAATATTTTCTAACATGTGGCGACGATATCTCCTGACACCTGGCGACGATGTCTCCTAGTACAGATATCTCCTGACACGTGGCGATATATGAGTGCATCTGTAATTATTTCAAATACATGAAGCTTAAATCAAGGAGAGTGGGTGGTTGTTGTCACGTGGGGAAAATCCCTCTAAGGAATTAGTTACCACTTTTTATGGGAAGTGGCTAGTAAACTGATTCCTATTTTTAAGGAGATACGACTGAAGTTATGGCAAGTGGTCTCACTTTTTGCACATGTTGTGGTAGTTATGGAAGTGGTGGGACACTTGGCGGCCTAGGATTTAATTTCAGGAGCAATTCAAAGGTGTTGAATGAGTCAAAGGGACACATGGCAGCTTGTGAAGACTTCTGAAGAAAATGGGCACAAAATGTGCTTAGTGGATTCAAAATCTCATGAACCATTCATAGACAAATGATGCCTATAAATACAAGTCATTGTGCAACATTACAAAGGTCCACGCACCAAAAGCTCGCAGCAGCATTGTAGTTTTGTTTCCTAACTATCCAGTTAGTCGATCTTCTTCTTCTTCCTCAATCATGTCTATCATCTTTTATCTCCTTTCTTCTTCTTCTTCTTCTTCCATGTAATTTTGTTTCTCTTTGTCAGATTAAGCGCATTTATCATCTTTACATTTGGAGATCTCGTATCTCCTGGCACGCCCTCTCACTCTCACAACACTACTTGGTGTTGGCTCTACAATTTCTCCTGTCCCTGGAGAAATTCGTGTCAACAGCCCCTGGTTATTTTAAGCCAAACCAAATTTTTCCCTAGTTTGAAACCTTTGCCCAGGTAAAATTTAAAAGATGTTCTACCTTCTTCCAAAACCAAGCTCCCATTAATAAGATTCAATTCCACTAACGCTAAACAACAAATAAATAAACCAGGTAATTAAAAACTAGAAAAATGCTATATATATATTTGAAAGATTCTTTTAGCGATTTTTCTTGTAGACGATCCAAAGCCCGATCTTATGCTTCAATCCAGAATATCAAAGTTTTCTTGGGAATATTGAAAAAGTAATTCCATAGAAATTGTCGAAATGGGCTGGGCTTCAAATTTAGTGGGGAGCATTAGCCATGGAGGTTGAAATATGTAGTGGAGAGAGAGAGAGGGAGAGAGAGAGAGAGAGAGATGAGATGTGGGCTTCTCTGCCTTCAGATTTTTGAGACTCTAACCGAATTTAAAAAATAAAAAAGGGGACTCGGGGAGGTGCTGTGCACCCCTCGGCCGTTGGATCGAGTTTTGGATGGCTCGGATGCGTTCGGCAATTTTTTTTTAATTTTGATTTTTTTTACCAGTAAAAAATCAAAACACATCCGAACCGTCCAAAACTCGATCCAACGGCCGAGGGGTGCACAGCATGGCTGTGCACAACACCTCCCCCGCTTCCAAAAAAAGGGGGCCTCTTAGCATTTGTATATATATGTTTGGTTGAAACTTAAGGTCTTGAGTTCCACTCCCGCTGCCTGCAGTAGTTTTGCATTTTTTGTGCAATATTCAAAATATAAGCGTCAAAAAATTAAACACAAGTCCTAATGGTTATAACAAGGAAACCTAACTACTGAGCTACCATACCACTATTTGTTGAGCAATTGACTTATATAACATTAAATATATTTTAGAAATTTGGGAGCCTTATTATTGGGTAAAAAATTAGAGGCTTAAGCGATGGCCTGATGGGCTTATACCCAGGACCGGCCTTGTTTTCTCTCTCCCTCAATAATCACAGAAAGGGGCAGTTAATGAGGTGGGGCCAGAGGGGTGTTTGGGTAATTGGGGGGCTGGATATGATTTACTACTAGATAAGGGATGTGTCCAAAAATAAACCCGCTGCAGGGATAGAGATATCCTGGGATATTATATCTAGGAGGCAAAGGAGCAAACAAACACCGGATATGCTTGAGCCGGATACAGATCCAGCTCCTCCCTATATCCTTCTCTCATTTTCCACTACCAAATAGGGCGTTTAGGTTTCAAATAAAGAAAGGTGTTGGGTCCAGAGTACCCTCATGGATTTGGTTACACAATGTCACTTTTTGCGACCGCTCTAAAAACAGATTTACAGGTGCAATGCCGAATGCCACAGAAGACTTAATTAAACCTGTTCCTAACACCAATTGGTTATAGGAGAGATAGTGGAAAAACGATCCGACAAGTGGTATCAGAGCCAGGAGGTCAAGGGTTCGAATCGCGAGAGCGTCATCCTGAGGGATGGATTGTTGGGCCTAGAGTGCTGCATGAATTTGGTTACACAATGCCACTCCCTGTGACATCTCTAAAAACATACTTATGAGTGCGATGGCGAATGTCATAAAAGACTTAATTGAAGACCATCCTAACATCAATTTGTTATAGGAGAGACGGTGAAAAGCGATCCGAAATAATTATTTTTAGACAAACCAGTTTAAGCTGGTTTTAATTGGGCATGCGTTACTGGAGATGACTAGTCATCCATGTTGAAAAATAAAAAAAAGAACTAACGAATTTGGAATCACGTGACTTTGAGCCCACCATGTTGAAAGCTGAGTACCCTACCCGTATCTTACGGTTGGATTGCAGGGCAACTGCACATGCAAATCAGCAAATCTGGGAAAAAGGGAAAACAGAGAAGCTCAAATGAATGAGAACTGCAAAACAGAAAATGACCAAAAATGATAGTAGTAGCTTTTTATTTGAACATCCTCATGGACTGGACCGTCCAATTGGTCCATTTGTGGGCCATTCTGAGTACATTTTGATGATTCAAACTCGTAATTTTGCAACTTGTTGATGACATCAATCGCGTCAAAAATCAAGTTGATCGGACAACGGTTGATATAATTTACGGAATGCATTTGTCTTGAGATAAATGGGTAAAATGGGTTCCGTATTGGTGTTGAAATCTTATTATGTTCTAAGACAAATGTGTTTTAAAATCATATCGAACGATATCCGATTAACCGAATTTTGGGTGTGACTATTGTTCTCGATATGCTCTGGAATACAGAGGGTTTGGATCATCAAAGTGGGCTTGAAAAGAGCTCACAAACGCTGGGGCGGAGGGATGTTAAGACGAGTGGAATCACTTGACCCTACATACTTTGATTTCTTACTAGGATATTTGATAATTTGTAGTTAAATTTTGCTATTTTGACCCCACAAAAATTCCAAGAGTTGATAGTATTATGAATGAGAACTGAGGTTATTCTATCACATATTTTTCTGATCAACATATAATAAGTCTTTGTGGCCAATAATAAACTAGAACTTAGATTTATCATATATCTCTACCTTATAAATTACCTCTTAATTTAGTTTTTTTTTTATTAGGAAATTAAAAAATATCTTGCACATGGATCTAATTTGTAATCCCACACTAATCGAAATTCCCGACTCTGTCCCTGCACAAACGGGTCAACCAAATTTTTTTTTTTTATTAGTTTCACATTTGAGCATTCATGCCAAAAAAGGTAACATGGATTTATGTGGGGTAAGTGATTGTTGATGTTGTTACTACTATTATACTAGCACATGGCCAGGACCCCAAGCATGGATTGTGGGTTTTTTCTAGGGCATTCTCTCTCTCTTTTTCTCATTTCCAGTTACAGCATAAAGAAGACATTACCGATCGAAAAAAGAATACAGAAGATATTTCAAAAATGGAGACAACTTCGCCAGACCATTTTATGTGGGAAATGGATAATTGATTTTCCATCAACAATACTAGTTGTTAAAGAATCACATGAGCGAACCACGAGGTAAAAAAAAAAAAATGGTAAATGTTGAGCGATCATTGTTATGCAAACACGAAAAATAAAATAAAAGTCCAACAAAAGTAGAGGCTATCACTAATTATTGAGTTAGCCGAATAGGTAAATGTTAAGCAATCATTGTTATGCAAACATGAAAAATAAAATAAAAGTCCAACGAAAGTAGAGGCTATCACTAATTATTAGGTTACCGATTCGGTTCGGGGACTGTTTGGTTTGGTTATGGGACAACTCTCCTCCCCGTTTGCTTGGCGAGGTAGATTCAGGTATGGTTAAAGTTCTGGAAATCAGGTACGAGATTCTCAATATCCGTCTCGATCCGCCCAATTTGCCATTCCAAAGTAGAGTGACACAAATCTCATTTTGACGAGGGGTAATTCTTTGTTTTTTTTAATAGTTGCTCACTTGCTCTAGATGCAGAAAACTTAAAAATATGAAGGTCACGTGGCTGCTGACAAAGCAGGGAAATTATACTAGCACGGTTTAGGCTCTTGTTGATTTGCTTATGGCTTATGCTTTGTGTAGTTCAGAGAAAAAAAAAACGATTGTTTTTTTTTTTTGAACCGTAAACACAAGGCATTCACTAAAAATCAAGAGTTACAAAGGCGACTACGCGCAAGACTATGAGCTAACCTATCATCTTGGCAAGCGGCCTTATTTACCATAACATAGTCAAACAAAGTTACAATATTCAGAATATCTAATACAATACACCTAATACATATATTCATGTTACTGAAGTCATTAAGAGATTGGGTTGAAAAAGTAGTGTCAATGCCCGAGTTTGTGGAATTTTGTTGTGAGTGGGTGGTGTTGTTTATAGCAAATTAGAATGAAGTTGAGGGTATTGTAGGTATATTACAATTTTTTGCACAATGACATTGCTTTTTCCGTCCAGTTTCTAATTGCATTCTAACGGAAGGGGGTGATTTGGTATTGTCAACTAAAGAAAGGGAGGTGAGTGTCATTTCAGAAATCTCAGGGGAGGTATCTATTGGTGTCAGAAACCTCAGGGGAGGTTAGTGATAATTACCCTTTTTTTTTTGCTTTTTGTAATTTCTTGTTTAGCTTTTTGTCGCAATTTTTGAGATTAATCATTTTCGACGAGAGGAATAAAAAAAAATACAAAAATTTGGACCGAAGTTGAAAAAAATTGATATAAGACAATACTTTAAACAAGAATACAGCTGTTTGGCAGTACTTTTTCGTTTTTAGTAATTTTTTAAAATTTATTTTCTCCTCAATGTATGCTTTCAAAAGAAGTCAGGCACGTTGATATGTGCCTGATTTGGAATCCTAGAGGGGGAGGAATATTGCCTCATCAATCCCTAGACTTGTCTCATTAAAACGGATGATTGATCCAAAAAAATATATCGCAAATCTAATCAAAATTCAAGAGAGCAAACAAATCACGATTCAACTTTGTTTGGTTAGTAGTTTTGAGATAGCTTGAGTTTGCCAAATGTTAAAATGAGATAAAATCACATTTCCCATTTTAATTGAGTTTTATGGAGTGGTGACAAAATCACATTGTGTTCTCAAATGATAAAATCTACTACTATTGATAAAAGAGAACATTCTTTTACACCGTCAGTGTAAAACTCTCTTTTTCCACCACCACTTTTATGGGCATAATTGTGTATCAATTGTTGATTTGAACCGTTCATTTTGTAGGACTCACATAGTACTACATCCCTGGAAAAAAAATCAGATTGATCGAACATTAAAAGGTATATCAAAATTGGAATTTTGTTTTGAAAAATGGTCGGTCATGGATTTTAAAGTTAAACTATCGTTAACCGTCCATTTCGTAAAACAAAATTTCAAAAATTTTATATATCTATCCATGTCTGACGAAACTGATTTTTTTTACATTGATGCACTACTCTACGGGCTATATAAGATGAACGGATGAGATCAAAATAATAAATCATTGTAGGACTCACATACGGCAAGGAGGGTTTTACACCAGTGGTGAAAATGATGTTTTCTCTTGATAAAATCTCCCATTTTATCTCACAAAATCAATTGGAAAACCGGCCTATCAGAGATAATGTATTGCAAGATCAATTAATGAAGGGTCTTGTTAATGTGTGCCCAATGGACATACAATAAAAACACAAACAAACAAAAACAACACACACATTTCAATACATCTTTTACACTTTTCAATACATTTTCACATATTCTTATGCATTTTTCACAGATTTTAATATACTTTTTCAACCTTAATTTTAACTACGTTAGCATTTTACATTATGGAATTTAGGGAATAATTTTAACTACGGATCTGGAAGTAACCAGCCCTTTATAAATGCACACAACTGCTTCTTCTACTGGGAAACACGAGGAAAGCGGAGTGTGCGAGTAGGATTCTAGAGAGAGAGAGAGAGAGATGGAGCGGCGGAGGGGCATTGGGTCACCGGCGGCTGCGGCGGTAGTGGTAGCATGCGCGGTGTTAATGATGATTCCAGAAGTGTCGTCCGTTCGGTACATGGTCGGAGGGGGCAAGGCCTGGAGTCCTAATGTTAACTATACCGAATGGGCCCAAGGCAAACATTTCTACAACGGCGACTGGCTCTGTAATCCCTCTCTCTCTCTCTCTCTCTCTCGTCTCAGATCTACTACTGTTTTGAATTCTTTCTTCGTCCAAAGCTGCGTTTTTTACTTCCATTAGTACCCTCTCTGTGTAATGTGCCTGTATAGACGAATGTATGCCGTGGTTTAGTTTTTCCCACTACTATATAGTGTCTAAATCTCCACTGAAAAGGGCGTACAAGCAGAAGCGGAGCCAGGAATCGAAATCGAAAGGGGCCAAACTATGAAAGAAAATTTGACATGATTTTTTGAGACTAAATCCAATCAATTGAGTTTTTATGGAACGGTTTTGATAAATTCAAGAATTAATCTTTAGCATTGTTGTTATGTATCATTTGACAACAGACGGTATCTGGTATCATTCACTATAAATAGTGTACTCAAGATGGAAATCGTTCTTACTTTTTAATAATTGTTAGAATTTTAGTAATTAGTTTTTGTAAATATGTATCAAAATTAGTATAAAACATACTCCATTTTTTTTTGGAGTGGGGCCGGTGTTCCTTCCGGCCCCACAATAGCACCGCCACTGAGTACAAGTGCATGAAGCTTCCGCATATGCATGTGCATTGTATGGGGAAGGAAAAAGGTGATGCATACAGCTTTACCTCTGCAAGTAGAAATGCTGTTTTTTAGAATCGAACATGTGACCATCAGGCCACAATGGGGAAACTTTATCGCAATCTATACTAAATCTCCACTAATGATGTTAATTGTTGGTTAGTTAAGAAGTCAGATCTAAGTCCTCTTTATTGTGAATTTCGATTTGGCAGAAGCTCTTTTTAACTTATTTGACGTTGTTGAGGTTTAATTCTTGGTTACTTAGAAGATTATGTCTGTGTGTATAGGTGATTATTTTTTTTCTATTTTAAGTAGGAAGTAGATTTAGATCTTTCGATCATCTTTTACTAATCTTTGAATTTCACGGACGGTGTAAAGACTTTAAAGTATAGATTCCCTCTGTATTTAAGGCTGTGTTTGGATTTTGATCTAAATGGCATTTGTGGAGTTTATAGAAAGGGTAAGAAGTAAATGTAGTTAACAGCTAATGGGAAACATACTCCATAAGGTTGTATCTGGATCACAGATTTGTAGAGGGATATGTGGAGGGAAAAACAAATGCAAGGGATTTCTCTTCAATTTCCCTTGCCTTTTCCTTTTCCTCTTCCTCAACAAATCCTTCCATAAATTCTTGTGCACCTATAGCCTAGAGGAATTTGAGTTCACTCTTTCGCCTCTTTTGCTTCCCTCTCTGATCTCCTCACGGGTTTTGCTAGCTGTACCACCTCTGATCATTCCTTAAATAAGTTCCTTGGGGTTGCTCTTTACTTACAAATCCTCCATCTTTCATCTTTTTGGCTTATATATTCGTGAATTATCTGCAGTCATGGTTAGATCTGTGGTTCTGTTTTTTCTTTCCCGCATGGCTTTTCATTAGTTAAGGCTCAGTATTGACTCTGTCTCAAGGAGTCATTTGATGCCAATTTTAGGGTTCTATTCTATTTGGTTAGATTTTGTAGAAGCTAAAGCCTAGAGGCCATTTTTTCACCTGAAAATGTGTTCGTATGTGTAGCCTACAGTTCACATGATTTGTTACACGATAAGGGGACACAATGTTGCTTTTCGCCCTATTTGAATAAATTTCCAATTCATCTGATTATGTCAATGTTGCGTCAAGTGGAAGTATGATCAAAGTAAGCTGGTGGTGCACAAATCTAATGTAATTCTATACCTCTTTTTGCGCAAGGAAATTGTGCCTTTTGACTGTCTTTGTAGTACCTCAACCTAAACTACAAATCTTGTAAATCAACAAAAGAGCCCTGTTCCAATTTATTAGTAATCAAATTATCCATATTTGCTAATTTTCTTTTTGATTTAAGCATTTAGTATTTCCTTAATCATAAGCATTTATGTCATTCGACATCATCCCATTTTTTATTTTGCTGTTTCTGGTGATTGATTGTACTGGTTTATAGGCATCGACTGCGAATCACCCATTGGTTTCTATCCACACATGTTAGATAGAATCTGATAAGAAAAATAGAAGCCATAGATTCGGCCTAGAAAAACGATTAACTTAACGTCTACAACCAATAAAACATAAGAATTAAAGAAAACATTTCATACTCGCCATTTTGTATAGAATGTACAGATGCTAAGGGGTTGCCACCTGCGAGTATGGTGGCCGTGGCACCAATGTAAACCGAATGACCATTTGCAGAAGTCTCCAGATCAGATGACATATCCCTTCCCGCTCTAAGTTTTCTTCTAAAGAATGACAAGTGCAAGAGGTACACCATCACTAGATGTTTGGATAACATAATCTGGAAAATTTTATTCGAACACAGTTCCACCATCTCTCAGGCAATCTTGTAAATGTAGGTATGCAAGTTAACCAACGCCAGTAAGTTTCTTTGCATCGGGAGAATTGGGTGACATAGTGGTCTCTATGTTGTTTGCTATTGGGTTTGGGGTCGTGCTAAGCATGGCCTTCAAGACTATGAAGAGGAACCCCTCTTTGATAGGCAGGATCAGCTGGGAGATGTAATCGTTGAATGTGTTGGACCATTAATTGCACAGCTGGATATGTTACCAGCCAAGATTACTCGATCCCTGACATTTAACAATAGTTGCATACCTCTTGTACTTGAGTCAAATATGTGGGAGAAGACTTAGATCACTGAGGAATGTGCCCTTTGATTTAGGAACGTCTAAAAGCACTCCTGTAGTCCTGTGGCATGCTTAATTGATTTTCCATTTGAACCATCACACATGCGGTTAGGAGTCCTAGCGGCTTCATACATTTCGGCAAATGGTGACAACGAAATATAGTTTTTTTCATTTCAATTCTTTAAGTTTTGTTAGGTTGGTTAGTCAAATTAATTAACCATTCAACCAACCTCTGTAGCCGTTTGGTAACTTTTCTTGTCCATTCCCAGTCTTTGTTTACGACAGGAACCAACAGAGCGTGCTGGAGGTCAACCAAACAAATTACGAGAACTGTAATTCCAATGATTTTCTTCACAACTACACAACTGGAGCTGGAAGGGACGTGGTCCCTTTAAACGAGACGCGTCCATACTATTTCATATGCGGCAATGGCTTCTGCTACGGCGGCATGAAGTTGGCAATCAATGTTGAAAACCCGCCACCCCCTCCTTCAGCTTCCCCGGCCAAAAGCAACGCCCCAACGTATATTTTCCGAGGCCAGATCGTCATACCAGCTGTTTTTGCCATTGCTGCTGTATGGGACTCGTTCCGCCGGGTTTGGTAGCATCATATAACTTCAGAAGTTTTCAGCATTTTCGTTTTGTCACAGGCATAGCTCAAATCCAAGTGTGAAAAAAGTTGAGTTGAGTTCTGCTTTTTACTACTTTTTAGGTTGTTGGGTTCTTTTCTTTTAATGTTGTCAGTTTACACTGACGATTTTCTGGTTTTGAACTTTTGGTTTGTTCTGTGTGGATTGCTTTGACTGGAATGATTAATTTATGGTGGAGTAATCGAATGCGTATTCCGCGGAAGACGCATGTTTCCTGGAGTTCTGGGTGGTTGTATCAAATGGATTTGTTTTTCTTGGTTAGGTAGCCCATGTGGTTTTCCTCGTTTTTCGTGTGAAAATAGCCCATGATTTGAGGAGGAATCCATGTTCGGATTTGGTTTTGAGAACCCGGTTCTCACTTTTTTATGTGGGCCCATCAAATTCAATCCAATCTTTTCTCTCTCGTTTACATTTTTTGGAACGAACCCTTCTATACGCATCGACTGTGGTGCACCGACCACGTACTGATGGCGTCGCCGACGCCGTTGTAGGGCTCAACCGGTCGATCCGAGCCGTTATTTTTAAATGAAATGGGGTGATTTTGGATCGAGCTCATACAACCGTCCGATTGCCTCGATTCCCGCGTAGGCCCACTCGGAATTTGATTTTGAGAAGGATGAACGGCTCGGATCGACCAGTTGGGACCCACAACGGCATCGGCGACGCCGTCGGTACATGGTCGGTGCACCACGGTCGGTCCCCTTATGTTTTCCGTTTTGGAACACTATTCTAGTGCACACATTGTGTGAGATGGATCTGTGGAGTCCACTTTGAAGACCTACACAAATGATCCAAGCCGTCCATTAGTTCTAAAATGATTGTTTGAGTCATCCAAAAAAAAAATCAAGTCAATCGTATAACTTTAAGTACTTGATCCAATTGTCTAACTTTCTTTTAAATTTTTGTCAAAATTCAGGATCCTAAATTGTGAATGAATAATTAGAAAATTGATCAACCACTTATAGTTTTTCGAATGAGCTGATTTTTTAGGAGTTCCTCAAAAAAAATATTTTTAAAAGTAATGAACAGCTTAGATAATTTATGTGGGTCTTCAAAGTGGACTTTACGGACCCATCTTGCACAATATGTGGACTAGAATAGTGTTCCCAAAATGTAGATGAGAAAAAAAATAGGATTGACTTTGAGGGTCATGCATAAAAAAGTGAGAACTGGGTTCTCAAAACACAATCTGAACATGGTGTTAGACTGTTAGTACTCTCGATGACTTAAATTTATGATTTTCTTCCTTGGTTGGAGGAGAAAAACTCGGGTAGGTACTACGTGGTGGTACTCGTTTCGCATCTCGATCGTCTAAAAGTATTTTGGATGGTTCAGATTTTAAAGAGAGAAAGAGAGAGAGAGGGGGGGGGGGGGGGGAGGGAATTTGGACCGTCCAAAATACTTTTGAAGGACTGAGATGCGCCCTCGGCACTACTTATATTCTTACCCGCTCGGGACCCAATTTTTTTTCGGTTGAAGGAGTTTTTTCCAATGCTCCTTCGGCATTGTTGAACACGAATCTGGAAAATATTCTCAGCCATTGTGCGCTCTTTTTTGGATCCACTTTTATACTCCCTCCGTCCCCATTTATTTGTCCCTTTTGGAAGTTTGTGCCACTTTTCAATTGATTATATCTCATAATTTACATTGTTTTACGTGATTTTAAAAACATTGTCTTATAGATTTAATCGAGATCTATCAAACAAGATCCATATTGAATATAAAATTCATTACCGATTTAAAGTTATAACTAGTTTTTTATCCGGTTGGAATAGAGCGATGGACCAAAATTTGGGGACGGAGGGAGTACTAGGAATTGTTAGTTTGTAGAGCTTGTTAAGTGCTGTAGCCACATCAAAGTTAATGTTGAATTCTTGATACAAATGAAATTGGTCCTATATGAAGAAGATTTTTTATTAAGCTAAATTGTGTTTTATAATCGTATTAAACTGTGTTATATACTCCCTCCGTCCCAAATTTGTTGTCCATTTACGGGCATGCGTGCCATTTTTCAATTGCTTATATCTTTCAATCTATAATGTTTTTTACAATTTTGAAAACTTTGTTAATAGAACTTATCGAGAGCTATCAAACAAGATCCATAGTGAATATATATAACATTATACATTTGAAAATATAAACATTTTTTTGAGGTGCTGTGAATAGTGCAACTTGACAAGAAATATGGGACGGAGGGAGTATTAATTCAATTTTTACAATGATTAATGATCTGGAAGAGATTTAAAAAATGAACGTTTTAATCGAAGGGGAAAAGGATCTCTCCTTAGCATCCGGGGAGCCTGTAGTGAGCAACTCATTATAGGCGTGTAGTGAGAATCTTGGCCGTCTATTCTTGTTTTGGACGATCCGGATCTTAAATAAACGATTCGCGCAAACAGTTTATCTAAGATCCGGACTGTCCAAAACACTTTGGACGGCCGAGATTTACTTACTACAGGTATAGTGACTACAAGACCCCGCTCCCACTTTGGAGTGTAATTTCACGTAAATTCTCAGCTTTGCTGCTCCTTAATTGGAACTAAAATTCTTGTCGTGACATTAATTATCAATCTTCTAACTCATTCATGTGCGGTGACGGATTCAAAAATTTGATTTAGTGGAGGAACTCAATTGACCATGTTAAGAAAACTTATTTCATAATAGGAAAATGCTAACATCAATATTTAGGGTGAAGGATAATGTGTAGAAATTGTACCGATATAAAAAAAAACTGTATTGATATCTGTGACAATATATTAATATTCGAACTTATTTGTCATACATCTTCTGTCTAATGGGCAGATGTTAGCAAAATCCTTTATAATATGAGCATATATACGCCAACCATTCTAGTAATTTATAAATTGACAATTGTAAATCAAACAACGTCATGGAAGAAAATTGATGCATGAAATGAAATAAATCTAATTATTTACAATTTTATACAAATGGTATATTTCAATTTTGGGTGTTATTTATACAATTACTCAAAACAAATAGGGGAACAAGTGATATTTTTCAATTTTGAGTAAGGACACATGCCCCCATGTGAGTCCCGCCTCTGTTCAGATGACTATAATTAAACGAAAATAGCTATAATACACACCCATTAAAGGTGTGTATCATATGCACCTATTGTATCGTCCAGATTGTGTCACCTCATTGGCAATCATAACATTTTTTAGTTTTTCGTAACTTTTCAATAATAGAATTCGTAACATTTTGGTGTGTCTCATAACTTTTACAAAAAAAAAAAAAAAATAGTAACTTTTATAAAAAAAATTCATAACTTTTGTAGGGGTGTGTATGATATACACCCAAATAAGAGGTGTGTATTGTAGCCTTATCCAAAAACATATATACAAGCATTAATCGTAATTCAAATCATGTTAACTTTTGAGCCCAGCTTAAGTCCTGCTCATTTAGTGCTTGATTTACTAAAACATCAAGCTATTAGAACTTGACACGACTCGACTCGACTCGAAATTGTTTGAGATTGACTCTCATAAGAAAATTTTCTCCTCTTTTTTTCGGGTTAACTAGAAAGGAAAAGGAACGACTAGAATCTCTCGTAAGAAAACCCCGCCAAGTCTGATACAAGAAGATCCTTCATTTCATCCGGACAGATCGTCCTGGTCGGCTCCCATGTTTGCCAGTTTATCTGTCACTCTATTGTTTTTCTCTAAGGGTATGTTACAATTTTTCCTTAAACGAAATGAAATAAATAAAAGAGTAAAGGGCAACGCCTCCCAATCATCTTGGTAGAGGTCTTGATTTGCGAATCTAGTTTGGTCCAGCCCATGACATACGACCCAGCCCATTTCTGAAGGCAAAGTAAAGGCCGAGTTCTTGGATCAGAACCGAAGAAAATAAACTAGGACTCGGAGCCATAGGCCCATAGATATATACACTAATTTGTGGTTTATTTATTGCTTTTTCGAAAAATGATTTTCGCACATCATTTTATCCTCTTGCTTTCCATTATTTGAATTAAATTACCAAATTATTTTTTTTTACTTCTAGATTCACTTTTCAAGGGAATTTTTTTATTTCACGTAAATAAAGACAGAAATAGGAGTGCAAAAATAAATTATTACAATACTATTTTCATTTGTAAGAACAACAACTTGCAAGTCATTATTCTTGTACGTATTCACGGATTTATTACTTTTAAAAAGATATGGTAAGTCGTTATTTTGGTAATTCTTTTGGTTGATTTCTATCACAAAAATCTAGGCAACATTATTAATTTGTCATAGTTCGTGTTAAATAAACATTGACTGCCTGAAAATGTGGAGAATTTTGGCGGACACTGTATTGAACGAGTGTAAGTGTGTAACACTCTTCGGTACGTTGTGTCAAGATCTCATCATTGTGAAAAAAATTTAAGTTAATTAACATTATTGTTTAATTTGTGAAACAAATTAACATTATTATTTAATTTGTAGAGTTCATTTATTTGGTAGTTGTAAAAAAAATAGTTAATTAGTGTATTAGCAATAACATGAAGAAGATACTGTCGTCTCACAATTCATTTTTCTTATACCTTCCGTCTTGCAAAGATAGTCCAGTATTTCATTTTGGGATATTTCAAATAGATTGTCCATTTTGAAAAGTTTCCAAAAAGGAATAGCAACATTATCATTTTGCCCCTCTTTTTTCCTACCTTTGAACAAATTGGGATATAAAAAAAAATCACATCAAGGGACAAATTGGGAAATTAATAAAAGTACAATGCAATAATTATGTTCTCTTAAATAGTTGGATTCTCAATGAGAAAACAACAAAATGGAACGAGTGTTGTATTTATATTTGGTGACTAGGCCCCGTTTCACTAACTCACTCGAACAATGCTATATGTACAACTATTTCGGCTCCAACCATTTATAAACACCTTACATGCACGTGGGGTCTACACCCATAAATGGTTGTACAAGATTTTTAAACTCAAAAAGTTAGTTTATTGCGATTTCTGAGACATGTCATTCTTTTATAATATGTCACATAAAAAGTCGTGAAAAACCCCAAAACCAAAAAACACCCTTAGTGGAACACCCCCTAATGGCTAGCTAATGATATCCAATCAACTTAATATTTTTGCTCGATCATCTGCAAAATAAACCATTCGGAGTTCATGATGGCTAAAGATACCGATCAACTTATTTTTGCTCGATCAAGTTCTCAACAAACTCTGCAAGATAAACCATTTCTGAATGAGAGAATTCAAGATGGCTAATAATATCCGATCAACTTAATGTTTTTTTTCTCGATCAAGTACTCAACGAACTCTACAAAATAAACCATTTGGAATTCACGAGGACAAGGCCTACTGAGACGCATTACATTCCCGCCGTTCACAAGCACACTACGGGGAC
Organism: Vaccinium vitis-idaea; assembly: GCA_963854785.1. Lineage (NCBI taxonomy): Eukaryota > Viridiplantae > Streptophyta > Magnoliopsida > Ericales > Ericaceae > Vaccinium > Vaccinium vitis-idaea. Next base: position 34,651,891 of record OY978222.1, read on the forward strand.
CGCTTATCCGAGTAGGACATGTTTGGTTGGTAAGGCCAGGTGAGATCCCGTACAGTAAACGTGAATTCAGCGCCAGAGAGGCCGTTACTGCTAAAATGCACCGGTTGCTAAACGGCGCCAATTCCAACTTACCAAATGTGGCAATTTTTACATTTCACACACGGTTATGGCTGCGCTGGGTGGGGCCCATCTGGAGCCATTCCAACGAAGTCGATTCGCCACTATAAATGCATGTGAATTCCGCAGAGTGAGAGAGAGAGAGCGAGCAAGACTCTAGTCTAGAGAGAGAGAGAGAGTGATGGAGTACGGTTTGAGGAATGGCGGCGTTCTATGGTTGACGGTGGTGGTGGTGGTGGGGCTGGCAACGTGCGCAGTGGGCCAAAAGCCGCCGCAGCTTTTCCAGGTGGGAGGAAAGAAGGGTTGGACGACGGGCGTGAACTACACTGAATGGGCGGCGCAGCGGCGTCTTTACGCCGGCGACTGGCTCCGTAAATCTCTCTCTCACTCTCTCTCTCCCGATCAGATCGTTTAATTAGGATTATGATGATTTCGATTTGCTACTAATTTCATGCATGTTTTACCGTCTCTGGGAATCTTTGTTTGCTTTTTTTTTTTGAAAATATGGGGACATGCTGAAATTCATCTCTCAGAAGTAGGATTTATGCTCCTTTGCGTCGTGAATTAAGTGTATTTGTGTAAATGATATTCATGAATTAAGTGTATTTCCACCGTATTTCTTGAAGTCGATGGTGTTTTCTCACTGTTTCCGAGATCTCTAAACGAGAGCTTCAAAATCGCGTTGTAAAAAATTATCTCGTTGCACAATCGTTGAACTCACTGTTTCGATTATTTCGTTTGCTCGATTTGTTCTCTCTCTCTCTTCATCTTTATTCATTTGTGATTTATAGACGATTTAATAGTTGTTATAAAATGGGAATTAATAATGAAATCGGAGAGGAAAATTTAGATACTTATAACAGTTATTTGTAACGCTTTTTTAACTAACATGAGACTCACTCCATGTGAGAGGGTGTTACAAATACCGTTATATTAAAACAAAAACAAAAAACAAATTTCCCGAAATTTGTACGGTTCTTCTTTTTCCATCAACGGTGGGGTTCGAATTTTATTGCTCAATGTTCCTTAATAAATTTCTTTCTTTTTCTTTCTGATTTTATTCCTGTGACTCTTTCTTTATTTAATTTCCCTTAATTCCGTAAGGTAAGTATTCATTGCTATAATTAAATTCTTAGAGTATTTTACCATCTTTACTCAAAGGAAAATCATTCAGTGTTTTCTCTTGGGCCATGCCCCTTGAAACCACAGATTTATTTGGGTCCCGGGGTCCTGCATGTAGAGGGTTGTAGCCCCCATGGTGGCCGTCCAACTTAGCAATCAATGGTCTGGATTTGTGATAGTATCTCTTTTACTGGTAAGAAAGCTTTCTTGTCGGTAAAAGAGCAACTGCAAATCCTAACAATTGAAAATATTTTTGGACGGCCACGATTTGGGGCCACAAACCTTGGAGCGCTTTGCGGCGCTACATGGCCCCCTGAATCCGATTTATTTATGTATTTGACTCGCGAAAAATGCAGTTCTTGAACATTTCTTTGTTTCGGGTTATCAAACGTTTTTCGCAAAAATATTTAGCCAAAAACAAACACATCATGTCATATGCATTCCCGGATTGTGTACGCATGCAACATTACTCGAAACAATTCGTGTTTAGCGTTTAGCGTCAATTTGCTCTCTGACTTCGTGAATTTTTTGTCATTTCTTTTCAAGTGTTTAAGTTTGACAAGCACTACTACAACGTGCTGGAGGTGAACGAGACGAGCTACGAGCAATGCAACGACCAAAACTTCATCACCAACATCACCAGAGGCGGGCGGGACGTGTTCAATCTCACCCAACCAAGGCCTTATTACTTCCTCAGCGGCGGTGGTTACTGTTTTCAGGGGATGAAGCTCGCTGTCAATGTCGAAGTATACGTGCCTCCTCCGGTTGCCCCGCCTCCGTCTAAAAACGGGGTTTACATAGCTACTGGCGTCCGAAATACCATGACCATTTTGCTTGAGATTGCCTTGGTGTTGGCCTTTCGTTTGAGGTTGTATTAGCTGGGAAAAGGGTTTTTATTGTTGTTGTTAGATAGTAATGTAGCATGGGGGAAGAATTCAAATGTAATGCACATTGCAGGGTTGGGGTGAAAATTGATGGATGAATTTGTGATTGTGGTAAAAGCCGCTATTGGTGTTTCGATGCATTTTCAGTCGTTGAATATCACTCAAGTAGCAGTTGAAATCCAACTTGCTAAAAAAAATGTCATTATCGGTGTTTCGGTACATTGCATTGCAGTCATCGAATCACATGGGAATCTTCACGTCTCTCAAGATTCTTACCTCATTCAATAGCCGAAAAGTACAACTTTTTTTAGCGTGTAAAAAATATCAATTATGTCAAAAATCAAAAGCATTTTATAACTTAAAACTCAAAACCAAACATGATCAACCATATGAAATAAAAAACAGAACATTTCTCAAAACATTCAAATAAAGCCATAACTGAATTTTTTTTTTTGAACCATATCATACTCAAATGTCCTCCCATAAAACAAAAGTCAATCACCCTAACTTGCCTAGTTAATGACTAAATTATTCAGTATCCCGGAGCATAGTCACATGGTGCTCCGAATTTCATTCAACACCACACAGTTATGTGGGGCCCATATACTTAGTCGTGTATCCCATAAAAATGTGTGGTGTTAAAGTGTTCCGAGGCACTGAATAACTAGACGTAATAAATAAATCTTTTTACTTTTTTTCAGAAACTTTATTAAAAACAGTGGCCACTTGAGCGACTAGACTAGCAGCATCACCAGCAGAGTTGTTAGGAACCAACATTGTGTCACTATTTCTGAAAATCTTTTCAAATGCCCCAATGTACTGCTCGGCAATGCTCAAGCTCGTGGCCTCGGCCCCTCCGCTTTCCTCAATGGCTTGCGATACTTCTCTGATTCCTTTCGCCGTAGCTTGAGCCTTGGTCAGTATGGCCTCGGCTTCCCCTATTCCCCTGTTCGCTTGCGCTATCTTCGAAGCTTCCGACTGTAAAATCACTGCCCTTTTGTTCCCATCCGCCGTGTTGTTTTCTGCATCTCGGATCCCTTCCGACCTGAGGATTGCCACTCTCTTCTTCCTTTCGGCCTCGGCCTCTAACTCCATAGCTATCTTCACGCCTAATGGAAAATAATTTAACTCAAGTTCGTTAATTTTTTCTCGCAAATTCGAACGATGACATACAAACAGAGAATTCATACGTAATCGTTATGTAGACCAATGTGAGCCTCTCATAATGAAACAAATACTCGTGAAAACTACTTTTACGAGGAAAATGTCATTGCCAAGTGCTTTTTATTTTCCGATCAAAAAAAAAAAGGTGCTTTTTATTTTTGCAATATAAGTTTTTGATAGTATCTATTTTTTCTTCTGATTCTTCTATTATTTTCTACATTAATTGTATGACTGTTCAAAAAATAAAAGTTGGAATGGGTAGCTACTAAAATACGTATTAACCAAGGTTTCAAATATTAGGCTCTGTTACGTAAACTGACTTAAACTGGAACTAGCTTATTTAATATATTTGGATTAATGTATTGTGAGACAGTGACCTGTTTCGTAAAGCACAATAAGTTAATTTTGCAAAATAATCCCAAATTTTTTTGGCAACCAACGCCCAATAGACGATTTCAGGGCTCAAAATTGTATGATTGATGTGCGAAAATGCATTGAAATATGTAAAACGTGCATAACGTTGTATAACTTAATGATCAACAAAAATATGTCACCTTTTGGTGGAGAAACGTCCTTGATTTCATACCGGAGACACTCCAACCCCCAGTCCGTACGCAGCGGCCAATCATTGATCGCATCAAGTATGCTCTTATTCACAGTGTCTCTCTCTCGAAAAGTCTTATCGAGCGTAATCTTCCCTAGAACGCTGCGCATGGTGGTCTGAGCCAGCTGTACGACGGCGTTTATCGGGTTATGGACGCCATAGGAGGCCAATAACGGGTCTATTATCTTTATATAAAGCACGCCGTCGATTTTTATGGGGACGTTGTCCTTTGTCGTGGCGGTTTGGTCCTTCAACGGAATGGCCTCTTCCTTTAGGGAGTGGACATAGGGGATCCGGTACACGATCGGGGGCAGGAAGTGGATCTTACCCGGTTCGAGGATTTTGAAGAACTTACCGAAGCGTTCGACTACGTAGGCAGTCTTCTGGGGGGCAATTCGGATCCCCCAGTTGATGGCGGATCTTGTTTCGTATCGGTCGTTGTGGAGATTTCGGACGAATTGGTGGCGGTGGTGGTGGCTGCGACGGGTGGTGGTTCTTAGAGATTGGGCTAGGATTAGGGAGGATGATTGTTTGAAGAAGAATGAACTCATGTTGGTTACTTTGTGAAGGAAATTTTGATGAAGAATTAAAGGCCGTGGGAGTATACAGGAGCACTATGGAAGAATTAGGGGAGCTAGGGTTTTAGAGATGTTAAACCCTAATTGCAAGTTTCTTGTTGGACAAGTAGCCATGTACGTAAATCCTGTGCCTATCAGAAATTAATTACTCTTTAATTAGCACTAATAATTAAGGAACTAATCGCATTTTATTACGACCGGGGCTGGACCATAGCACTGAATTGTGTTTAGGATAAATAAGTAATCTGAATAAGTTGTCTCTACTAAAAAAAAAATTGTGAATTATTTTTGTCTTCAGTGAATTTTCTTAAGATTTTGATAATAATTTTTTACTTTTTAGATTCCCCTCATAAAAACAAATTCATAATCTACAAAAAAAATCGACGCAAAACTAACAAATGTGATTTTTTTTGAATATGAACAAAAAAATAATCGAGCTTAGTTATTTTGCCAAAACACCCTCTACAAAGGAATTCCACTCAAAATACAAAGATCAGAACCTATGTATAGAAGCAAGAGATAATTATCTAATCACAATAAAAATGAACTTACTAGCGTTGTACTCGTTCAATTTACGGAGCAAAAAAAAAAAACCCAAAGCAAATAAGTAAAATAAAAGATAGTTAAATTTTTTTCCCGGCCACGTGTTCAAAGCACACTAGCTTTGTTCCATTCTATGCACGAGTCGATATATATATCTGCTGCTATGAATTAAAATTTGAAGTTTGTTTAAAGTAAATTCAAATTAATTTGCAGTTGTAAAAGTTTATGGTAAACAAAGCAAATAAACAAAATTTGAAAAAGAATAATATTTTGTTATTATCTAATAAAACTTTTTTTTTTTTTTGTCATTCATCATTCATTACATGGGGAGGGGGAATGTGACTTGATCCCTGGATACAGTGAGGGGCATTCAGGAGCTCTACCGCATGAGCTAGCCACTATTTGCTATCTAATAAAACTTAACACCCCATTTTTATAAAGTTTCTCTCTCTCTCTCTCTGTCTCTCAATTTTGATAAATTAAAAAAAAAATTAAAAGTCTAGAAAATTAGGATCGAGAGTTTGAAGGATTAGAAAGTGTTGAGCCCATTCAATGCACAGAAGATGCTCTTAATGACGAAAAACTATTTGATGGTCTTGCCCACCGTCACGTGGTGTTCTAACATACTTAGAGCATCCCCAACAAGGCTCCCTAAAGAGGGATTTTATCCATAATAAAGAGCCAAGGGTCAAATCAATACTCCAACAGTCTCAATAAAAAGTTTCCTATTTTATACGGATGAATAGTGCCTCCCTAAATCCCTCCCCATTTAGGGCGGTACTATTCACTATCTTTTTTCTTCTCTCTCTCTCTCTTTCTCTCTCTCTCTCTCTCTCTCTCTCTCTCTTTTTGATAATAGAGAGGATTATTGGAGTTTTGAAAGAGATGTGAGTAAGTAAAGTGAAAAATGTATACTGTTCACCACTATTTTTATTTCAAAATTTACTGAGACTGTTGGGGATGCTCTTATTCACCACATATTTCTATGGAGCCCGGTATTAAGCGTATGGAAATCCGCAAAATAGGTAGTAGATAAGGGTGTCAAAGTACTACGAGACGACCAAGACCACTGAATAATTACTCATTAATGGCTTCTAAGTAGGGCTGCAAACAAATCAAACTGACTGCGATCTCAACTCTTCAGGACCCATTTAGTAATCGAGCCGAACTCAAGCTCAAATTTTAATAAATGAGCCGAGCCCAATACTTAAAAATGGCTTATTTAGAGGCTCGTTAACTAAAATTTTAAGACTGCATGCTTCGGCTTTACTTATGTTAGGCCCGAGTGTAGCGGTACCGAAGGGAAATAGAAAAGGAGTGAGATTACGAAAAGGTCTGTACACGGAACACCGACGCAAAGTTTCCTTGGTATGTTTCCTTCGGTGATTTCCAATTATTCTTTTGCGCTAAGGGCCGGTAGCTCCTGGCAGGGAAGGGACTCTCGCGTATGCCTGCATGTGCCGGTGCGGCTCAGTCGTTTGTTCACTTCGTTCACTCTCTCCAGGCTATCACTCCACTTCGTTCCGTGATAGCTAATAACTAACCTACTGGTGTTTTTTAGGACTTACAAGGACTCCTAGTAGCTACTCCTACTTACGCTACTCCATAGCTCCAGTATGTCATAGCTACTATACGTCTTCCGGCTTCGTTTAGCTACTCAAGATGTGACGTCCTGTTGGAGGCAGGACGTTACTCTTTCCTAACTAATCTACGCCTACTCCGGGATAGCCGCTTCATGCGGCTGTCCCTCCGTAAATAGGATCACCGCTAGTACGATGGGATTTTTTTTTTGAACCAAGAACGATGAGATTACTCTCCAAAAATTAATAAATTAATGGAGTTATGCGAAAGTAAGCCAGAACATTTGTTTCGTACCCAACGAGTGAAAAATTTAAAGACTGGATACTGGATAGGATAAGATTCTAGCCCATCTCTGTTTCGTCCCCAAACCACCGTCACATTTCCCACTGCAATACCCAGCCCACTTTCCCTCCATCAATGGCAGCCTTCTGTTCTATCTCAATTTCTCCTCCTCCCCATCTAATCACCAAACAACTCCACCCAATCCCACCATCTCCACATCTCTCCTCATTTTCCCCCAATCCTAAACTCCTTTTTTCCAAACCCCCCAAAACTCGACCCATCAATTCAACGTCATCGTCCTCCTCCACCACCACCGCCACAGCCGCCGCTGCCGCAGAAGAAGAAGAGGACGATGAGTCAATGAGTATCGACGCCCTCCACCGCTTCATCCACCTCAACATCGGCAAATGGACAGGCTCTTTCCACGTCAGTATCATCATACACTCTTATCTACTCCATCCGTCTCAATTTAATTTGTCCAATCTTCAAAATCCAACTCGCTCTGTCCACTTACCAAGACATTAGTACGGGAAAATTGTTGTCGAGAAAATTGTACTGAAGTGAATTAAAGGAGAATGAAAAGTAGTTTTCTTTATGCATTCATTTGACATAAGAAATTCAAGAGAAAGTTGAATAGTAGTTGAATTTTGTAGAAGCGAGTGTAGAAGCAAAATTCCTTCAAAATCTGGTTTTTCACCTTCTTTTTTTTTTTTTTTGCAATTCAAATTTTGAGGGAAAGCTATTCCTATTGAGAAATTTAAGGATGTGAATCCACAAGTTTCCTAGCAACTAACCAAATATATATATATTTTTTTCCAATCGATAGCCGTTTTATTGATTACGAAATATGCGAAATATCAAAAAGAACTTCCCTACTCACCCAGTCCGGACAAATCCCTTCCCAGGTTGTAGGTTGCTCAATAGATAGGGCGTACTTGGCCACGACATGGGCCACCCTATTACAATCACGAGGAGTAAAAGAAAAAGAAAAATCACAAAAAGAAGTAGAAAGTCTAATAATATCTCGAATGATAACCGCTAAGCTTGAGCTGAAAATTGAAATACTGGAAAATTAAGCATTCTCATATTTTCCTTTCCATTTTCTGCAGCTGAACGGGGCCTTAGGAAACACAATAACAAAACTTAATAAAATACATCTTTCCTTATTTAACCTTCAATCTAAAAGTCAAATAGACCAACATTTTGGAATGAGTCATACAACAAACACAACAATTTGCACAACACGTCAATTTGGCATTGCTTCATTGGGTGTGGAAAAATATCAATCTACCCAATTACCAGTGAAACAGTGCCCACATTGGCTTGTTGTGCAATATTTTGCACAAATTGTTGCTTTTTTAGGCTTTCCGTTTTGGAACATTTAAAAATCTGAAAGTGGACAAACAAATTGGGACGAAAGGAGTAGTACTCAATTATACCTGTGTATGTATAGATATATTGCATAGCCTTTGAAGTATTTGAATGTTTCTACCTTTGCTGTCTTTGGAATTGATTCTCTTAGCAATTCGAACCCGATGGGACTTTGATGCATAGTGTGAGTACGAAGCTCGCAGTAAGCTCTTACGGTGAAGATGAGCTCATCAGTTTAATTCAGACGTAAGCTTTTCTTATGGACGCACAGTTCTAATCTGGGTTATGTGTATTTACCGTGTCTGTTATGTGGTTGTGAATGGAGATTCTTTTCAGCGTGTTTGTATAACCATTCGTGGGTGATTTATTGTATTTGTGATTTAGCAATTTGCTTAGGATTGAGGATCGTTGATTGTAGAATTTTTTGAGAAATTGGCCAAACCAATAATCACACAACTTGCAAAGAACAAAAATCTAAAAAAGAAACAAAAAACACAAGCCACAGATATTTTACATGTCCCCTCAATGGTGTAGTTGAGTACATCAACGGCTCACCCCTGATTTCACTATATATCGAATGAAGGTTACATTGGCTCACACTTGATTTTACGTGGTTCCTCAATGGTGTAGTTGAGCACAAGGGTTACATCGGTTGCTACGTGTAGCAAGGATTTATAACCTAGGATTACGACATTAATTACCGTAATACCTCCAAATAGTGAGCGAAGTTCGAACCAAACCAATTTGGGTTTCACAAGCCCAACAAACTCGATGTCGTTTTTCATTAATGTTTTGTTAATGATAGTCTTAGCATCATTTGTGATAAATAAGGGAGTAAGTGGTTTAAGTAAAATCAGGACAGGAATTATCACATTGCCCGGTTGGTTAGTCTATTAAAGCTATACATGTGTGCCCTAAGTTGAATTAGAGGTGGCTATATATATAACTCATACAAAAAGTTGTACCCCCTCTAAGGCTCTTAAAGGAAATGAGAATTTCTTAATGACTAATGGGAAGAGTTCATTATAAGCTTTGATACATTGTTGTGTTTTCCATTTTCTGCGGCATTTTGGGCTTTGTTGCTGCTTCTTGCAACTTTTAGGTGATCAAGTATGTAGGCAAGCTGTATATTGAAGGTAGAAAACCTTTGGGACTCCACTTTGAGCGGGAGGGCATTCTCTGGGGGCTTATTTTGAGGGCCAGTGTCATCTTCCTCCTAAACTCTGACTAGAAAGATTTCTGTTTCATTTGAGCTTTATTCTACCTCTATCATTTCTAATTTCTTTGTTTTTCATGAACTTACCTTTCTGTTGTTTATACCTACAGTAATTTGGAGTCCGACCTATCTAGCAACCTTTTTTTAGTTATTGTATTTATCCATCTATGTGTATGTGTACATATTTGTTTCCATTCTTGAAATTAGGAATCATAGCTTTTTTGGGGGTTTGGTAAGTTGAACTCCCTTTTTCTGTTTCAGTGGAATATATAGAGGTCTATTGGTTTGTTAGCAATCGCAGTTATATACGTGTTCGAGGAAATTAAATAGCAAAATAAGCTAATCAATCCCACATGATTTTTACTACAGGTTTCTTTCCTTTTCATTTAGTGGTTGGTTGTTTGTAATAGGGACACTGCAAGAATTTGTAATACGGATCTTTCCAAGTAGCTTAATGTGCTTAATGTCTTTAGGTTATACATCAAACAACCCCCATCGTCAACGACTTCAATAGCAGGAGATGTGTATGAGCCAGAGTGGTTTGAATACAAAATCAAGGAAACCAACATGTTTACTGTAGACAAATATCAAATGGTGAGCTCCTTCAATTCTTTGAAGACTCGTCGTTTGCCCTTTTGCAACTCTTAGAGTGAAATAGCTTTTGCATGGTTTCTTTGTTTATTAGTTTAATATCCAAATATGATTAGCTTGCAGATTGGATTTTTTCCCCAAGAAAAGGCATTTGCACTGCGGTACCAGACAGCTGGCATGTTAGAAACTGTATTGAGACAAGGTGTGCTAGGTGAAGATGACATTGAAGAGGAAACACCCAAGTGAGTGCTCTTTCTACCATAAATTTTGATGCATGATTCATAATATCTGAGTATAATGGTTTTCTCACCACTAACAAATCGAGATTGAAGCTGACATTGATGTTTCCTGAGGTTTCTTCTTTTATATTTGATTGCTACAAAACATGTAAAAAAATATCAATCAAATACCATCAACCAGGGACCTTGAGCCAGCTTATACTCCGAGATCTCTTAATAAGATCATTGGAGTGTTCATCCGTAATGACCATTTGACCCTTGACCCTTAGTTGCATGAAACAGGAGCGGGTGCTGGAGCGGAAGTGTGGGAGCGGGGGAATAGAAGCTCCCAAGGTTGGAAGTGTGAAAGGAACATGTACATATAGTACGAAAATAGTGTAGCATAGAATATACAATTTAAAACTACACAATTATTCTAGAGAGTAAAAATATGGGCCAAGACTACCATAATTGTAACTTGTAAGAAATGGGCTAATGTTAGAGTGTATGGGTTTCTTTTGAAGATATCATGACTTGGGCTATATAGAGAAGTTAAATCGAAGACTAATTTGTAAAGCTAAGTAATAAATTCCTGTTTTTCTATTTAAGGATCATACAAAAGCTCCCTCCTTTGTAAGGAGCAGGCTCCCATCTCAATGGGACAGGGCTCCGGTCAAGCTCCTCGGTTAGGAGCGCAAAAAAACACGCTCCTAAAGTGGGAGCTGCACCACTGGAGGAGCTCCCTGCAACTAAGGTTCGTCCATCTCTGAGATTGACGTTCCTTGTTGTACCTATTACTGGAGAATGGCAAGTTATGGGTGGCTAGCAGTGAGCTTTGATATATAGGCAATAGCTGAGTTATGCAACTGTCGTTTATGCTCTCTCTCTCTCTCTCTCTCTCTCTAAATAGTAATTATTATTGGTATCTCACAGAATGACGCCGTTGCATCTCTTATTTGAAGTTCTGCACTGGTAGCTCCATTCCTGGGAATAGTTTTGTGTCTTAGAATTAAGTGGAGCATGAAGGGACCTTCTTTTTGAATGTGAATATGGGGCATGACGTTATTTCCTTGTTAGAACTTATTGGGATGAGGTAGTACAACTGGCTAATGCAACATTTGTATTCAGAGGTAATATGTTGTGATTACCACTTCGTCATTTCATCTAGATTCCTTCCATGATTTGATGCCACCTAGCAGTGGATTAAGTTATATATATGAGAGAGAGAGGGAGGGAGGGACATTTTGTGCTTAATGACTGTGATCATCAAATCTTTTTCCTTCCTTATCCTGAGTGCTAGTTGTCTGTTTGGATTCTGGATCTAGCATCGATTTTATTCCAGCCACCTTAAGAAACGTACACTTTTTCAGGTGAACATTGATTGTCTATTGGAATTTTCCAAATCCTAGTGAACTTAAATCCCTAAGTTTGCACAAGGATGCATATGGTTGTAGATTTGAGTAATTAGGAATTTTATTTGGCAGGACGTGGGATGATTTGAAAACTTTTTTTTTTTCAAATTGCTCTAAAAGAATATGTGAAATACCAATCGAAGATTTATCCACTGACCATTGCAACTTTTGTAATGTAACTTAATTGAATTTCCTTTAAGCCTGTTAGCTGCCATTTTTAAACCCTATTTCCTTTGGTCTACCTTTCTTGTTTCATAATGAAGAAACCTGAAGATTCCCTCTCGTCGGCCTTCTATAGTATGTGAGAGTTGCCTTTATTCGTTGGAGAAAGATACACGGGCAAGAGCATTCCATATCTTGGATCCAAAAGGCTTTGTGGAAATGCTTCTTATCTTCCTTGAAGAAAGAGGGGGTGCAGAATGTAGTCCTCCTTCCTTGGACAATTCAAAGGTGAATATTTTCCGACTGATATTTCTGGACAATTTTCCTCTGCTTAATTGGTATTCTCTTAGGACAATCCATATTCGATAGTAACTTATCCTCAAAAGTGTGATTTCTCTGAAGTATTATATTTCTTGGTTGGTTGTAGGACAGTAGAGACAGGTTAATGCCATATCTTGGTAAATGGGAAGGCCATTCTGTAACAAAGCGCAGTGGTCTTTATGGAGCAACAATTGCTGAAGCTGATACAGTTTCTGTGCTAGAAATTGATGATGAGGGTCAGCTAACTCAGGTTTGTGGCTGTTTCTGCTATTAATCCTTGTTGAAATCATAAGACGAGATGTTTGGGTTTATTGACTTTCTTGAATAGAGACTACCATAGAACTCCAAGATTGTGATGCATGTCCCGATGCCCACTAGCTCATCTGGACAATCCGTTGGGTTGATCGTATGAGTGTCTGATACTTGTTCATCTGAAACCTTGGACCACTTTATTTTCTATTTGTATTGGTTCAAACTTGAGATTCCTAAAAATGGAATTACTACACCATGAAAGAATTGATATAAAGACCCATGATTGAAGAAGGTTGTTCGTAATGCATAAATGAAAATGGTCCCTATCAAGTTTTTTCATTTATCTATTTACTACTATTACCTGTGATTTTCACCTTGTCAACAAATAGATGGGACAAGGCCTAGTTTAAGTTGGTTGGTTTTTCATCGCGCAATAAAGTACAAATAAACATAAGAAATGGTATCATGTTTTTTTTTTGGGGAATTAAATGGTATCATGTTGTTTAAGTGTTCATTGAAAAAACATTAAGTGCTTTAGCAAACATTTTCATCTGTCCTACATAGCACCGAGACGGACACGGGATATCATACCGACATATAGATTCTCAAAAAATGGGGGGACACAACACGGTTGGGGATATATATATAGAAGTGTCCCCCAATGTGTCGTGTCCCCCATTTTTGCATATATGTATATATACATGAAGTAGCGCTGACACTTCGCAGAAGCAACGTATCAGCGTCGGACACGGACACATCCGGACATGTGTCTCACACTTAATATCAAAGTGTCCTCATTTTTTCCCAATATTTTGGGGGTTGGAGATGTTGGACACTCTCTGACACTTTTAAGGACACTCACAGAGTCACAAGACAATTTAGGGACACTTTAATGAATGTCCCTAAAGTGTCCTGCGTGTGTCCTTAAAGTGTTAGAGAGTGTTGGGAGTTCTGAGTGTCCAACCCCCAAAATATTGGAAAGAAATTCGGACACTTTGAGATGTGTCGGACATGTGTCTGGAGTGTGTCCGTGTCCAACACCGGTATGTTACTTACAGTGAAGTGACGGTGCTATATAGCCTCTGTCTCTTCGAGTGAGAATTTTATTTTGTTTGGGCGTTGCGTTAAGTTGAGATATTTGCCCTAATCAAACTGAATAAATGGGATTGACTTGATCAGTATTGCTGTGCTTGGTGTATAAATAATGTATATTCGACTCATGAACACCTTGTACTCTAATTTTATTTTCTGAAACAGACTAATATTTCTACGTCTGTTGGAGGAGATGTCACAAATAATATACAGTGGAAGGGTACCATGTCCGGCAACTTGCTCAAATTCGATGATGGCGATTTCCAGGTGACCTTACTGCCTGGGGGAATGTACATGGCATGCCCTTCTGACGTGGCAAAGAGCATAGCTGAATACTATTCATTCCATTTGGAGTTCTGTTGGCTTGAGTCTCCTGGAAAGAGACAGAGACTACTTCGCACATACGATAAGGAGGGCATGGTCGTCTCCACGACTTATTTTCTTGAAACCAAATTGTGAGTCCCCCCCGGTGTACATTTCTTTTTTGGATATGTGGGACCGTATCATTTTAGTTGAACGATCAGGACTGTAATATTGATTCATCGTCTTAGAAATTGACAGAAAGGGTTTCTAACATTTTTGGATAATTCGGTTTTATCGGTATAACTCTGGATACCCTTTAATTAGAATATTTGCTTTTAGTTTTCTTAAATGAGCTGGGTGATGCAGCTTGTTGGTGATACGCTGCCATTGACATCGCATGGATTCAAAGCTGCATTGTCTTTGTTCAGCAAGTGAAATAGAGCACAAAACATGATTCTCTTTAGCCTTAACAGAGATGGCTGCTCTTTTCTTCCTCATGCACACTAATGGCTCTTTTCTTCCTCATGCTCTTTGTGCAGATAGTATTTTGTCAGCTATATCGTGTGCGGTTTCAATGACGAAATACTAGATGGAAGTATTACTCTTAATGGCGTGTACGGCCCATTGAGTGTTTGACTTGTTGAAATTACCCTTTTGTCCTTCTCCTTCATATCTCCTCTATGGTGTACACAGATCTAGTTTCAAGGAAAGAGATTGGGAAAGAAGGAAACATAATGAGGTTGGTGATGGTGATGGTGGACCTGGGTTACTAGGAGGAGTTCAATTGACAGCTAAAATGATGAAAAGAAACGACTTTTTTTCCAAAGACCGTCGAGGGAGTTGGACTTTACACTAAAGTTCGAACCTCACAAGAGTCGGTGCGGCCGGACTTTTTTGTTTTGGTTTTTTCCAGAATCGCCCCTACTTTCAACATGGTTCCTAATAAATTTTCTTTCTAATTATTACTCTCGTTCCTCTATTTTTCCCCATTTATTTCCCAGAAAACCTCCCTCAAATCCTAAGTAAGGTTCTTTATTTATTTGTTTTGATGGGATACTTTAATCCTTTATGATTCCTTACAATTTGTGGTGGTGACTCACGGTTGGTATTGGTAATTGTTTGGGTTTTGTTGATTCAATTACTGTTTTATTGCTGTTGAAAGTGACTACTACGAAGAAAAAGAAAAAGGGTGATCACTTCACTTGAGAAGTTAACCGGGTCGAGGACTGAGGACTCTGTTTTAATATGTGAGTTCTCTGTTCTCTCCCTTTATAGTGGATGAACTTGTTTATGGTGCTCCTCTCTTTCCAATTGCATTAAGAAGATAAAGGTATTTGAAGGGAGAAAATAGATCCTAATATAATACTAGCCAAATTTACGGCCTTGAGATTTAGTTTTGATGCAGAAAAGAAGAGCAAATTGAAGGCCATGATTGACTCTGGGGATCACATTATGAGAGAAGCATAAGTTAGTTACATTTTCAGCGCATCCAATGGAGTAACACCCGTTGCCAATGTGAAGCATTTTTTGTGACAAATGAGGCTTGGGACTTGAGTACGTTAAAATGAGTCACTGCTTGGGTGAAGAATAGTGGTCAAGATGTAGAGGAAGCGCAACAGGTGATGGAATACAAAGCAAGTTCTGCAACCTTAATAAAAATCAGAGAAGGTATTTTAGTTTTGCAATGGGCTAAGAATAAGGATTTAAAGACAATGTGCATCTCTAGCGATAGCATGGAGTTTGTCAAAGGACTCAGTAGCCCAATGAATGCACCAGTTCTAACCTAACCCGGTCTCTTGGATTTCTGTCATCTATGTATTAGTTTTAATTATCTTAAAGTAATAAAAGTAGCTAGATCTATTGTAGCCGCTGCCGTAATCTTGCCAAGGCAGCTTTGGACAATATGTAATGTTTTATATTTATGAGATTTGTTTGTTTGTCAAAAAAATTGCATTAAGAAACAAGTTGGCAACAAACACTTCTCACGGGCCTCTTCCACCAAACTAGTTTTTTAGTCTTTTTTAGTCAATGTATGTGAGAAAAATGACTTGTCTCGTAAAGGGTGAAATATCTACTTGCCCTTAAAGTATCAAAAAAATTTCTACTTCCCCCTACAACTACCGATTGAACTCCTTTCCCCCTTCAACTATCATTTTCTTCTTTACTAAGGACAAATTACATTTTCCGTCCAAAATAAATTTATGACGGAAACCGTTAACCTTCTCTTTTTTTTTCGTTGAACCGATGGGAAAAGAGAAAGGGTAATATGGATATTTCGTATACCTACAACAATGAAGCCGACAATGAAGCCGACTGAGGGTTTTCATTCTGTCGATCAAACCAAAGCTAGGGTTTTTCGTAGAAGAGATATAAGCTTCCGCGAAGAGGTTTCCTGAGGAGAAGGGTTTTCATCTCCATTGGTCACCAAAGCTTGGGTTTTAAGGATGACATGTATCTTGAGGGCTCCAACCGGAAGAAGATCGACCTGTAAGTATCGAACAACACATTTTTATTTCAAAAACCCTGTTTTTCGGGATTGAAGGAGTTGGATTTGAGTTATTTTATACTGCAATTGACCTAATTTATACTCCCTCCGTCCCTTTTTAAGTGTTTAACTTTCCATTTTGGACTGTCCCTAAATAAGTGTGTGATTTGAAAAGTTAATGGGTAAAAATTTGTATAATTATCATTTTGCTCTTTTGAAAAGTTAGTGGGTAAGGAGTTAATAGGTAAAAATGGAGGATAATTTTGGAAAGTAGAGGTAAAAGTTTATGTGAAAAGTGTAAAGTGAAGGAAAAAGTTGATATGAAATGTGTAATGATGATATTTCTTTAATAAGTTGGATTTACGAAGTAACACATTTAAAAAGGGACGGCGGGAGTATATAATAAAACCCATTTTTTCTTGCGGTACTGCTATGGCAAGACAATTATGCCATTTTTTTTGCTTCTTATTGTTATGGATGTACCTATGGATGTCTATTCATGCATTTTTTTTGGGGCTTCTGATTGTGGCTTATTATTAGTTTAGTTTTGGTCTGATGTGTGAGACCTTATTTTGTTTTGTATCACTCTTCTTTGGAGTTCAATTGTTTTTTCATTATCATTTCCAGATTGTATGTATTTGTTGTAGCTTTCTCTGGTTGCTTTGGAGTTGTACAGAACTAATAAAAAGACTAATATAGCCTTGGGACTAACTTTTTCATCCATCAAGTGGATGGAAAACGTGATTTGTCCTTAATAAAGAAGAAAATGATAGTTGAAGGGGAAAGGGAATTCAATTGGTAGTTGAAGGGGGAAGTAAATTTTTTTTGATAGTTTAAAGGGTAACTAGATATTTAACCCTCTCGTAAAATATGAAAAGTCAAAAGCTCCCGTGTTTGTTGCCCAACCATTTTAATCCGAACTCGTTTATCTAGCCATCTTCGTCCACTTACAACTCGTCTAAACTCGCCCAAATAAATAAAATAAATTTCTTGTTATAATTAAATTTTTCTTTCTTTATTTATTCGTTAGTGTGGACCATCTTAAGTTGTTGTCCATTGAATTTAGGTAGTTGTTACAAGAGTAACACATTTAAAGTCCAACATTTTGCACAGCAATGAGCGTATTTCCTTGATGATACTAGGTGCGAGGTCTCTCGTGTCCAAACGAGTGGGAACCATAATTGATGCCAATTGTCCTTATTCAAATTTTTTTGGCAATTGATTTTTACACTCTCAAATTTGATCTTCGCACTAAAAAAAGAGTGTCAAAATAATTTTTTTTGAATGCCAAAATCACTTCATTTTTTTTTGGTTGTATTTGGCTACGTTTGTTTTATTAGGCTATTGTCTTTTTGACTAAAATGTCCTCACCCAAGTGAACAAAAGACAGTATAAAAAGAAAACAGATGGAAAACCCTAAAAGTTTGATAAGGGTAGAAAAATGATAGGTACACGCCCATCCAACCGCAACCCAATCTACAAACGCTCACGTACACATGGGGCCATGATTGTGTACGTAGAATCTTTCTAAAGACAGTAGCATAATTGTGGATAAAGCCATAATCTAATGCGGGAAAGACGGAGATGCCCAAAAAAATATCAAAAATATCCACTCACCCAACCTCACATACCCTGGAATTATGGCAAAATTGAGTGGCAAATTCGCCAACATTGGAAAGAGTGGCTAACGTGAATTTTGGCAAACCATTTCTTTCCTTCAGAGGGGTGGATCAAAAAGAAAACGTGAATTAGCAACTACGGATTAAAAGAAACCACAAAAACTAAATTTTCCTAAACTATTAGATGTGCCCAATTTTTGTCTTAAAACCTTACTCATTTGGGAAATAATCCATAATCCGGATTATTGGATTATTCATTTTGTCTTTATTCAAATTTTTTTTGCATTCGTTAGTTTTACGTCAAGATCTTGTAGTTTCTGGATTCCTCTCGATGAGACAAATCTAACAAATATAAAATTATGGTCAAAACTCAATTTTTTTTTTAATAAAGCCAAAATTAATCCAATAATCCAAGTATTTTCGGCTTTATTCAAAAAAATATTTGGGTTGACCATAAATTTATACTTGTTAGATTTGTCTCGTAGAGAGGAATCCAGAAACCACGAGATCTTGACGCAAAACTAACAAATGCAAAAAAAAAATTGAATAAAAAGACAACGAAAAAACCAAAAAACCGGATTAAGTTTTTTTGCCAAAGGAGACGCAATTATTTTGATGGATTACGATACGTCTTAAAGCTTAATCTAAACCAAAAGTCCTGTTTTTAGAGTTGTTGAACAGTCTCTCTACACATCGCCGGTTCAAGAGTAAGCCGAGCAAGTCCCTAAGCTTGGGCAACTCTCTGGCCAAAGTAGCAGTTATGTTTTTTTGAATCGGCTCGTGCTAATCATAAAGCACCATAACCGATCAATTAACCAATGTTACATTTTTTTATTTTTTGATGTAAGTCAAACTAAAAGTACAATGTATCTTTGATTTTGTTTTTTTTTTTTAACTTGGTATGCCTTTTTATTTTTCATGAAGTGGACAATCAATATCAAGATCGGGCTTGGGCAATCCAAATGTAGGCCGGCCCAACCAATATTGACATCGGGCTTGACCAATCCAAATGTGGGTCGGCCCAACCAATATCGAGATCAGGCTTGGGCAACCAAATGTGGGGGGCCGGCCCTGTCTCTACACCAACCCACCAAAGCAACTAACGGAAATAAGAAGGGAAAATTTAAAAAAAAACCCAAACTTTGACTTCAATGTCTCAAAGACTCCCAAATTTCAAAAAAAAAAATCAATTTCACTCCTAAACTTTCATTATGTCATCAAATAGACCCTTATCGTCATAATCTGTCAAATAACTAACGTTTTCTGTTGATTTGGATGTTTATACTTCGTTAAATGAAACCAGTACCGTCTCTCTCTCTTTCCCTCCCCATCCATTCTCTGACCAAACGCATCTACACAACCAACCTTTCTTCTTTCGCTGGTCCCAAATCAGCCAATCAATATACCTTCTCCTCTTTTTCTCTCTCTCTCTCCACCATCTTCTCTGGCTTCACAGCTTCCATAAGTTTCAACCAAGTCGCCGACCACCTCTCCATCCCATACCTCTGGCAAACCAGCCCAATTCAAATCTTGTCTTTGCATAACCAATCCAAATCTGGATTTGGGATATTGTCTTGGCAACAAGCAACAAAATTTGTACAAGGTTACGGAAATCTTGTACAGTTTATGTGTTTATATAGAGAAAATCCCAAAAAGTCTGTGAACTTTGACCGCAATGTCTCATAAGTCTCCAAACTTAACTAAATGTTAGTTAAACCTCCAAACTTTACTCATTTTTATCAATTAGGCCCATGCCATTTGTTTTCGTTAAATTCCTAACGGAAAAAGTTGATGTGGCACTTGGGCACACCAAAATGACGACATGGAGCACCTGGGGACCCTTTTGGAGGGAAAATGGAATATGTGAGGGTCACGGGGCAATATATTCTCTTCTCCTTCCAACAAACTACTACCCCTTAGCCCTACAAATGGAGTTGTACCACTACACACCACCACATGTTAGCACCACCACACACCAACTAGATCCAATTCCACAACCGCGCGCAACATCCCCAACACATCCTCGACCAAATCAACCTTTTAAACAAATGCCACCTCACCCTGTCAAAGTTTTGCTCCCTCGCTGCCAACTCCATCTCCACCATTTCCTCCCGCCGCAAACTCTCCTGGATCGTGGGCGGCTCCAAGCCTCCAACTCTTTCATCCACACCTTCGTTGCAAGCTGGTTTAACCACGATTCAGATGTGTTCTATGAGACTGGCCTAGACCCGATATCAATGGAGTGTCATTACCCAGACCTGGTATCAATGGAGCTTCGTTGCGACTGTTGTTTTCCTCTGGGTCGATGTGGCAATCCCGGTTCTGAACGAGTATTTAGAGAAGAGAGTGAACGAGATGATGGGCTGGGGATGGATGAGTTGGGGGAATATTTTGACTCAGACAAGTTTGCGAGTCAAAGTTGAGGACCGGGTTGAGGCATTCGATTGGAGTGCGCGAGGTGCTCTATGTCATCGTTTTGGTGAGCCCAGGTGCCACATCATCTTTTTCCGTTAGGAATTTAATGGAAACAAACGGCATGGGCCTAATTGATAAAAATGTGTAAAGTTTAGAGGTTTAATGAACCTTCAACTAAGTTTGGAGGCTTATGAGAAATTGCGGTCAAACTTCAGAGGTTTTTTTAGAATTTTCTCCCCTGTTAATATATCTATTATCTACTCAATTGATGTTCAAAAAAATATCTCTACTCAATACAATTATAATAAGCATAAATAAGATTTCCAATTCACCAGTCACAACACACACTCTCTCTCTCTCTCTCTCTCTCTCTCTCTCTCTCTCTCTCTAAAGCCGGTCGTGTCTGAAGAATATTGGGACTTTCAGGTAGATGCTTTTCACTCAATTCCATTTTACAAAAGAAAATTTGTGATCTTTGCGGAATGAAATATCAAACCCATTCCTGGTTTTCTATGATGGGTATTTCTCGATAATCTCTTGTTAGTTGATCATTCTTGGGATAAAATCATATCGGGTTTGTGCTCTTGATTACATAGATTGATGAACTTCTTAACAACAATGGGGATACAAGTTAGCATCCATGGAACTTTGCACAAAAAAAAGGGAAAAATTCAAAAAACCCCCCAAACTTTGACCTCAATGTCTCAAATACTCCCAAACTTCACTTAATTTCAATTAACCTCCCAAACTATAGCTCCGTTATTCAATCGACCCCCCACCGTCTAAGCCTGTCAGCTCTCAAATAGAAATCGCTGAGTTGGACTAACACCACCGTTAAATCAACCACGTGGCTCGACACGTGGCGCCACATGTGCACTATGTTAAAAAAATGCAACATGTACAAAAAAGAGAAATAAAAAAATAATAAAAAAATGTAAATAACCTCACCGGGGGATTACCCCTGTTTTGGGGGCTACGATTTTCTGATGTCGGGTGTGAATTTGTGGGTTAGGGTTTTGATTGGTGTGTTTTTGAGAGTGGTGGATGATTGGGTTTACTAGTGAAATTTCACCTCTTAAAGGCTTAAACAAGAATATGATTCAGGATGCCACAGATTCAATTTGTCCTTGATTTGCACTTCCTGTGCATCTGAAAAAAAATCAGAGGATAATATCAAGAATAGCTCTTTGCTATCCCCAACAGAAATTCCCAACCTTGACCGACAATCAAAACCCAAAAAACTCTCCTTCTTCGTCTTCAAATTCTTGGGTTCCAACAGAAACCAATCACAACGGAACTGTTGCTGCTGCTCAGAAAGATCACTATCCGAATCTGCCGGAAATTGGGTACAACAGGATTACAGGAGCAACAACGGTCACAAACACCCCCACTATCCGAATCCTCCCGACCCGATTAACCCGGACCCGGCAACGCTGAGGGAGCAGTGGAGGTATGCGAAGAGGCAGTACCACAGGTGGTACTCGCAAGCGTGGGGATCCGCCATACCCGCGGGTCTGGCCTTCTTCGTGCTCGGTTGGATCGTGAAAGGCTCTAATCCTCTACCCTCCTTTGGAGATGAAATTTTGTGGTGGGTTGGAAGTGTAAGGTAGTTACATGATGTGATATTGTCTTGGTGGTGTAGACCGGTGGTGGTGGTGGTGGAAACCCATGGCGTTTATAGGGCTTGTGGGTGATGTCGTGTTTGATAATTCTGAGAGAGAGAGAGAGACGGAGAGAGATGCAAAAAATGGGCCAGTTAATTATTTAACAGTGCCGTTACACCAACTCAGCTATTTCCGTTTGAGAGCTGACGGACTTAGACGGTGGGGGGTCGATTGAATAACGGAGCTATAGTTTGGGAGGTTAATTGAAATTAAGTGAAGTTTGGGAGTGTTTGAGACATTGAGGTCAAAGTTTGGGGGGTTTTTTGAAATTTTCCCCAAAAAAAAAAAAAAAAAAAAAAATACTCCCTCTTTACCCCCCTATTTGACCACAAATTTCAATATACATAAGGCGGTTCTTATACAAACTTTACAAAGAGAAGCTCTAATCTTCAAAATTGTCATTCTGTAGACACCCCAATTTGAACCCATGAAAGTCCTTAGCATCCCCGATGATGAAAATGCCGATAAGAGCACATGAAGCTTGATTGTGAACTTGGAAACCCCTCCTAAACCTCTCCAAAATAAACCCAAGCCTACACCACCTTTTAGTACATTCAAAACCCTCTTTATTGATATATAATTTGTCCCAATCCGTTTTGAAATGAGGGAGATATGCATGTTTTACCAAAACAATTCATTTTTCCGACCTTCTGAGGGTAAAATGGTCACATATTTTGATGTACAAATTATTGTTGGTTCAAACCACTTGGGTTAGAAAGTAGACTTTTCAAGCTTTCCAACGCTTCAAACCATGCGCAAAACGGAGTTCGGTAGCACCCGGAATGGCCCCGCGAAGTTTGGAATTTTGTGCTGTCTCGCCATCCAGGCGCCTGGATTC
Organism: Vaccinium vitis-idaea; assembly: GCA_963854785.1. NCBI lineage: Eukaryota > Viridiplantae > Streptophyta > Magnoliopsida > Ericales > Ericaceae > Vaccinium > Vaccinium vitis-idaea. Next base: position 34,674,725 of record OY978222.1, read on the forward strand.
ACCTATTCCAGGCGCCCGGACTCAATCCAGGTGCCTGGATTGCCTTAATGCAGGCGCCTGGACTCACTCCAGGTACTTGCTGCCCAAGTTCAAGTGAGTGGGGAGGAGCGTCTTGAGGATCTTTCAGGGATTTTTCTGCAGAATATTGTTGAGAGAGAGTAAGGTATTTTGGTGACCCTTTGAACCTCACCTATAAGGGTTCAAATGACCCATTTTGACCCTTCCTTTGGCTATAAATACCCACCTCTCCTCCTCCATTTAAAAAGACCAATTCTCCTTCCTTCCTCTACTGTTACTCTGCTGAAAATCATCCAGAAACTCCATCCCCAAACTGATCCCCTTCACTTCTAAGCCTAAAAACCCAACTTCTAGCCTAAAAACCCACCCTTTGATCATCAAAAACTCTCACATTTCAACAATCCACAATCAAACCCCCAATCAAACCACCTACAATCAGTTTGATATACTTCCAATAACCCAAAATCCAGCCCATTCAACTACCAAACATTGTCCAAAAATCAAACTCAAGTTCATCAATCAAAGCTTTTCAAGGTAGTTTTTCTACCAATGTGGTCAAGTAGGCCCTGAGGGGGACTCAATCAAGCTCTCATTGGTCTTCTATACCAGTAGAGAGTTTGAAAGAGGATTGAAAATCATCAAGAGAAAAACCTGTTTTGTGCATTCAGAACTCAATCCAGGCGCCTGGATCATCACTTTCCAGGCGCCTGCATTGAGTCCAGGCGCCTGGATTCACTCCATGCAGGCGCCTGGATTCCTTTCTCTCTTACCATATTTTCTGCTTTTTCTTGCATTTTTAACCAGTTCATGGTATATCATTTGCATTCATTGGTCTCTGAGTACTCATGTATCATATTCTGATTTTCATTTTGATGAGTATTTGGAGTGCTTTCAAGGTTATAAACATGTTTGATAGAATAGTTACATAAAAAGGGAACACACATGTGGGTTCATCTATCATTTGCAGGTTTTGATCATTCAGTTTTGAAAGTGTAAAGATGAGCTTTTATATTACATAAGCATACCCCCCATTGTAGGTGTTCAATAAGAGCATTATCATTGCATTTTAGTATCAAATCATTTAAAAATCAAGCTTCTTTTAAGCTCATATCATGCATTTGAGTTAAATTTAAGGTTCAAGTCTGCTACTGTGTTGTTATACATCTTTTAGAGTGCATATGAGTTAATCAAAAGCATTGCATTTGGTGCTTCCTGTCAAAAATGGAATTTTGAGTTTGCTGTCTGGATGGCAATCCAGGCGCCTGGATTGACTCCTTCCAGGCGCCTGGATCCAATCCAGGCGCCTGGATTGACCCTTTCCAGGCGCCTGGACCCTATCCTAGTGCTCATTTTATGATCAGTTCTTGAGACATTTTAAGATAATTTGGTGGCATTTTAGTGTAAATTCAGCATCTTTGGTATATAAATCATCCATTCACAGCATTTTGCATAAGCATATATTCATGTTTCATCAATATTCTTGATATATCTATTATGCTCTCACATGAATTTGAATTAAAAGTCCATTTAAATAACATTTTCAAGATCTTCTAAACGTTTAGTAAAGACCGGTAATCATGCCGGGCGTGAGGGGTGCTTTAAATTCCTTCCCCTCACGTAACCTAGCTCCCGGACCCGAGGAATCTCATTTTAAAGACCGGTAAAGTATTTTCCATTTCAAGGGCAAAAGAGTCATTTTTCAAATGGTTTCTCGGGTAAGGTCCTCAAATCCGGGTGGCGACTCCATTCAATCAATCAAAACCATTTTCCAAACCGCAACCGTTTTCGTGGGCGTTCCCGCGGGGTGTTCACACATTCCTTGCAAAAATTTTGGTAAACGGCTGGGCAGTGAGTCTAACCCAAGTTTGGATGGGAAGGATGGGTTTTGACCGATAAAAAATAAGCATGGGTTTTGAAATAGACATCCAGAGAGAGAGAGAGGGGTACACGTGTCACATTCTAAGTGGAGTAGGATGCCACACAGGCATTTAACGGAGTCAAAACGTCCAAGTCAGCAAAAAAAAAAGTTAGTAGTTACTTGACAGATTGAGACGGTAGAGGTCTATTTGATGACAGAAAGAAAGTTTAGGAGTGAATTTGATTTTTTGAAAAGTTTTGAACTTTGAGACATGGAGGACAAAATTTGGGTTTTTTTTGAAATTTTCCCGAAATCAGAACTCAAAACTTCCAAAGTGGCTAACTGTTTTCACCTCTACTACCTTCCCCGTCTCTCTCTCTCTCTCTCTCTGTGTCTGTCTGTCTCTGTGCGTGTACCTTCTTTTCCGAACACAAGACAAAAGCACAAAACATGATGAAACAATATAGACACGCCAATAGCTCTTCCTTTGCTTTCGGACCAATTGTCACAAACAGCAAAAAGAAGAAAAAAAACCACCCTTTCCTCAAAATTCTCCATTCTCCGCAGATCTCGCAATACCCAGATAACAAGAGAGAGAGAGAGAGAGAGAGAGAGAGAGAGAGAGAGAGAGAGAGAGAGAGAGAGAGAGAGAGGAGAGAATCAATGAGACCCCAACAACTTTTTAGCCTCCCAAGTTAATCTCCCATTTTGATGGGTATTTGGCCATTTTGGTCAAATGCCAGTAATATGCAAACGACCCATTGGAGCTAAATGTAGGGGGAGTCAATCCCCTAATCTTCTAACCCATTTCCCCCCATCCGGGGTTTGGGTTTAATGGGTTGCGTTAGCTCGAAACGGGCGAGGAGGTCTCCTTCCCCATTGCCCGTTTTAGATGGTTCCACCACCGGCGCTGTACCTGTTCGACGAAATGCCTCTGTGAACACTCATTTTGATCCTTCTTTGGCTAAGCGAGGTGCGTTTGGTGGGGAATTATTGGAGAAGATAAAGGAGGAGCCTGAGAAGGAGAATGAGGAGGAATCTGTGGGCAGAAGTGCACGTGAATTGAAGAAATCTAAGACTAATAAGAAGGGAAACTCTGAGAAAAAAGCTGCTTTTAGTTTGAGATTTGGAAGGTATACGGAAGCTGAACAAATTGCCGCCGGTTGGCCCCCTTGGCTCACTGCTGTTGCCGCGGAGGCCGTTGATGGGTGGATGCCTCTGAGGGCAGACTTGTTCGAGAAATTGGACAAGGTAGTGAATACCCTAACAGACCCTTTGGATTTAGGGAGTTGATGAGAAAAGAAAAGAAAAGATTAGATTTTCTTGCTCATTTGGATTGAGTACTTTGGTGAGAAATAGAGAGAGAAGTAATTTTTTGATTGGCTCCTTCCCCTTTCTTACGAAATCTCAGCATTTATTAGGCTCCCCTTTCTCACAATCCAAAGGGGCTGTATAACAATTTTGCACTTTGATTAGTTTGTGGTTGTATATGAATTTTAATTGAATAGATTTTCCATATTCCTTAGACCACCTGAGAATCTTCATATATTGCGCCATGGTGAACATGTGAAATGGCATTTCTAGAATGCAACAGATGATTTTTTCCCCCCTGACGAACTTGTGAAATGGTATTTGCTAGAATGCGATGATACAAAAAAATCAATGGAATTGAGTTGATCTCGTGACTCTCAAAAGAATTGCTTGTTGATTCCCTACTATTGGAGAATTTTTTAGCTGGTCTGATATAAGGAATTAAAATCTGGAAAATGGACTGCAGAAATGAAGTTTTACCTGATCAATTTCAAAAAGTACTGATGCAATCTTACGTATGATATTGTTTGTAATGTTATTTACTGGTACAAAGTGATTCTTCCATTTGGACTTGCCTTTAGACTTCAAAAATTTCCAGTAGTCTTAATCTAGTTGTGTCAAGTTATTATTTCTGATCAGGGCCGTTTCAAATTCTATTGTATGTGTAGGTTGGGCAAGGGACGTACAGCAGTGTGTACCGTGCACGTAATGTTGAAACTGGTAGGATTGTTGCTCTGAAGAAGGTCAGATTTGACACTTTTCAACCAGAGAGTGTCAGGTTTATGGCACGAGAAATTACTATCCTCCGCAGGCTTGACCATCCAAACATTATGAAATTAGAGGGGCTAATCACTAATCGACTATCATGCAGCATATACCTTGTATTTGAATACATGGAACATGATGTTTCTGGACTATTGTCGTGTTATGATATCAAGTTTAGTGATGCACAGGTTTGTTTATCAGGTTGCTGAGAAATAATCAACTTTTGTTGTCATTTCTTTTGCATTTCAAGAAATAAGAATATTTGAAAATGGCTCAGCAACATTTTTTGGTTCTGCCTTAGAAGATTAATTGACTATTATTTTCTTCTTTTCCTTTGATAGATTAAGTGCTATATGCGGCAACTGTTAGCTGGACTTGAGCACTGTCATGCACAGGGAGTAATGCATCGAGACATAAAAGCATCCAATATTTTGATAAATAATGAAGGAATTTTGAAGATAGCAGATTTTGGATTGGCAAATTATATTAGTCCAAGGCACCGGCAGACATTAACCAGTCGTGTAGTGACTTTATGGTATCGTCCTCCTGAACTTCTATTGGGATCTACAAATTATGGGGCTTCTGTGGATCTTTGGAGTGTGGGCTGTGTATTTGCTGAACTTTTTATTGGCAAGCCTATCCTGAAGGGGAGAACTGAGGTGAACTTTAAACTTGTGTTCTAATATTGGAGTTTAATGTGTATGTGGCTTTCCCGAGGCTAAGCAAAAGAAACACAGTTACTCCTCTAGAGAAAGAGAGAGGGAGAGGGAGAGGGAGAGAGAAGCAAATGGTTTCTGTAAAATGTTAAGCAAAGGCAAATGAGGAAGGAAGTAATTTCCTATCATAAGTACTCGTATGCCTTTTTGTAAACAACAGGAAACAGAGGGAAAAGAATATAAAAACACAGGACGAAGGAAGAAAATCAAACATCATAACTATAAACCACTGATGCCCAATGTTTGTTGCACCATTGCTGTCCATCGATTGCATCCTTTCTGTATTTTCTCCTAGGGACGGGTTGGGGGAGAAGGATAGGGGCCCCGCATGGAGCGGGATGTTTGCTTTTTGTGTTTTCAATATTTTCTGCGGTCTTTGCATTTCCTAAGCTTGCATTTCCTGAGCATTGCTCAATTGGAAGAAGTTTTGAGTTTAGTTGCCTATATTGTTAAGAAACATGTTGTTTCTGTTTCTGAAGTTATTTCTTGGCATAATTTTCCATGTGGAAATTTTTACATCCTTGTGAACATTGCATTGTCTAGACTTGAGAATGAAATCAACATTTGCTAATTTTGTAGATTGTATTTTGTTGTAAACTTCTGACTCTGGCATTTATTTCCTTTCCTTTTCTGGGTCTGGGCCATTCAAGCTTTTTGCTCTCTAATCTAAATCTTCAACTTGTAAAGAAAGTTCAGTTTGTTTGGAGATAAGAGATTCTGGTGAGTAACTTAATATTATCACCATGTAGAGACCAAGATATTTGTCAAAACTCTAGTAGTTAGTTAGTTGTGAGTTCAAGAAGCAGGAGCTTGGGCATATTTGGAACACATTAGGGCCTTTGTTGACTTGCATATTGATAGCTTTACTTTACAGGGTTAGTGTAACTGTAGCCTTAAAGTTTCTAAGTGTTGATTTCTGTCCACATTCAGGTAGAACAATTACACAAAATCTTCAAGCTTTGCGGTTCTCCATCAGATGAATACTGGAGAAAATCTAAACTCCCTCTTGCAACTATGTTCAAACCCCAGCATCCTTATGTAAGCTCTCTGAGGGAAAGGTGTAAAGAATTTCCAAAAACTGCTGTGAAGCTTCTGGAAACTTTTCTTTCCATGGATCCTTACAAGCGTGGGACTGCTTCATCTGCCCTTGACTCTGAGGTACTTTTTAACTAACACGTTGCTCCGTGAATGTTTAATTTTAAAGCTATCTTAAATCCATCAAAAGCAAGAAATTTTGTTCGGTGAAAATTTTCTGCAATTAGTGAACAAGTTTTTTTATTCTTCTTTTGATTCGGTAGGCTGTTTTAGTCCCATCGTTAACAGTTTCAAATACAGTTAGCACTACTCTTCTCCAAGCTTCCTTTGTTATGAAGCTGTTTCTGACGCAATGTTTTCCATTCTTCTTTTTTTTTTCAGTATTTCACCACAAAGCCTTATGCATGTGACCCGTCAAGCTTGCCAAAATATCCACCTAGCAAAGAGATTGATGCAAAAAATCGTGATGAGAGAAGGTGATGTTTACTTTCTTCTTTGTCCTCCAAAGATTATCTTAGGGTGTTATTTTTTTTTTTTAAGCTTCTAGAAAAAGGAACGGAAAAGGACCACTACCGTTTCAAGTTGATAGTGCACCTAGCAAGTTTGTTGGGCTTTGTAAGAGCAGTTCATTCATGTATGTGACGTAGTACTCATGGGTCCCATGCATGTTTGTTGCTGTTGGGTGGAAATAAAGCTTTGAATGTATGATCCAGGTCTGAGCATCTCCTATGAAGATCTATATCTCAATTTTGGAGACCGGATGTGATATATTGAGGGAAGATTTGTACTAATATACCCTCTTTTTCTTTAACTTTTTGTACTTTTTGGAGGGACCCATCATCCTTTTTACTTTTTAGAGATTTATAGACCAAATACAGGTGTGGGTCCCTCCAAAACTCTCTCATAAAGTACAAAAAGTTGAAGAAAAGAGGAGATAAATAACAAAATCTTCCCGCAATATGTCAAATCCGGTTTCCAAAATGGAGATATAGAGCTTGATAGGAGATAAAATTGGATAGTTAACACTTAACAGGGAATGTATAATTAGTAGTCATATCAGGCCATCGATGTATAAATCATGCCAATTTTATTGTAGGGGAGGAGCCCCATTGTACCCTCAGGGGGGACAATATGTAATTACTAATACTTCTATTACTTCCCTATAAAGTAGATACATTTTTTGAAATAACAACGAATCCGAAATAACTCATGCAAATCTGAAATAACAAGCAAATCTCTATAACGTAGACACAATTTTCGGAAAATATTCCGAAAAAAATTTCTTGCATATCCCCCTGAAATTGGTTGTATTCCTTCTTATCTATCCGTCAACAGCAATTGTGTTACTTGATAATCAAGTAGTCTAAAAAACTATTTCTTTTCAGAAGAAAGGAGTCCGCGAGGCCACGAGCATCTGGAACTTCGAGATATCCTAGAAGAACCCGTAAAGCTTTGCAGGAAACGAGCTCTATCTCAGAAATGGTACCTATCGATATTCCTCTTTCCTCTTTTTTGTCCCTCCTCCCCGTGCTCCCCTCTTCTTCTCTCTTCTTCTGCAGTTACACAATAAGAGCATCTCCAGCAGATGGTTCACACGTCCAATGTCAAAAAGTTGAAGGTTTTGTGAAGTTTTGGGTTCTCTGTTCAAATTTAACAAATGGGTAGCTTAATTCAAATACCAAATCGTCCAAAAAATAGTTGTTTCGTGTTTAAAGAGTGTGTTGAAGAACATTATTCCTGTTGCCAAGTGTTGGTGAACATTATTAAGGTTAGCAAAAGACGAAAATGGTAATATAACACCAAAGTTTGAACAGTGCATGTAGAATCTTACTCTTCAAAATGCAAATTATGGTACCAATATTACACTTTTGATGTTTGTTTTTTTCGAAGCATCTACTGGAGTTGTTCTAAGTTGGTTGCAGTTAACCTGTTCATTGTTTTGTGCCAGGAGGGGGAAAGCACTACTCAATTTGCTCGTAGAAACAATGGTGGAAACACATACGGTCTCAAGGCAAAAGGAGCCTCTCAGTCTCGCGAGTCACTGAAGTCGTCATATGATACAGTGTCTGAGGCGGCTTCCCAAGCAACAGAAATATCTCAAGCAGACAGTATTCGCTCAGTTCCAGTAGTCACTGCATCAAGTAATTTTGCATGGGCGAAGAAACGAAGAGGGAATGCAGGCTCCACAAGATTACACAGTCAGGCCATTTCAAGAGGTCAAAATTTGAGTGCTTTGGATTCTGAGGAGCAAGAGCATGAAGAGTTTTCAAGCAAGGAATCTACAGAAGATTCTTCTGATACAGTTGATTTCCAATCTCAGAAATTTTCGGTGGTAAGTTGATCTAAATTGAGCTGATTGTTTAAATAATAAACTGGTAGGAATCAGACTCGAACCATTTTTACCAGTGGGGAAAGTTTGGCTGTCAGGTGACCAAAGTTCAATACAAAGTTAAAAATGCTAGAGAAAAATAAAGAGAAAATGCTCAGAACCACTGCTGCATGATTTTTTTTACTTGGTTTGGAACTCTGAGTCTCGGACTATGTAGAAGAAAAAGCAGAGGAAAGGAAGTGAATAGAAAACCCTTTCCGCCGTGTTCAGTTGGCAAAACATAAAGAGGAAACCAAATTTCTGAAACTATGAATGACGAAACGAAGAAAACTGGTGTTTAGAACTCAAAATTCTTAACATTTTGGCTGTACTTCGTTTTGCCCATCATTTTCCATGATAAAACCAAACAGGGATAATGGTTTGGACTTTGGTAACATTGGGTTTTCCATTTTTCCTCACCAAAATCCACGAACCGAACACAGGGTTAAAGTCCTTGATCTGGTTGTGTTATTTTCTTGTACTTGAGGATACCAAGGACTGATTAATCTATGGAGGTTAGGCTCCATTGATAAAACTGAGAGACTGCTATGGGGGTTTAGTCCATTCATATTGTTTTTTATTGTGCCTTTTGTTTTCTATCATTGACCGCCTATGTAGCATGAACACGGACATGGACACGGCGGGAGACACGGCAAAATAAATAAATAAATAACTGTTTATATAAATGTATCATATATGTATGCAGTAACAGTTTATATACACTTTTCTTTTGGTATGGAAGATATATACATTGTCATGTATTGGTATATACTAGTACATACTCATACATATGTAAGATATACACACACAATGACAGATATATATATATATATATTGAATATATACAAGTACACATACACACACAACATTCATGCGCTCGAGTGTGCGCACACATACACACATATATATGCAACGAGAGAGAAAAGAGTGAGGGAGGGAGAGATCGTGAGTGTATATGTGGGACACACGTGTCCACGCCGTGTCTCCCGTCTAAAAATAACTTAATTTAAGACACGCCACTGGCATGTCCAATATGTGTCCCCATGTCTGATACGTGGACACGACAACCTCTAGGAGTGTCGGTGCTTTATTGTTGAGAGCTATACTCTATTACAAGTTCCTCGCACGGCTCTAAAATCTGTTGTCTAAAAAATTTCAGGGTTATTATGACCGGAAGGGAAGAGTTCAGTTGTCGGGACCATTGTTATCTCAGTCGAATAGTGTTCTTGAAGGGCAAGAAAATCGCAACCGGTTTGATAAGAAAGAAAGAGTTCATTTGTCGGGTCCTATGTTTTCTGAACCACGACGACTTGTCGAAGCTCAAGAAAATGATGTCCGGCAAGCTGTTCGTAGATCACGGTTTTACAGAGGTAGGAGAAAATCATCTCTGATATAAATGGTTGGGTACTTTCACTTTCAAGTTCCAGGGACTGTTTTCTAGGGATAAATGATTTTTCTTTTTCGCATTTGCAGGCTAGTAATTCAAAGGAATTGGGCCAATTGGCCGTGCAAAACAGATTGGACAGGATTGAGCAGATTGATCTGCTGGTTGCTTAGATATCTTGTTTTACCGTGATTTATTTCTTGCTCTGAGATCAGAGATTGTACCCAGAAAGAGAACACAGAGAAATGCGAAAACAAAAAAGAAAGAGAAAAAAATCGGCTGTTTTATTTCCTGTCCATAATTTGAAGGAATGAAAGGTGTAAATGTAAATGAGTTGAGCCCAAACGGGGGTGGTTTTTCAGCTGTTTCAAAAGCATGACATCTCCTGGAGAAAAAGGCAAAGAGTATCAGGCCTTGGTAATTTCCAAAGCCACCTACATTGTAAATGGAATCCTGATCCTTTTTTTTTTTTTCCTGCAAGTTTTCTGTTTTTATTATTATTTTATTTTAACAGATAGGTTACTATTCTGTTCTTCTTCTTCTTTTTTTTGGGTTTCAGCTGTATTTGAGTCTAGAACTTAACAAACAAATAATACATATTCTGTTAATTACTGAAATTATCTACTCCGTCCGTCCATCCAAAATGATAGTAATACAGTCGCAGAACGATAAGTTAAGAGAAATCTAGTGGTTTTTTAAAGAAAAAATTCAAACTTTTTTTTACTTTAAATCAAAAAGCTCATTCATATCTACTACAGTAGCAAATTGCTAAAGTGAATTAATATTAGCACCCCTTTTTTTATTGACACTCCATTTTTTTTTTTTTATGCTTAAAATGCAAGAAAAAGTTACCTAAGACTAAAAAAAAAAGTGTCAATAGAGAAAGTGAGAGTGCAGATAACACTTGCCCTGCTAGAAATTTGAAAAAAAATAATTATTTTTAACTTATCATTTTACAAACCGGACAATTTAACCGAAACCGGACAATTACCGAATGGGGTATTTGTATCTTTGTAAACTCCTCATTTTTCTAAAACGATATTACTCATTCCAAAACGCTTTCGCGAGGATCCAACTAATTCAACGGCAGAAGAAAATAATAAAATCTGTCCTCATCCCAGTAATTCTTAAACCAAAATTCACCCTCTTCAAAGCACACATAAAGGAATGATAATATACCAAATTCAACGTAATAAAAAACAAAGGTGGATATTCATAAAAAAGGGATGGTGAAAAATCATCAATCAATCTTTGCTAGTCGAGATGTGCTCGAAAACTGGCCGAGAGACTCTGTTTATCAATAAATAATAATAATTACCCAAAAAAAAAGGTAAATTTTTTTTTTTTTTGGCAAAAAACTACATAGCCCTAGCACAAGTTGCCCCAAACAAAATATAACCAAAAACATACTTACAGATACATAAATACCAACAAATCACAACGAAAAAGAGGGTATAAAAGTGATTAAAAAAGAATTTGAGGAAAATAGAGGAGGGAGAAGTGAAAAAAAACAAAAACAAAAGTGTAAAAATCTGTAGGGGCAAAACCCATCACTTTGGCTGCAGAAGCTGAAGCAGCAAAGCGGCCATGGAGTGTCCCCTTGGTTTTTGCTGTTATAGAAAACGCCCATCGTACACCAGTGTACGCCACGAATTTTAACCTCTCCCGTGGAATACCACGCCACCCCTGCCACTCACGGGGGAAGCGCTCGGCCTTAGGCGCCTTTGAGACTCTGTTTCCGCCCTCTCCTCCGTTTTTATATCTGTTCTCTGAGCCAATTTTGTAACCCTAGTTTTGTTGTTTTCCCTATCTTATCCCTCTTCTTTCTTCCAATTGACTCGTATGTCCCGTTTCTTTTGCTTTGTCAAAGTTGTAGAACTCTTAAAAATGCAAAATTTCTATGGTACCCCATAGTGGTATTGGGGCACCGCCGTTGAATTAGAAAATGGGTAAATCTCAGCTATGGGTGAAAATCGGTCAGTTCGGTTCGGTTTTTGGGGTGTCCAGGACCAAACCGATCGGTTCGAGGTGGTTTTGCTGGGAACCGATCCCGGCCGGAAAAAAAAATGGACCGATCGGTTCGGAGTGGTTCAGTTTTTTCGTTTTTTTTTTGTTTTTTCGGTCCGGCGTTAAGATTGAGATGGACGGCTAGGATTTGTTATTTTTGGGGGGTCAATATCGTTTTTTTGGGTTTTCGGTCCAAATAGGGGTGATTTCGGGGTAATTCAGTCCAAATTGGCATGATTTCAGTTCGGTTCGGTTCGGTTCGGTCCGGTCCAAACCAATTTCCAGGAAACCAAGACCGAACCGATAATTTTTCGGTTCGGTTCGGTTCGGTCCAAACCGAAGTCAGCCGACACAGCTTTTCCCCGACCGAAAACCGAACTGGTCGGTCGGTTTTTTTCGGTTTTTTCGGTTTTTCTTTCACCCCTAATCTCAACTATTAGATAAAACCCACCAGAAGAAAGAGGGTGTGGTGATTTCGCTCTTTTTCCGCGTAATTGTACTTACTATGAACATAGGTTTTAGTTACCATAAGCACAAGCTTTACTTATCACAATTTATGGTCTATACGTGTGGTAAGCGTGGTCTGTTTTTGTGGTAGGTGTGATATGCTTTTGTAGTTTGTAGATCCAGTATTCGTGATAAGTAAAATTAGGGCACCGGTGCCCGAATACCACTTTGGGGCACCACAGCCGGACTTTTGACATATTGATTGGAAATTTTGTTAACCCCATCTTTTCTTCAAAATTTTGCACTTTATGGAGGGGCTCTATCGTCTTTTCTAGAGATTTGATCTCCAAATTTACTTTTTGGAGACCCACACGCATCTCCATTTTGTCTTGAAATCTCTAAAAAGGATGACGAGTCCCTTCAAAAAGTACAAAAAAGTTAAAGAAATAAAAGGGTAAATTACTAAATATCTCTTCAATACGTCACATTCGGTCTCTAAAATAGAGTTTTAGAGCTTGATAAGAGATGCTCTTAGACCTAAAAAAACCGAGCTACTCGAGGCTTGACTCATTCAGTAATTGAGCACAAAATTTAGGCTCAGGTAGTAATACACTCTAAAACTTAAATACGCTAGAAAAAGCTTGACTCGTTTGTATATATTCGACTTGTTTATATTGGTTCTTTTAGTAATTGAAGTGGGCTCATTGAGCTGGAGCACGACAAAGCTCGCCTCGCCTCGGCTCATTTGCAAGTATCAGAATTCACCCAGTAAGTTAGGCACAACAAATTTTATACTACTATGAATTAGTATTAATACTATGGTAAATAGTAGAAAATGATTGGTAATGTTTCTAGGTATACCGTGGATTTTTGTTCATAAGTTATCAGAATAATATCTAGTACAGTAATTCATACTAAAGAAAGTTATAACAAATGAGTCAAAAAAATACGCAGTAAATTATACAATAAAGAATTCGAAATCCATGACTCATAATTATATTCAACTTTAAGTGGACTCTAAATTATGATATGATATAACAAAAGGATTTGGCATGTTCCACAACACTTCCAAATTCTGGTATAATGCAACATAAAATTAGTGCTTTGACCGCTTCAAAATCTTGATTTTTTATTGAGAAGGGGGGAGAGCGGCCCTGGTGTGCGGCATCAGAGCCGTCGAATGTGTTTTCAACAGCTCGAATTTCACCTCGGCAAGGGGTGTTCTCCAGCACCCCGAATCCTTTTTTTATTAAACCCCTTCACATTTAGATTTTTGTAACCCTAATCCTTTCAACCTCTAAACAAATTTGTATTTGGTCCAAAACTTAAACGAAACTCTAAGTGATTTCTTTAGGGAATTGATATTGACACTCCCCTTTTCTCTATCGGCACTCTTTTTTTTTTTTTTGTCTTTACATATAAAGTGCAATAGTAAGTTTATCTAATAAAGACAAAATGGGAGTGCCGATAGAGAAAAGGGGAGTGCCAATAACACTTCCCTATCTTTAATAGGCAAGCTTCTTCTTGGATCTTTTGCTTTAACATGCATGCAACATCTGCATCTCTAGGATCCAAGCCGAAAGCCATCTTGGCTTCAAACTAAAATTCTCTTCTCCAACAGGGAGCCATTTGGCACAAGTGGTGTGGAGTGCAGTTGATGCCTCTCTTATATTCTCACGTTTTAGGGCGGAGTTCGAACCTCCCATTCTCTCTCTCCATTAATACCTAACAATACTAACTCACTAATCGTTCACTGAGATAAAAAAAAGAAAAAGAAAAATTGGGAGAAATTTGGCCATGAAAATGAGCTGAGCTATTTCTTACTAGGGTTGATAAAATTGCACTTGGGAGTAATCCAATAGTTATGCTATTTGGATACGATCCAGATGTTGTAAGTGGTAGCGGCCAAATAATGGTTTAAGTATCATTGGAGCACTCTTGCCAAAATTTGATCAAATAATACCGTAGCATTCCAAAATTTGACTCTTAAAAAATGGCGAGAACCATTGGAATTTGGAAATAGTTGAACCAAAATTGATCAATCCCCAAAGGCGCAAATGATCAAAACGATCGCAACAAAGACGAGTAATAGTTTTCATATATAAGATATTTAACATGAGCAGCACAAGAAGTTAGAGGTGTCCCATTTGGGATCTAATTTTCAAACAGAAATGATTGATAACTCAAATTGTACATTTTCCTGTGGTTTATCATTGCACAACTTCTGTTTGATAATTTGCCTAAATGGAATCATGTACAAAATCATCCTGAAATTCAAGCATCATCTGTTTGGTCCTCTTTCTTGACAATCTTGATCTGGAAATAATACCCTCCTGCAGCATAATCTGTCTGTAAATCTTCCTTGCTGTTCTTGAAAAAGAGGCAACTTGCAATTGTGTCAAGAACAATTAGGAGAGAATACAAGTAAGCAATCAACATCCCTTCCATAGCCAGAGAAAGGCCAGACCTTTCAATTATGTGATCAGCTCTAACGACCCGGTACCCGAATAATCCTTCCACAGCAAGCATACCCAGATTGATAGGAAGATTCAGAGAGAGTATTATTGAGTTCCTTCTCCAACCCAACGAACAAGCCTTGCGTATGGCTGCGAAACCTGTACAATTTCCCCACCCTGCCACCACCAAAGCAAGGTTACATATGACACTTGCATTGGCAAGAACCGAGTAAAAAATCGCTTTGGCAACTAGAAGGAGAAGAGGGTTGTTTGTTGTGAACCCGCATATTTCGAGGGTATTGAAGGCCGTGAAGAGGAGGGAAAAGGCGGATACGTTGATGAAACTGATTAGGATTGAATTGCAGAGTTGAGTTAGTAATAGGGGCTTATATAGCGATGCGAAAGAAGAAAAGGGTACTTGAAAAAATGGTTTCTGGTGGATCAGAGCTTGGATTATGAGCAGTTTTCCTATGAGAAGGGATGTGAGGGCGAAAAATAGAGTGAAAACAGAAGTGAAAAGGGTTTGGGAAAGATTGATGATGTTGAGGAGGGAGAAAAACTGGGATGAGGGAGAAAATCCCATGAGTGGTTTGAACCAACCATGGATGTTAAGAAGTGGTGAAAAAGATGAAGCAGATAAGGCTTGTGAGAGGAGAATTGAGGCTGAGAAGGGCAGAATAAGGAGAACTGGAGTGGTGGTGAAGTATTCATAGTATTGAAGAAAGGTGAAGATTGATCTCCTCATGATTTTCCCCATGGGAGAATATGTGATCAATTCTTCCATTTTGATGTCAATACAGAATTTTGGCCTAGATATAAGTTGCATATGATGAATATGTGAATCTTTGAGAGAGAGAGAGAGAGAGAGAGAGAGAGAGATTGAGATTTTTAATTAGGAGTTTGATGTTTCCTAAGAGAAATTAGGTTTTAATTTCCTTCCTATCTCCAACTACCAGAAACTAACAGATGAACGAGTAATTATTCAGTAGTTCGGGACCACCGCCACGTGATGTTTCAGAACACATTTATGTGGGGTTCATATACTTAGTCATGGACCTTATGAGCATGTATGGTTGCAGAGCGGTCTAAAGCACCACGTGACAGCGTTCCCGGAGTACTGAATAATTTCTCCAGAAAAACTGCCCGTAGTGGTTTTGGTAAGCTAATTAGTTTCTTGGATTTAATTATGGTTTTATGAGACTTTTGTTTTCCTCCCCAAAGAGGCAGTGTTTTGTGAAAGTTTACCCCCTTAGCTAATGGAAAACCAATTTGTTTTGGATAGGTATGAGTGGGTATGACTTGTGGGTACTGTGACACCTCATTTTATCCCACCAATGGGTGTTTTGTGATGTGGTTCATACGCAGCCTGCAGTACGATTTACTTTTTTTGATAACTAAGGGTGTCTTGGATCAAATTATTTGCACGTCAACTAATTTCAGGGACCAATGTTACTGTCAACCAACTGGATTCGATTAAAGTTTGGAAAAACAACTCTATAATACCGCAAAAGTTTGTAGCACTCGGAGTCGGAGGTTTTTGAAGTTTAGACTAAAGAAGGAGAAAACTCTTAATTAAGTCTCAAAGTCTTGACCATCAGGTGAATCCCGTGGTTGATTGCAGTATTCTTACAACAATTAATATGTGGTGATTATGATTTTTCCCCATAAAGTGAGATTATGGTCTAAATTACTCAACAATTATTATGTGGTGATTATGACTTTTCCCCATAAAGTGAAATTGTGGTCTAAATTACTCAAATCAACGTAAAAAGGAAAAATGTGAAGGAGAAAACTCCCAAGTCTCAAAGTCTTGACCATCAGGTCAAATCCGGTGGTTGCTTGCAGGATGCTTAGAACAATTAATGTGCGGTGATTATGATTTTCCCCCATAAAGTGAAACTATGGTCTAAATTACACAATCAACGTAAAAGGGAAAAATGTTAAATCTCACGTCTTGTTGGTCAATTTGGTAGTGAAAATGCATTTAAGAAACCGAAGATTATGAATATTAAAGAGAGAATACCCTCTTGGACCAAAATCTGTCCACTTCAAAACTTGACAATCTCTAGGGGTCATGCCGCAAAAGATAAATCTCTTGTGAATCCCTTAATTCAAACGTGGATGACTTGCCTTTGGCTGACTTGGGAGGGGAATAGTTGAGATGCGCATTAGTTGACCCAGACACCCCTCCCCTGACCGTCGAAAATAAAAGAATCAGATCGACCAAATTTATGATCCTATGAAAATTAAAGTGAGAATACCCTCTTCCAAATCCAATTAGATTGCATGAACAGTTAAGGGTAGTTGCTACATCATACTTAAATTAAAGTCTTATTCTAATATCATCCAAAATCAGATCAACTTCGAAATTTGGCAACTTCCTTGTGGTCAGACCGCAAGTGATAAATATTTTGTGAATCCCTTAGTTCAAGTGTGGATGACCATGCATCTGATCGGATCAGTCGATGTGCGCATAAGTTGGCCTGGACACTCCTGACCGTCGGGAAAAAAAATCAACCAAATTTATGAGAGATATGTGTAAGCCTCCGGAGATTTTTCTCTTCTGTTATGGATATCCAAACCAAATGTTCTGGTGATATTACAATTTTTTGTTCTGCTAACCCTGCCAATTAACTGATTTACCAACATCGAACATTGAACATCCGCGTAGTGTACTCAATATACTTATCGAGTCGTGTAAATAACCCGATTCAAATTTGGAACAGCCCTTTTGCTAGGATTTTTAGGAGTACTTGTTAATATTGACAAGATAATGCCCAATTTCATTAATAGCGCTTCAAACGTATTTTTCATCTTCATTTTTAGGAATGAAATGTTGAGACGACATAAGTTGTTGAAGTCCATTAATTATCGTTCCTTCTCTGAAATAATTTTGCTGTAGGAATGGAGAGTCAAATAAGTGGACAATTTGTTGGTGAGAAGCCCTGATGCCAATATTAGGAAAGTTCATTGTTAAGAACCTATCTTTCTTCATTCATATTTTAACGTTGTCTATAAAATTTGGCAACTAAAAAACATGATCGAATAAGAAAACACGCATAACAAAAACTTTATTGGATTAAGAGTCCTGATCAACAATTCTTGGGCTCACTTCACCCGACACGTAAGCGTGTGAAATGGCCATGGGAGGGCTGCTGAGATTAATCCAAGGTGCGGTAAACTGACTTGGGAGTCCAGGACACCCTAGATTATTAGGGAAAAAAGAAAAAAAATCTCTGACTTTCCACTTCTCCCCCAATTCTCAAGGATCCAGGGACTCTACTGTCCCTTAAGGATGGCAGGCCCTGTTGACTAATATCGGCTCAGATTTTTTTACAGGAGTTAAACTATTCAAAACACCCTTCGGCACTAGAGATGACAATTCGACCCGACCCGCTCCGAACCCGCCCTACCCCGCCCCGATAGGATAGGGTTTTTTACTACTCCCTCCGTCCGGATTTGTTGGTCCATTTTGGGGATTCCAACTTTTTTTTCCATTACCTTTTGAGTTTGTTAATTTCCTATTTTATCCTCAACCCCTCCATTTAATACTCCCTCCATTCTAATTTGACTACAAAATTACATGCAATTTTCAAACTAAAAAATAATGTAGTTACAAAAAGAAAACTTTAATCAATATGGATCTTGTTTGATAGATCTCATTGAGAACTTTAATACGGTGCAAAAAAAATTCAAAAATGTAAACACATTATTTTAAAAAAATAGTTTTTTGGGTAACGAGTAGGGGCAGGGGGTGATTTTCAAAAACCTGTCAGGATTAGGGTAGGGGCAGGGGTATGGTCACCCCGCCCCGATATTACCCGCCCCGACATACATATATATGTATAACTATATTAATATACTCTTATATGTATATTTCAAATTATGTTTTCTCACATATATGCATCAAATTTTATTTTTATTCTTATAATTTTAGTTTTACAACTAAAATACAACATTAGATAGTAGATTTTGGTTAAGTTGTAAAAGTTATTTTGTGAACTTTTATCATTTGTGCTCACTAATTGGAGTTTAAAATATATTTTACTAATATGTGAAAAAAATAGGGGCGGGGGCGGGTAAACCCGATACCCGATAGGGCGGGGGTACCCATAAATTACCCGGTCGGGGTTAGGGGTGGGTTAGGGAATTTTAGGGTCGGGGCCGGGATCATCAAAACCCTCCCCAACCCGCCCTGTTGCCATCCCTATTCAGCACTCTTTAAATCTGGGCCGTCAAAAACACATTTGGATGACTGAGATTGAGTCGGCAGAGCTTGCCATTCCTAAAAGACGATAGAGTCCCCAAGTTCAATTCTAGAATCCGGGGACTATGCCGTCCCTTAGGAAAAGCATGCCCTGTCGACCAATCTCGGCCATGCAAACACGGTTGAGTTTGGCACTCCTCAAATCTGAACTGTCTAAAACACGTTTGTACGGCTGGGATCGGTCGGTTAACAGGGTCAGCCATCGGCGGACTGCTCGAGTTCAATTCCGAATCTATCTCTCTGACTTTCCATTTCTCCCCCAATTCTCAATCCATCCCTCGTCCTCCTTTGTCGACAAAGAGACACCCCTCCCCCCTTTCTGCGTGATTGCATCTCGCTCGATCTCTCTTTCCCTTCCCCCTTCCTCCTACTTCCACGATTTTTAGCGACATAGGCAACCAAGCAAGCATCGAAGCACCATCGGTCTCGATCGCAGGCGATCAACAAATCCCACGACTAGCAACACTGTGCGACAGATACGACAAACAGGTATGTACCTCTCTCTCTCTATATATATATATACACGATTGATTTATAATATCTATGTTTATATGAACGGATATACAACCCCCAATTTGTAAACCTACAAATTGGTTTACGAACTAAACCCAGGTCGTGTATCGGAATTTGATCTTGTGGTCATTGGTATGTAGAATCTTTGTATGTGGCGTGGATTTCGTCGAGTTTTTTTTTAAATTTTTTTTTTTTTTTTTATGATTTTTTTACGAAGAGGCAGCATACTCTCGATCCTTTTGGAGGTTTCTACTCGAGTTCTTTTAATTGGGGATCTTAAACATAGAAAATTGGGTGTCTTTCAAGTTTTAGTCCCTTTAATGGGTTTAAGCTATTGGGTGGCTTGATATCTTTGAAATTTGTGTGTTTGTATTCTCTGAATAGGGTTTGATGCTATACAGGTAATTACGTCTACTTCGTTGTTTATGGTCATGGTTCTGTGAATCTACTAACTTTTTTAACTTAATTAACTTTTTATGGTTGATGTATTCACAGATGCTACATTGCTAGGATATCGTAGTATTTAGACAACTGTATGGAAAGGAACCACAACTCTGAGTTATTATTCTTTTTCTCCAACTTTGTGCATGTGCACTTTTGTTTCAAGAAGCATATGCTTGAGCTTAATATATGCAGTTTTGATTAAGTATTTTTGACTTCCTTGTTTGTGAAGGTGACTATAAGACTCTATTTGGATTGTAACTTGTCGAGTTGAAAGATAAAACAATGGGGCACTGACAATAGTTATTCATTTGCTTTCCACACACCAGACTTGAATCAATTTAACGTAGATGTAGTAGTTGAAACAATCTACCCTGGGCCAACCCTGGAACTTTTGGATCATGATTTTCGTTTTCAACTTCTTTTTCACTAGTTGACCAAATGTAGGGCCAACCTACAATATTGGATTGTGTCATGTTTGTATGATGTGATCTGTGATTAGGTATCACTATTTGAAGAAATATGGCGAGAATGTGACCAAAATAGGCTGAAGTATGACGACGAGACAATTCTAACAAAGCACCAATTTTTCTTAGTTCGTCACTTTTGTTGGATCAATATTGGGTTGTATCATTTTTGTATGATGTGATCTGTATCATTGGTTTAATACTTAACCACTGATTTTGGTGAGAACTTAACCACAAATAGGCTGAACCGCTGAAGTATGAGGACTAGACAATTCCAACCTATGAAGCACCGACACCTCTAGGGGTAGCCGTATCGCAGGGTCCGGATGTGGGGACACGGCGGGCCACGTGTTTGGACACGCCACGTGGAGGGGGACACGGCTGGGACATGGGGGGACACGGCTGGGGACGCGGGGGGACACAGTTAGGGACACGGGGGGGACACGGTGGGGGTAAAAATGAAAATTTTTAATTTTTTCTGGTGTAAATTCGTAATTACTCAAAAGTTTGGGAATAAAACTGTAATTTTACACTATATAAATATCTCCCACTTATGGATAATGGATGTCTTGTTTTGTTTGTTTTTCTTAAAAAATATATATTTTTATATATAAGTAAATAAATAAATATACACGTGGCGTGTCCCCCGCATTTTTTTAGAATTCCCGTGTCTCCGTGTCTGCGTCCGTATCCGTGTCCGTGTCTGTGCATCATAGATTCCTACAAAGCACTGATTTTCGTAGGTCATCACTTTTGTTGGATAATGTGGAGGTGTTTATTGGAAATGGGAGCAAGACATTGAAGGCTAAGTAGGTGTTTTACGTACTCTTCATTGTAACAAGTCGTGCACTTTTTGTTAAGGAGAAGACATTGATGGCTAAGTAGGTGTTTTACGTACTCTTCATTGTAACAAGTCGTGCACTTCTTGTTAAGGAGAAGACATTGATGGGTAAGTAGGTGTTTTACATATTCTTCAGTGTAACAAGTCGTGCACTTCTTGTTAAGAGGAGAATCAAATTCCCCTGTGCTCTATGTATATTGAATTGCCTTGCCTTCTGGCTTCTTTTTTTTTTAAATCTTTTACTTACTCCGTTCTCTTTAAAACTTTTTGGCCCACCTTTATTACTCTCATGCTATGATGCACGGACACGGAAACGGACACGGACACGGGGACACGACAATTCTAAAAAAATGGGGACACGGACACGGCGGGGGACACGCCACGTGTATATTTATTTATTTAATTATATATTTATTTACATATATATAATATTTTAAAACTTTAAGGGCTTAAATTGATTTTTTAAAAAACTTTTAGGGGTAAAATTGAAAATTTTAAAACTTTTAGGGGTAAAATTGAAACTTTTTAAAACTTTTAGGGGTAAAATTGAATGTGTTTAAACTTTAATGCGTAAATTTATTATTACTCAAAAACTTAAGGTAAAAACTGTAATTTAACATGTATATATATATCCCCAACCCTTCTTCTTCCTCATCAGACATCTTCTTCCTCATCAGACAGCCGACACCCTAAAAATTCCAGATCTAGGTCACGCTGCTGCTGCAATTTATCAGGTATGTCGTCTCTCTCTCTCATCTTCCATGATCGATCACTGACCCACCTGAGAGCTTCTCTCTCATCTTCCATGCACCGTCTCTCTCTCTCTCTCTCCCCGTGTCCCCATCCGTGTCCCCCCATGTCCCCAGCCGTGTCCCCATCCAAAAAAGTTGCTTAGCCGTGTCCCATGCCACGTGGCGTGTCGGGACACGTTTCCAGCAGTGTCCCCGCCGTGTCGGGACACTGCAGTATGGGGTTCCGGAGAGGTGTCGGTGCTTTGTAGCTCTCATGGCATTCTGTTTATCTGCTCTTTTTATTCCCTTGTTTCTGAAGCAGCTTGGGTTGTTGTTTTGCAGGGCTCAAAGGTATTCAGAGGCGCACCTTTATCAAAAACTAGAAAAGTTGCAATATACTAGTATGGCGACTAAGCGGAATGTTCGGTATACTCGTCTTGCTGCTGATGAAGATGACTATCTTGATGGTGGTTACGATCCTCGATATGACTATGCACCTAAATCCTTTGACAAAATCCCTTGGAAATCCATTGGGCTTGCGCTTTTCTTGCTCTCTCTTGGATGCGTGCTTCTGTTTCTCGCCTACTTCATCTTGACAGGCCACATGGGAGGAGATCGGTCTCAAGGTTATGGCCTTTTAGGATTAGGAATTCTCACCTTCCTCCCAGGTATGTTCAAATAGCATGTATGTCTAAAATTGGATCACTTTTTATTTTCTCCTTGATGAACCATTCATCGAATTAAAACTGTTTGTCCTAGTGCCCTCATTTTGTTGCGTAAACTTTGTGTCTTGACTCTTGATATGCTGGAAACCTATGTAGCACCAACACGGACACGGACACGAATATGGACATGGACACAGATACAGACACGGGCACGGGAATTCTAAAAAAATGGACACGAACATGGCGGGGGGACACGCCAAAAACAAATAAATAACTATATGCATAAATGTATCATATATGTATGCCACGTGGCGTTTCCAATATGTGTCCCCGCGTGTGTCTCCATGTCCAATACGGGGACACGGCGACTTCTGGGAGTGTCGGTGCTTCATAGCTAGAAACATAATAATCGTGTCAATTATTACATGACATTAAAGCATGTCGTTGGTTGCTCAAGTTAAACCAATGAACTGTTATATTCTTTCTGGTTTTGTCTTTGATACTCCTATGTTCATTTGCTTGGGGCTGATGTGTACTGAAGTAACCAGAACGAGAGAGAACAGGCTCAGGAAGTACTCGTAGTACCAAAACAGAAATTTGAATTTACTTAAAACGTGAGTAGGTTAAGCATGTTGCAAATCTCGAGAACATACTAAGAATCACCATTCTAAAACTAGCTAGTTTTACAGTAAATAGAAACTGCTAAGTGGACCAAGTGGTGCAAATTATACTTACTACTGTCGGTTAGATTTCCTCTGCCCAGCCGATGTCAAGCTTTCCTTGGAAGAAATATTGCTGCTGATGTAATTTTCTGATAAAGACTGGTTGCTCTAAGTGCTAGGAATAAGATTTGGAACTTTTTTAAATCTCTACACTCCCTAGCAATGTAGGAGCCCTGTGCTAGGGCACTCCAAAGTCTGCTCATTTGTTCTGATGTTCAAACATCCATGCCTCCTCACCCTAAGGTGGCATAGATATACATTTTTCGTTCATGGACTATATGGTATTATGGTGCTTGAAAAATAGTGTCTATCTTAAGTTCCCATCCTGGTGAACTTCAAGTGGCTTCTAAATTTAAGATGTGGAGTTTCTTCAGGATTGTTTGTGCCTGAATTAGTGAATTAAGGCAACAGAGATGAGGGGTGCTTATTTGATCATATACAGTCTGTTAATGGAATTCCTTCTCATTGAAAAGTTGTGTGAAATGATGTTGAAAATTGAAATAGCTTTGGTAATTGTTCAATGTACTTGTGCATGCTGTATCCTCTTCTTTCCTATCACTCACCGGAGAAACTGCTGACTAGAAATTTTTATCCGAATAATGACTGCAGGATTTTATGAGACTCGAATCGCATATTACTCGTGGAGGGGTGCTGCAGGGTATCGCTTTACTTCCATTCCTGACTATTGATGACTCAAACTAATAGAAGTATATTGTTGGTGGACACAATCACTTTTTGTCAGAAGTTGTATAATCAGGGATGCCAGGGTACATCTGTTTGCTTAATACTTTCAAACTGTTTCCTTTTGAAGTTTCTGTATTTGGAAAAGATCGTAAATGCTTGTTTCACCTTTGTGGAAAGAAACTTACACATCTTCTTTTCTCTCCCAAATCGGTGCTCGTACCTTTCAATGTAGAAGAAACAATCATTCCAAACAAGACCTAACCAGAAGTTGGTGACTCTTGTGATCGACAAATAGTTTGCCTTTGTTTGATCAAAAATGGAGAAAAAGAAAAAAGTTTGCCGTTACTCTCCTAACACCCCCATTTTCTAGGTCCCTATATAATCACTCAAAAATCTTGTGATTGACAAATAGTTCGAATTTTGTGCTTCTGTGTCTACTTGCCCTCCGGTTTCGAGCAATAAATACGGAATTCAAGGTTGTTCATTCTATGACCTGCCTGAAGTGCTCTTTCGTGTTCGCAAAAGTACTATATTGCTAGCAAAATTGCATCGTGGCATTATCAGTGCCCTAACAGATAATGTCATATGTTAAAGGTACGGAGATAGCTGGGCCATTTTTGGTAGTTGGCTTAGGTGACATCGCAGAAATGCCTAGGGCAGCCATTTCTGGTGAAAATGGTGAGATATGGCTGCAGCCATTTTTAGCTGCGAAAATGGCACACTATTGGGGCACTGATGTTGTCATTATTGGCAATGACTTGTGCTATTTTGGCACCACTGGACTTGGTCTTGGGAGTTCTTTGACACGGCCGAAGAGTTTGTCTTGCTTTCTCTCCTATTCTTTTATTTAAGCCTCAACCCATTTCACATTCAGGACATATTTTGTTAAGCAACTTTCCAAAGGGGATGTTATGTACTCCCTCTGTCCAAAAAATAGTCCCTTTTGGAAATTCGTGTCACTTTTCAATGTAATATATCTTATAATCTATAATATTTTAGGTGATTTTAAAAACTTTGTATTTTATATTGAATTGAGATCTATCAAACAAGATTCAAAATGCATATGAAATGTAAAATCTAAAATCTTGTGAAAATGAGCCATAACCGTTCTTCCATAAAAAATGGGCCACTTATCTGGGCTTACCATCATTGATTGCATAAATATGAAAAATGGGCCAAGTTCAATAAATAAAGCTAACTGGGCTTCTCCAAAAAAAATTAACGTAGCCCATTAATTTTAAAAACCAATCTTGGCCCAATTTGGTTCACAATATTTCATAATAACCCTTTTATAATTTTGTTCCAAATTTGGTTTCATTTTCCAAATTTTATAATACCCTCTTCAATTTTGCAACATTCCTACCTCATAAACAAAAAATAATCCAAGAAAGCAGCAAATACTCTATTCATTCTAATTGACCTTTACATCCCCAACACAACAGTATAAGATGACAAAGACCACTCTCACCTTTCACAACTGTTCCAATTTCATATATATATATAGGGAGGGCTTCTAGTCCGGACCTCCATGATCCAAATTTTTTTTTGACGATCCGAGCCGTCCAATGTGTTCAGAAGGTGTTTTCAAGGGTCCTTCGCGGAAAATCTTCAAAAAAAAATACCGGGAAGGGCTTGATCCAAGCAGTTTTCGCAAAAATATATAAATACAGTTTTCGCGAAAAACTGCTTGGATCAAGCCCTTCCCAGTATTTTTTTTTGAAGATTTCCCGTGTGGACCTTTGAAAACACCTTCTGAACACATTGGACGGCTCGGATTTTCCAAAAATAATTTGCAACACAAAAAAAGCCATATTTTTCTTATTTCCGGGAGGTGTGGACTAGAAAATCCACCTATATATATATATATTTTTGATCGGCAACAAATTATTATTAGATAAGCTCAACAAAGGTTACATCGAGCGAGAGAAAAAGATCCAACCAAAGATTGGAGCACCTAAAGGGAAAAACCCTAAACACCCATGGGCCTGAAAGCCTAGATATAACAATGAAAAATAAACCCGAGGGCCTACAAAGCCAAGATATAACAATAAAGCACAAGAGCCATAGCCCAACCAAATGGGCTAAGCCCAACCCAAAGAAAACCCAAAACCAAACCCTAAACCACAGTGCAAAGCATCCTCCGCCATCGTCACCGGGGTTTCTGATAGCCACAACACAAACCGACGGCCACCGCCACCTCCACACCACCACACCACCATTGGAGAACCCAAAAATGGCGGAGCCGACGACAAACAGCCCATGCTATCTCGGAAGCTCCACGAGCCGTTAAGCAAATACCACGGCACCCACCGGTAACCGTAGCGGGAGACCACGACGGACATCCACCTCCACCGCCCATAACCATGCCGTTAAGCGAAACCGGAAAACCCAACAGAAATCCGGTCGGAGATGAACTTAGAGGAATGAGCCAAACAACCAAGGCAATGACGAACGGAGAACCCACAGCGGCCAAGATCCGGGGGTTGAAAAAATAGATGTGGAGAAGGAGAAAGCAAGAAGAAGAAGGTCTCACCGAAAACCGGCAAAGGAATACGCTGCCCTCGTCGACGACCGAAAGTCCCAAACAACGCCTCTCATCAGTTGGTATAGAGACCCCAGAACACCCGGAAGTGAGAGCCAAAATGCTGATGAAGCCTGCCACCCCGAAGCCGCCGTCCATCGCCAATTGTTGCCAATCGTTTTTGGATAAAGAGAAGAGAAAGATCAGAAAAGAGGGATGGAGGGATTAGGTATGGAGAGATAGATGGCTGAGAGGAGGATGAGAGGAAAGGGAGAGAAAGAGGGTGCCTGGGGGGAGGAGGGAGGAGGGCGCCGCCTCCCCCCCCCCCCCCCCCCCCCCCTAAGCGGCAGATCTGGTTGTAGGGGGGAGATGAGCCCAAGAGTTTTTTCCTAGAGAGAGAAGGAGAGGAGCGTATTGTTAATTCCAATTTCATATATTTGAATTGCAAAAACTGCCATCACATTGCAAACTACTCCCTTTTTCACACTGACCACCATGGTCTTTTGTAACATTGTGTCCATGCAAGTAATCTTACTCGATGATAAGTGTATGATCCTTACCACAAATCCTAAATCTATTTGCCAAATTCAAGTACGTTAATTGCAACGATCCGCCCCAACTGATTTGTTAACTCTTAGCATAACCACTTGGCTCAAAAGGTTAACCTCGAGTTATACAATAGATGGTCATGGTTCGTTATATATCATTTCTTCCACAATTAACCCATCGATGTGGTACACCCAAAGTGGGTTCCACATTAATCACACCTCTGCATGAATATTGTCGAATCTAGAACCCTAAAGCCTTGGCGAAAAGGCCTAGAGTCCGCGTTTGAAGGGAAACGGGCTTTTGCACATTTCACATCGCCATTTCGGCGATGATCAACGATGAATTTCGGCCGTTCGATGTCATCTAGGCCTTCTTCTTCTTTTTTTTTTTTTTTCATTCGTCATTTCTAATCTATTACATGGGGGAGGGGGGAATGGGACTCGATCCAGGGATGCAGTGTGGAGCATCCAAGAGCTCACCGCATGAGCTAGCCACCACTTGCGTCATCTAGGCCTTCAAAAGGGGAATTTTGCCGTTTTAGGAAATAATAGGTTTGCTAATAACTTTTAGTAGGAAATTCCATTTTTGTTGTTGCTATTTTGGCAACCTTATATTTCTTTCTAGTTTTTTATTCTGCGAATTTGAATTTTTATTTTTGGCAATTTTCGTAATTTCTTTGATTTCGGCTTGATTAGCAAGTCAAATCTTTTTGTTATTTGTTTCTTTAGTTGGTCTAGGGCTGCTTTGACACTAAAAGTACCATTGTAAGCCTAATGGCATAATTCGGTTGTTTATGAATTAAGAAAATTGAGTTTTTACTCATTATCGTTTGTTCAAATAGGGAGTACCTCTGGCTCAAACATTATTCGTATTTCTACTAGCAAATAATTTCGTAAAAGGAGGCTGCCCTGCATCAGTATCAATTGATCTTTGCAAGTCTTCGAGTTACATAAACCTTAGCCTCAAAATATGTTTTTAAACCACTCTGGTTTATTTAACCAAACTAGTCCGAATATGAGTTTTAAAGCTTAATACGGCGTTGGTAGCTGGTCTTGGCCTCATAGGCAAAACACGTGAGTTTTGCTTGAGCGAAATTCCCCGCTTCCAAAACTTTCAAGAGTCGAACCAATTAAGACATGACTAACAACTACCGTACTCACTTGAAGGGAAAATCAACATTTGAGATTCCTTTCCACAACCTAGCACAGACACTCTAGAATTTTGATAAAAAAAATAAACGTACAACTTGATAATATAACATACATGCAAATATGAATTTTGGTCATGAACATGCCAACTAAGCGGGAGTTCGGCTTATGGAGCTACCTACACCTGGATCGCTGCTCAAACTTGTATATACACAGCTTGGCTTTCATAACTCATCTATTGAATGAGTAGTTAATTCATTTATAGTATTAACTTCAATATTTTGTATATATATTCCACAATCCACAATTCCACATGCAGTTCTACACTTAAAAAAATTCTAGTTTGGAGGCCCAAAAATGCACACGTACGTGCGTGCGCCCTTATAGATATATGTTTTGATGGGTCATTGTTACTCTTGCAAAGAAAATAAAATTGCATGATTTGATGATGTATAACATTTAGCGTATAAGTATTAAATGCATGGAGTTTAGTGTTTCCTCCATTTAAGGAGCTTTTGAACTCCTCACCAGTAGAATATTGAGATGTAAAAGGATCAAAGGGGGTGTAGTGAGTTACTTTGGCTGTTAGATCGGCGATCAATGGTCCGAATCATCTTATATTAAAAAAGAAGAAGCATTTGTACATTTAATTTAATCCAAATTTATTCGGACCGTCGGTCGCCAATCGGACGGCCGAGGGAGCTCACTACATGCTCCCGATTCTTTTTTTCAGGGTAAACACTATTAGTGACAAAACGTTAATGGCAATATACTCGTCAATAAAATATACCAGAACCTCTGTGACAATGTAAAGTTCGTCAATAAAATATAAACATTGTGTAAACCATGTCACCAGGGGCGCAGACATCCCACTCTTCAGAAATCCCCAAACTCAGAAAAAAAATTCAGCCATTGTTTCTTCTTCTCGCAACCATGGATTCACAATAGAAATCGGTACTGAGACGGAGAAACCTGCATTGCTCGACGAGAGGAATGTGAATTGGGCAAAATTACCGGCTTAAGCACCAATCAGTCTTTTGAAATACTATTTGGTTAAAAGTCATAATTTTACGAAGATATAGAAGATCCGTGGCATTTACGAAGCTGACAACGAATCCACCATTAATTGTTGTTTTGCAGTTTCCTTGTTTCTCTTTCAACTAAAGAGAGAACCAAGCCTTGTTGTATATATCAGAATGGAAAGTGCATTGATTTTGGTTGTTTCGATCATTTCAGTGATCAAGTGATTGATAGCTAGAGTAGGCACGTACTTACCCTGCTCATGCAGTGTCAAAATCCCGTGAGGGTACGTGAAACATCTAATATTGTACAAGTATGAAGGTGAAAGTGCTCTCTCCATATATATATATATATATATATATATATATATATATATATATATATATATATATATATATATATATATTCAGGGATATGATAGCCGTCGCGCATAGGGCGGTGAATATTGCGTAAAATGTATTTGATCTTAAAATCTACAAAGCTCAAGGATTTGAATCCCATACCATAGCGGCTAAAATAATTGGATTAGTTTATGAACATCTCGATTGACTAACCCATATGAGACCAAACCAGATTAAAGCCGGGAAATTAAGCTTTTAATGGACTGCCTTACAAGAGTCGATAGTACCCAAGTTGTTTCGAATCTCGAAGCAGATACGAGCAAGATTAATTTCGCATTGAAATGTGTAAGCTCCATAAGCCGAGCTCCCTTTTGGGTTGGCACGTTCATGACCAAAATACACATTTCCGTGTATTCCCTTTTTATCGAGTTGTATTCTTTAATGTTCAAATTATTTTATTTTTTAGAGCGTCTGTATTACAATGTGGAAAGGAATCTCACACTTTGTACTTTTTAGTTTTCCACATGAGTGCGGTAGTTGTTAGTCAAGTCTTTTGATAGTGGGAATCGCTCCAAGCAACATGGGCCTTAATTACTTGGGAGATTTTGAAGAAGATTTATTTTGCTCAAGCAAAAAGTTTTTGCTCAAGCTACACCGGCGTTTTATGAGGCAGCGACTACATCAGATTATTTCTCATTATTGCTCCCTATATATATCACATCATTAAGTCAAAAACATTTACTTCCGCTGTGTATAACCCTATCACACTTTGTTCCATCATCCATCTCTTTCAGCGGCTAGGGGTGTTCTTACATCAACAATACTTTTCTTCAGAACAAAGACCATTCGTGGAGTTCGGAAGGCAATCAGTAGGAAGGCTTGAGGATTCAAGATTCGTCAATCATGCAGAGGTGTGATTAACGTGGATTCGGCAAGTAGATTTTAGGCTTCGTGGTGAGGATACACGAACACTGAGTTAGATCTCTTGTATCCACACAATGATTATAGTGCATAATTCCTTTCCATAGTTTTTTTCCGTTTTGGGTTTTTTCATGTAAATCTTTGTGTCGTGCGTGATTTAATATTTTTCTACTGGTTTGTGCAATTGATAGTTTTTCGTTATTCAAGTTAATTTAATTTTGTGACTTGATTAAGGATTTTCAAAATGTGACCATGAGGATCTAAGCTGTGCACGAATTTGTATACCATTAAAAATGGTGGACGGTGAAATTGATCCTTAGAAATGTAGTCGGCGTAAACTGGCGCTGATACCCTAAAATTGATTATATCTTTCAATCGGTAATACATTTCATATGTAATATGGATCTTGTTTGATAGATCTCAATTAAATCTAAAATACAAAGTTTTTAAAATCACCTAAAAATTATAGATTATAAGATATATTACATTGAAAAGTGGCACGAACTCCCAAAAAGGACTATATTTTTTGGACGGAGGGAGTAAAAAATATAAAAGCTGCAGCATGCATGGACACATGCAAATTTTTTAGGGGAAAAAAAAACTTGCACCAGTTACATCCACGTCACCTCCAATGATTTGGTCTCCAGAAAAAAAATTGCAGCCGACGCATCAATTTTCCATTTAGAAGAAGGAATTAAGTTCATTGAAGTCAATGGATCAACACGAAATGGGGGACCATATTGGGCTGAAAGATCGTGTCAGGAATTATTAGAGCTTCTGTTGTAGAGGCAAAACTAAAAGCCATATTTCAATTCTAGTTTTTTTTGGTTCAAAAAAGAATGTCTAAACCAGATCACGTGCATCTCAATTAATTCACGTGCATCTCAATTAATTCATTTTCCGGTTCGGTCAAATGTAAACCATTTAAGTACCAAAAAAAAAAAGTAAACCATTCATGTGCGAGACTAGGGTACTTACAAGAAATTCTTGTGGCTTGACTTAAGAATTGAACCCCGATCAATTGTGTGAGAAGCAAAATCATGAATCAACGGGATCGATACTAAGGCCTATGGAAAGTCGGGACTCCGCCGTTCCCTTGGGGTCGGCAGGCCCTGCCAACCCCAATCCACAGTGTCCAAAAGTGTTTTAGATGGTTCAGATTAAAAATAAAACATTTCCGTGGAAGAGCCACGGAAGAGCTTTATTTTTAATTCGAACTATTGAATGTCAAAACAGACGATGCTAGATGGGATTGGCAGGCCCTGCCGATTAGGGGTGTCCACGGACCGGTTTTTTGTGGTTCCAACCGAAGCGCTAATGGCGGATTTTCATTTTCAATATCCGTAACCATCCGTGAGTGATGCGGTTGCGGATTGACTTGATGGTTTGTAAAAAACATGTAAAAAACATGAGGATGAGAGCCGAAAAACATGTAAAAACATAAAGTCAACATGTAAAACCAACTCCCATGAATCTCCAACGTTAATTATATTACTTGTCATAAGTAGGGTGTTGACGGACTGATTCTTGGTAGTTCCGGTTGGAACCGGAATCGAACTGCTCATGGCGGAATTTCTTTTTCAACATCCACAACCGTCCGTGAGTGATCCGATTGCGGATTGGACAGTTTGGCAGATCGGGTGATCCGCTGGGCACCCTGCTGCCGACCCATCGACATCAGGGTCCCCGGGTTCAGGCCTATGATATCTAGCAGCCATCTCTCTGCGTTTCATGAAATTAAATAACACTATCCGATCGTGCTTACTGATCTGTATCGGCAGTAGTGTTTGTTGCATTATGTGAACGAACAGACACAGAATCACAAAGAGATTCATCAACGTGTGCATCATTTTTCCCAATTCATCAGTCAAACATTATTACTAGGAGAGCGGAAGATAACGAAAGGGAGCCAAAATCCTAACTAAATCATAAGACAAGAACCTCTGTTCGAGCGGTTGAACCACACACGGTTCTGTTCAACCGAGACGTGAATGCCGAGTCGGCTCCCATGCCAGTGGAGGTTTTGTAGCGCGTCATGAGCACCCTCGCTATTTGTTCTCCTGCCTTACAGTTGAATGCTTTAGGACGAGTGCTCCAATTCTAGGCTTTTAACCCCACCTTTTAGCACTAGAGGGTTTGCTCGGTCGTTAACTTTAGAGTCCCGGAATTGGTCGAAGTGCGTGTAAACTAGTCTGAACATTTGACTGTCTAAAAAATAGAAATAAAACCAAAAACTCATTCATCAGTCAGTCAATGGTTCAAATTTCGTTACTCGATTGTCCCAGCTAATTAGTAGTCAGTTTCTCAACGAGTAGATCACATGATCACGAGTTTTAATTCGATGATCTGAACTGTTAGAATTGTTAATCTCAATGTGCAGATTATGCATGTAATAAATCAGTCTAATCGAACATCAATACTCCCTCCGGCCCATTTTGATAGTTCATTTCGGTCTCCAATATAATTTTTAAATGTTACTCCCTCCGTTCCATAATATTGGTCCCCTACGAAACTACGTGCAATTTTCAAACTAAAAAATAACGCATCTATAAAATAATTTTTGGATTTTTTCCGCACCGTTTAAAAGTTCACAATGCGATCTATCAAACAAGATCCATATTGATGCACAAATTATGTTCATTAGTACATTATTTTTTAGTTTAAAAATTGCACGTAGTTTCATAGGGGACCAATGGAATGGAACGGAGGGAGTATTAAATTGTGGCCATACCATCTAGCCAACGGACCCATAAAGCTCTACAAATGAACAGATTTGATTAATAAATGGGACCCGTGTAGTAAACTCCAAGGGTTAGCTTTTTTGAAGTTCATTGAAGTCCTTCAAAAGATAAGGGGACAAAGAAAGGACACGAAATGGAACCCAAGAAACGAGTCTTCCAGCATAAGTTGCATGTCATAATGCGAGCAGACCTACATAAATAAAAACCAAAAAAAGCATAAAAAAAAAAGGGGGTTAATTTCACTAACCTCCCCTGAGGTTTGCATAAATGCCACTGCCCCCCCTCTGGTTTCTAAAATTCCACTGCGCTCCCTTGCTTTACAAACTAAATGTCAGATACCCCCCTACCGTCTATTTTGGACTAACGGGGTTAACTTTGTCGCTGAAAAGACCTTGTTGCCCCTACATATATAACTACAACACTTAGCCTTTCCCTTCCAAAACGTATTTTCAAAATTTTTTTTTTTTTTTTGAAAAAATGTTTATCAGAAACTTCTTTCACAAAACTTTATTTTTATAAAAAAAAGTTTTCAAGAAAACTGTTTTCGAATAAATGTTTTCCAAAATAAGTTCTTTTTAAAAAAATGTTTTTCTAAAAACAATTTTCAAGATTAAAATTTTCAAAAAAAAAAAAAAAAAAACTGATATGGCCTTACACACATAGAATTTTGTTTTGAAAAAAAAATTTCAATTTTTTTTTTTAATTTTCAAAAAAAATTAAAAAAATAATTTTGATAGTACTTTTCAGAAAAATCAGAATCAGTTTTTTTTAATTTTTCTGATTCGGATTTTAATTAGTACTATCAAAATTATTTTTTTAATTTTTTTTGAAAATTAAAAAAAATTTGAATTTTTTTTTTCAAAACAAAATTCTATGTGTGTAAGGCCATATCAGTTTTTTTTTCAGAAAAAATCCGAATCAGTTTTTTTTTTTTTTTTTTGAAAATTTTAATCTTGAAAATTGTTTTTAGAAAAACATTTTTTTAAAAAGAACTTATTTTGGAAAACATTTATTCGAAAACAGTTTTCTTGAAAACTTTTTTTTATAAAAATAAAGTTTTGTGAAAGAAGTTTCTGATAAACATTTTTTCAAAAAAAAAAAAAAATTGAAAATACGTTTTGGAAGGGAAAGGCTAAGTGTTGTAGTTATATATGTAGGGGCAACAAGGTCTTTTCAGCGACAAAGTTAACCCCGTTAGTCCAAAATAGACGGTAGGGGGGTATCTGACATTTAGTTTGTAAAGCAAGGGAGCGCAGTGGAATTTCAGAAACAAGAGGGGGGCAGTGGCATTTATGCAAACCTCAGGGGAGGTTAGTGAAATTAACCCAAAAAAAAGTGGTAGACCTATCTCATTAAGGCTAAACACATAGCATTACCATTCAAATGATCCCAACATACGGGTTTGGTCAAGCGAGCATGAGAAAGTAATCGGTATACTTTGTTATCCGGAATTCCTATAGCGTCCCGTCCGCGCTATAGGGGTATAACGCCCATCCCAACCGTCCATATCAGCAATCAATGGTTCAGATTTAAAATAAAACTCTTGTAGTGCCCCTTTTGTGTTACGGGGGTATAGGCCCATCCCAACTATCCACATCAGCAATAAATGGTTCCGATTTAAAATAAAATACTTCCTTGGAAAAGATAATTCTTACCCGAAAGGTTTTTATTTTAAATCTGGACCATTGAAAATACTCTATGGCTGGGTGGACGCTACACCCCTGTAGCGTGGAAGGGGCGCTACAGGGACGCAAGGGGTGCTATAGGGACGTGGAAGGGGAGCTACAGGACCCCAGATCCTTAATCATTAGTTGCAATATTCCAAACTCACAAAGATCAAATATTCCAAACCTTAGTGCTATTGAAGGGTTTTTCAATTAACTTCAGAATTCCTAAATTAGTCGTCGTGTGCGAGAGTTGCCCATATATCCAGTTAATAAAAAAAATAAAAAATTGCATACATTAAACGATGTTAAGGATAAACATAAGTATTAAATATTTGCAGGATCCATAGAAGACAGATATGATTAATTAAGTTATTATAATTCGTAGTCCTTAATGGTCCATTGGTCCCCATGAAGTTAATATGAATTTCTTGTCAATTTAATTGCTTTTCATTATCATACACATGCATAAAACGTCTAATTCAAGGGCACAAAACGGAGTGGAAGGAATTCCACGAACGTGGTGCAAAAATTGCCACAACAATTTTATACTTGAAAAAATGCTACATATATTCACATCTTTATGCCACTGGAGACTTGAATGATTGAGATTGGTTTTTTAAAAAGTTAATGTACGAAAAAATAAAATAGAATGGAGATATACGACACTCATCGATCTTGTACTAATTAACATTTGATTTCTGCTTTTCTTAGTAATATCATTTCATAGGTTAAGGAACTACACCAAAAATGCTTTGAGTCTCATAGTCGTCCGTCCCCCTATACAGAAATTCGGTTTCTTGCAAATAAATTGTCTATCTGACGCAATGGAATTAATATCTACAGTATTTTGTTTTTTGATGGACAAAATTTTTTCAATGTCTTTTCATAGTAATCATTATGTTTCTTTAATAAGTTGGGATCTCAAAACTAGATAAATAAATTGAGACGGAGGGAGTATATTGACTCAATAAGGGTATATTAAGAGGGAGAATGGGAGAATCCAATCAAAGGTTGGATGAGAAAAAAAGAGAGAGAAACAAAAAAAAGAAAAGAAGGATAAAACCACCCAAACAAACAGTCACCTGTTGCCCTTAGCCTCACAACCATCCTCAGTTAGGTAGAGAACCACGCTATGCCACAGTTGCCACCCACCACCGTCATCGACAAAGGTCATGCCATGCCACGACTCCATAGACAACAAAGCCGACACTGAACAGATCACCAGAAAACAAAGCCCGGCACCACCTGCACAAAAACCCAGCACACCGAACATGTATTTTTTTTTATAGTATTTCTACTCCCTTCGTTCCTAGATAGTGGCCAATTACGAAAAGACGAGTTATTTTTGAAATAAAATACTTACATGCACAATTTTTCAAACTTGTTGATACTAAACAAAGATCAGATCTTGATTTGTTGTCAACAAGTTTGAAAAATTATGCATGTAAGTATTTTATTTTTTTTATCTACAAATTACAAGTCTTTTCCTAGTGGAATATCTTTCAGGAATGGAGAGAGTACTGCTTGTTACTATATATTGTTTCAGTAACATTGTTCTCGCTATTTATTTATTTATTTATTTCTTTGCAAAAGTCAGTATATTGTTAGTACAGTTAGTGAGGCACTGAGGCTTGAACCTTTACCAATGCAAGGGAGTACATGGTCCATACCATTGGACGCACTCCACTTGCTGACTTGCAGTAATATTGTTGTAGCTATTGGTTTTTTTCCCGGTATATTAATGGAAAATGCTAAGAGTCTAGAAAAGTTGCTCAGAAAGTACCCAGAAAATTGTAATGCGTGACTCAGATTCACTTCAGAAAGTACCCATAAAATTGCAATGAGTGGCTTAGATTCAGAAATTATAATGAGTGGTTCAGATTAAGTTGTTGGCTCAAATTCACAAATTGTAATAAGTGGCTTAGATTCAGTTGTTGGCTCAGATTCACTCAACTAAATCTAAGCCACTCATTGCAATTTTCTGGGTACTTTATGGGCAATTTTTATGGGTATGTAGCATTGTTGGGGTTGGTGATGTGTTTGTCCCGTACTTTGAGTTGGAACCGAATAGAATAGCATTCGCCTTCCTCGAACGAGTTTGGGAAACAAGGAACCCTTGCTGCCGTTTGACTGGATTCAGTTGAGGGCACTCCGAAGCCGAAGTTAAGACAATGAGAGAAGAAGAAGGAATACTTCATATTTGAGTAATTGCACTTGCACCCTAAGGCTCCGTTCATTTGCCAAGAATGTTATGCAATACAGTTTATCCTGAGAAAAGTGAAATGAAGTGAAGTAAAACAAAGGAAAATTTACTTTCCTGTGAGTGTTCACTTGATAAAGGATTTTTCCAGGAAAGTGTAATTGGTGGGAACAAACTTTCCCACGGCACATAATTCCTTCATTTTTGCAGGATGCATTTTGAGGGAAAGTAAGTCCTGGTGGGAAAAGTATTTTATGGGTCCCATTAGCTTCTTTTTGTAGCCTAGCGGTTATGTCCTGGTTCTCCCACGAGGGAGATCAGGGTTTGAGCCTCGACAGAGGCGTTTGGGGTTTAACGCTATGGATAGCTGCTAGACCCTTCCGAACTAACTCACTAACTTCCTCGCTAACCCCCACTGATGTATATCGAATGACAAAAAAAAAAAAAAAATCCATCTTACACTTATATCCGGTCAAACAAACAGATTATCTTCGTATCAAAAAGACCTATTTCCATATGGACCCGGTTTCGCTACAAACCCATGAGGAGGAATACTGGCTGAACACATGGTGGCCCCGTTTGGCGACCGGAGATGATTTTGGGTGGATTTGTAATGAGGGTGGATTTGTTAGTGAGGTGTTTGGATGGTATTTTGAGAAGGTGGATTTGATAGGATAAGAGAGCTAATGACCTATTTGCCCCCAGTTTTTTAATTTAATAAATAAATGGATTAATTTTATTATAATAACAATAAATGCATAATAATAATAAGAATAAATACACCTTATATACATAAATATATTTAAATTATATTAGATGTTTAAAAGATATTTCCGTACAAAAATCCATAAAGTAAAATAAAATGTTATAATTTACCCCAAAAAAAAGTAAAATGTTACTGTATATCACAACATTGTTTGCTTTCAATGTAAATGTTAATAATCTCCAAGGGCTTCGAGCGTAATTTAGCAAAAGGGTAAATAGACAGCTGTCTATGTCTTCTTCTTCTTCAGAGAAATTGGTTTCAATTTCTCGGAACACACAGGCGACGACTACGCACTCGGCTACGGCGACTCCTCCAGATCTGACGACGACTACGGCGACTCCTCCGGCGTGGTTTTCAAGTACTCTCTCTCTCTCTCTGTGTCTCTCTCTCAGTATTTTTTTTGTTCAAAACCCTCCAAATCACCCGGATTTGGAGGGGTAAAATAGGTAGAAAAACCTCAAATCCACCCTTGTTAGCCAACGACAGGGTCAGGGCTGTCGTTGGCAAATCCGGGTGAACCCGAATTTGCACTCCAAACAGTGAAAATAGTCCGGGTGGAGTTGGGGACGAAAATTATGCGCCAAACGCCGGCTAGAGGTGGGCCCTGGATTACAAATTCGGGGCTGAGCCAAATCCGGGTGCAAATCCGGTCGCCAAACAGGGCGGGTATGGTTTCTTGTTGGGCAGTAAACTTCAACTGTTGGTTAATTTGGCCTTACTAATTTACTGTTGCTATTCATTTCCCCTTGTACTGGCCTCTCGTTTGCTTGACAACCAAGCATTGAGCCCCCACACCCAGTATAGCACTTTATACTATCATCCTTCTAAGCAAGAATGCGACGTGAAACCAACAGCATTTATGGCTTACAATACTTGAATGCAAAATTAATACTCCCCCCGTCCCAAATTTGTTGTCCATTTACAGGCATGCGTGTCATTTTTCAATTGCTTATATCTTTCAATCTATAATGTTTTTTATAATTTTGAAAATTTTATTTAATAGAACTCATCAAGAGCTATCAAACAAGATCCATAGTGAATATATATAACATTATACATTTTAAAATATAAACAATTTTTTGAGGTGCTATGAATAGTACAACTGGACAAGAAATATGGGACGGAGGGAGTACTATATTTCTCCATTGAGACAAACAGGGCCCTAAATAAAGTTCCTTTTTAATATTTCTATTCATCATACTCCAACTTCATTCCATTTCCCTCCATTTTCATTTGTTTAGTAGAGTTCGATATTCCAATATTCTATCGTTTGCCAAAAAAAAAAAACTAGTGTATTGAATTATAAAATGTATCCGCCGGTATGTATTGTTTTTACACAAATTTGGTGTCGTAGAAATGTGATTCCATTTTGTACCGGCTGATACGATTAGATCTTTAATTAATTCATAAACAAAGGTCTCGCACAAATTTGCTTCGATCTTGCTTGGCAATATCATCAGACGATGGCCGAAGGACGACACTTTTGACCTGCGGTGCAACTTCGACATGTTTTGATTCCGAATTATAACATATGAAAAACGATATTAATTCTGATGATACATATTATAAAAATTTTAAACGTGGATAGGGCGGGCCATTCAGGCTCATCTACCTCTCGATCCGTCCTTGGTACTAAGTGGGGCCATATAGAAGGGGTGGGATAGGTGACACCTGCATTTCCGAACCCATAATTATGTATAAACTAACATGGTTCAACTAGGCATTTATGCGTATGCAAAAAACCTAATACTACTTTGGACAAATACTGTAAAAATTGCAATTTAGAGATCCAGAAAAACTAGTACGGAGTAATATCTTAATGTCTTCCATTTGGATAGCATAAGAGAGTTGGAGATAGCCGTTATTTATTTTTCACAAAAAAAATCCATGAGCAAACTTAATAATTATATGACTTTACTCTTAATTTTTTTCTTCATATTTTTCCAAACTAGATTTCCATCGAACGGTGTCACCCCCGCTTCCGTTTCTCCAAAATGGAAAATAACAACAATAGTAGCGATAAATTCGAATGATATCCAATATTTCATCAGTACCGATACTAGCGATCGATAAATTCAAAATGACATCTAATATTTCATCGGTACCGGTATCGATACGTAT
The DNA here is from genome assembly GCA_963854785.1 of Vaccinium vitis-idaea. Classification (NCBI taxonomy): domain Eukaryota; kingdom Viridiplantae; phylum Streptophyta; class Magnoliopsida; order Ericales; family Ericaceae; genus Vaccinium; species Vaccinium vitis-idaea. The sequence goes on from OY978222.1 coordinate 34,714,416, forward strand.
CGATCGGGTAAGAAAGCCGTCATTCCAGCCAGTATGGCATTCAGTAGTTGCACTATTGAGGTAATCATTGTGAATTCACCTCTGTAATATTAATGTCCATGTTGTATGGATATTCGGACGAATTATTCCCATCAAAATTAATGTCCACTTTTTTAGATTTATGCTTTTACGAAGTACATTTAATTTGCATATGTGGTTAATAATGTCCAAAATCGATCCACAACAAAATCGATAGGGCATTTGGATTGTTCGTAAGTTGCTCCAAACATACAATTTTCTTGAAAAAGAAAACAAAGGAAGAAAGGCTATCGCGATTCTATCGAAGGTCGCGTAGACAAAGAAAGGGAAAACGATAGCACGAACAAAGACGGTGTCGAACCCGGCCTTCAACGTACTTTTCACGTCTCGGTCAGTAAGTGAAAAATACATCTTAGAGTGAAATGAAGTCATAATTGAAGATAAATGTGGAGAAATAAATATTGGACTACTTATTAATTAATACATGTGAATAAACAGAGTTGACTCTAACGACTTCGGTTTTGCTTGGCTATAGATCAGAACAATGAATTAGAGTACTCCAGTACTGCAAACTGATAATGCACATATAAATGGGCCTCAAGTCCTCTCTACAGGGTTTTCGGTGTACCGGTGTTCCCGTGTATTTTTAACTGTCGGATCATGTTCGAAAATTTTCATATGATCCGAGAGTAAAAAACGGGCAAGAACACCGGTAAGACAAAAAATCCGGTGAGAGAGGGAGAGAAGAGAGAGTGATAAAAAAAAAAAAAAAACCCAGAGAGAGATTACTCACTATCAACCTATATGACACGACAACATGTTCAAATTTAGAACATGGGTGAATCAGACGGCGAAGAATTAACCAAATCAAGAATACTGTTCCAGTAATTCTTGTTATCTTCACTATATTCACCGCCGCTGCCGCCACCACTTGCGCCACCGTCGCCACCGCTATCCGACTCTCCGTCACCGCCATCGGAGACGCTCCGGGCACCGGAGTTATTAAGCAAAAGCTGTGTAAACCCATTCATAAAATTCCCACTATAGACATTTCCATCATTACCCCCAAGAGACTCTGGATTCCATGCGTCTTCGATTGATGTCATGGTCATATCATGTGACGCACTGAAGGAAACGGAATTCTCCATCCCATCTTCGAATTCCAGCAATTGGGTGGAAGGATTTCCAATTCCTTTCCAATTATTTCCCTCCCCTTCTTCTTTTCCGATTATACCCTCACTCGAATTCCCGACAAACTCGATAAACCCCGTCGCATTGTCCCCAATTCCTGTCGCGGAGTAACTGAGTGTTGAAGTGGGCGACTCTAGATCACAGCCGAGCGAAGCCGGTGGCGGACCACCAGCTTCGCTCGGCTTATTAGTCCAAACAGTACCAGTCCAGGCTTTTAATATGTCTAGACACCTCGGAGGCGTGGGTGGGCCTACCAGCTTGTTTGAAACCGGTGTGAACCCATTCGGCCCGGGTAAGGAGCCGAATGAGTTGGAGTTGGACCGAAGTTTTGATTGGCGGACAAGTCTGGCTTCGGCTTCGAGCCGGGCACTCTCCCATTGGGCCATGTGGCTGAGATTCGCCGCGTTCTTGGACTGGCCGTCGTTAGATAACAGGGCTTCGTTTTTGGGCTTGTGGGTTACCGGATCAATCCCCATTTTCGTTAGCCGTTTCTTGAGGTGGGTGTTCCAGTAGTTCTTGATCTCGTTATCGGTTCTTTTGGGCAAGTGAGTTGCTATGGCCGACCACCTGAGCACAAGACAAGCAATTGGGCATGTTATGGCATTGCCTCAATATCGCCAAAAACATCAAAAACAAAACAAAAACAAATAAATTAATAAACAAAAATCTAGAAACTGTCTGCTACAAATACAAGGACTCTTCGTAAATTCACTCTTTGTAAAGACAAATAATGCACACCAACAGGATCAATAATGCACACCAACAGGATCAATAATGCATAAAATCTTTTTGCATTAAGTATTTCGCCCGTTGTAAAGAACAAACTAAACGGAATGATCAGTTACTACCGTATTTTCAGTATTCTTGGGCTACTAATTGTCAAATCAATTGATACATGTGAAGGGAATGACTCTCTGATTTAACAACTCGTAGTCCAAGAATATTGTGAAATAAAATTGTATTGAATACGTAGTGGAAACTCAGCCTGAATAAATTGTGTTGAACACGTCAATATTTGCTATGTAAAATTTAAGAAAAACAGTGGCTCTAGTTTACAGGAAGTTAAATCCATGGAAAATGAGCTTTCCTGAATCTGGGAAATAATTTTTATGTCCTCAGGCATATGCCTGGTTTGGGTAAATTGAAAAAACTGGTTTTTTGGTTTTGTCCTTATTCAATTTTTTTTTTTGCATTTGTTAGTTTTCGGTCGAATTTTTATGATTTTTTGTCTTGTCTTGTCTTGACGAGAGGAATCTAAAAAGTATAAAATTATTAGCCAAACTTAAAGTTTTGTGAATAAAAACGAAGGTGACATCCAAAAAATCGGGTTTTTGGATTATTTTTCGTCTTTATTCACAAAACTTTAAGTTTGACTAATAATTTTATACTTTTTAGATTCCTCTCGTCGAGACAAGCCAAGAAACCACAAAAAATTAACCGAAAACTAACAAATGCAAAAAAAAATTGAATAAGGACAAAACCAAAAAAACCAAAAAATCAGTTTTTTCAATTTACTCAAACCAATAATTGAATGTCAGGTTAAGCAAGTTATGGAAAATTGCAGATACCCATTTGGAAAAACTTTGGTCAGAAAAAGTGTAATTAATTTCAGCAATCATACAGACCCGGAAATTTGACCCCGAAAATGACCCAGAAAACACATCCAAGAGTGAGATTCACCCAATACAGTGTGTATTGGGTGAATCTCACTCTTGGATGTGTTTTCTGGGTTATTTTCGGGGTCAAATTGTGTATTGGGTGAATCTCACTCTTGGATGTGTTTTCTGGGTCATTTTCGGGGTCAAATTTCCGGGTATGTAGACTTATTGAATTAATTTTGTATGTGTAGGAAAGTAAACAGTGGAGAGTTGAGAGTGATAGATCAGAGATCATGGATGGTGAAACATATGCTCACCAAATCCAGCTATTAAAATAGAAAATTAAGTTCACTAAACAACAAGTTCAAAGAGTAATGGAGCGACAAGATTCGAGAGACCAATTCCACAGTTCATTGACAGACGTGTAAAAGTGCATTTAAGCACACGTATATGTGTGTGTATATTGCACTACCTGTTACCCAAGAGAGCATGGAGTTGAATGATGGTTTGTTCTTCCTGTAAACTGAACTTCCCTCTCTTAATATCGGGCCGGAGGTAATTAGTCCACCTCAGTCTGCAACTCTTCCCACATCTCTGAAGCCCTACAAATTACATACAAATGACATATATCTATCAACAATGCATATACATTCATTAAATTTGAATTTTGTTCGATCGAGATTCGAGAGAGAGGAGGAAGGTGATATTATACAAAGAATATTTCATTAATCAAATATCGAAGATACAAGATTAAACGGGCATAATACCAGCTTTGAAAGGCAAGGCACGCCAGCTACCGTGGCCGTGTTCGTCAATGTAGGCCAAGAGCTTCTGATCTTCTTCTGGTGTCCATGGCCCTTTCTTCAAGCCAACCTTATCACAGCAGGGAGTTCGACCCATTATTTCTTTTTGCTTTTCTTTTTCCAACTGAGAGATCAGCCGGACAGCTCTCTGGTAAAGTTTAGCTTTTCTGCTACCTACTTATAACAACACCAAGAAGTAGTACGCCAATACTGTATAGAGAGAGAGAGAGAGAGAGAGAGAGAGAGAGAGATGGGCGTAGAAGAAAGGTCAGCGACATGGTGGGATAAATGTATTTAATTCCATCAGTAGGTGAAATTATATGTGGGAGCCACCTTTATATAAGTAATTATTATTGTATTGTTTTGTCACACCGTCGCATGATAACCAATTTTTTTAATTTTTTTTTATCACCGTAAGGTTTTTGTGCGAGTTTATGAATGTGTTGGTACTGTAACTCTATAAGACACCACGTGACGTACCCCACAAGATAACCGATAGTTTATCCCTTTGTAAGTACACTGTGTATGGACCGTATGGTAATATGCACATCTTTTGATCGCCTAGGAGTATTTAGTATGATATTTAGTTATTTAACTAGAAATTAATTCATATCATTTGAATAGAAATTTATTGTGTAAAAGTTGATTTTCATGACATACCAATGTCATGAAGTAAGGGTTAATGCTATAATTTTATGTGCACGTCTTTTGTACACAAGTTATGAGTTCAAGATTAATCTTATGAATTTGCAGGTGAACATTGTGAATTTTTATGTAAAATTTAAGAAGTGCATATCTTGCACACCTTAATTGAGATGCATATAGAACTCAGACAGAGCGGCAGAGCAGAGAGTAGAGAGAGAGAGATGGCGTTTTGGGTTGCCAGAGAAGACCTCCACCTTCCGCCACACGTCCCCTCCCCCACCGCCTCCTTTCCCCTTCTTCAGCCCCTCCTTCCCTCTCCTCTCCTCCTCCCTTCTCCTTTACTTCTTCCCCTCTTGGATTTGCCGGTAACTCCCCATGCATGGCCAAATTTGCTCTCCGGTCAGTGTGGGTGGCTAGAATCTTGATTTTTGGAACAAGGGGAGGCCGATCTAGGCCTTTGACACTGGCTGCGAGCGGCGTGACAACAGCTGCGATGGCACCGGTTGTTTCTTTTCTGCTCTTATTAGTTTTTTTTTGTTTTTGTATCTTTTTTGTTGTTGTTGTTAGTTTTTGTAGGTGGTTTTTCTTGGCCGGCGATTTTGTAAGCCGGTGGTTTTGTTGGTGTTTACCGATTTTGAGCTGGTGGTTTGATTTAATACATTTCTACCTCTTAACCGAAAAAAAAAAAAATTGAGATGCACATGGTAACTGTGGTGGCCTGATAGTAGGAATCCTGATCGTAAAGTCCAGAATGGTACTCTGACGATCAAGTCAGTAAACTAAAGAAGAAGAAGTGAATATCTTGCACACCTTAATTGAGATGCACATGGTAACATTTGTTGCAACACGTAATGACATACTTCATTTCACCCATGTTCTGTATGTTTGGCCAAATTGTAGTACAGTGACCGGAAAAGGGAGTTTATTGTCTTCTATTGATCAAAATTGGTTGTATGCAAGCTCCAAACTGAATATTTTTTCAGCATATACTGACAAATGGGGGATTTCAGCATTTTGAAATCATTTTGCCACTCTATACTCCTAACTGTACTTTCTCTTTTTTGTCTATTACATTAGAGGAATTTACAAATTGCCCATTTTAATATTTTTCTCTTTACAAAATGCCCATTTTAATACTTTTCTGCATTCAAAAGTGTATGTCGTTTCCGTTAAATGTCAAATGAATTGATATATGTGAGGAGAATGACTTGTTGAAAAATACAAAAAATCCTGCTGAAAATATTAAAAACACCAAAAAATACCAAAAATGCAATTGTGGAAACTTAGTCTTAGTACGTATTATTACTCTTTCAGGATTATTGCTTTTCTACAGAAGCGTTACCTGTATTTTATCCATGATTCAGTATTAATTTCTGTAGGAAGGAAGAAACTTTTGACAGAAAATCAAACTAGTTAGGGTAATTAGTTAGTATAAATTAACTCAATATACGTATAGATTGATCGTTGAGTAATTATGGGAATGGGAGTATTTCATGATGAAAGTAATAATATGGCAAAATGAAATAAAAAAAAAACAATTAAATAGCAACAGATTAGTTTGTTATTATGTAAGAATCCTTATGGCCCGATTGGATGTGTGATGAGTTTTAGGGAGATAAAATAGTGAGGGGGATAAGATAGTAGGATGTATTATTTAGTAAGAGTGAACCCATATTGATGTGATATTTAATGGGAGGGGATTAAATAGTTCTTGGTTTGGATGAAATGGGGATAAAATAGTATTTGATTTGTTTTGATGTTTATAAGGGGTATAAGGTTGGGTGGATGATGTAAAAACTTGTCAAATTACTTATTTGCCCTTGTGCATGGTTCTTTTAAGATCACACATTGGTTAATTATATAAATACAAAAAACTAATTAAATAAATTATACTTGTCCACAATTAAGCAATTATAATTTATTTTTGTAATTAATAAATAATTTTTTTTTCATTTGTTTGGAATACAACCTCAAATTGTTTTACTGGTATGCAATTTATAATTTGATTTTTATTAAATTTTATGATTTATATTCTCAACTCCATGTATAATAATTGAAGAAATGCAAAAGTTGAACAAAAGAAGAATTAGATATATTATATTCCCTCTCATAAAAACCCAACAATTTATTGAGTTCTCAAATAAATTCTACTAACTTATTTGAGTTACATAGGCTACAAAAGTAGACAAATGACGAATTTATTCTTCAAACTTCCACTGATGTCAACCTAAAGACGTTGAAAGCAATAGCACCATCGGTTGCAGTAGGAAAATTGTTTGTCCCTCATGTTCCTAACTTGTGAAAATTGCTTGAAAATATGTTGTCACCAACTAAATTTTATTAAACTTTGAAAATGTGGTAGACACCAATTTACTTTCCATTCAACTTTGACAATAGAACCATAGAAAAATATGAAATTCATAGATATTTCAAAGTATGAAAGGTCTAGCATTCATTACAAAAAACAAAATAGGAAGACATATTACACTGCCCATTGCAGCACTACATTGAGTATCATATCGCAATTTCAGTTGCACGACATTGATTACCATATTACAAAAAATTGATTACCATATTACAAAAAACTGACCATCATTTACAACTCGGTACTAAAAATTAAGTAATTTCATCACCGCAAACTAGATTGTAGTTGCCATTGTTGCACCGAGTAAGAACCATTTCAATTTTAGGCTGAACGTTTGTTTCCTAATTCTTCTTCCCTCTTCATTAACAACAGCTTTCATTGGGATAAGCAGTGGTGGGTTATTGATGCAGCGCAGCCTGTGGAAACGAAACTGATCGTGCAAGAGGAACACGAACAATAAGATCGACCCGGAGGTACTCCCTCCTTAAACGACCAATTTTGAGTATAAACTCGTTTTTCTTTAATTCATAAACAACCAAATTCAGCCATTAGGCATACAATGATACTTATAGGGCCAAAGTAACCCTAATCCAACTAGGAATCAAATAACAAACCCTAATCCAATTAGGAATCAAATAACTAGGAATCAAAATACTCTAGAACACTTATTTCTAAAATTGGAGACTTCCTAACAAAATTAATAAAATAAAAATAAAGAAAACTTAAAACACTATTTGTAAGTAATACTATTAAATTTCCAATCTGCATCATTCTCCCCAGCTTGAAGAAACTCGTCCTCGAGTTTGTATAGTTGAATTCGTCTAATTTGGTCAGCGTCAATCTTGTACTTCAAATTGATTTTTTGGAAGCTAAACTGTAAAAAAGAATTTTCAAAAATTAAAGAAATAATTTTTGTCAACAAAGTCAATCCATCTTGCTCAAAAATGGAAATCCACGGGCTCTTGCTTGTACAGTACTCCTCAATAACTCTCCAAAAAGGATCCATATACTCTGATACTTCGAATCCTAGTGACGGGCATACATTGATTGCCTTTTTCCCAAGGTTCAAAACACCATCGAATGAGTTCAACCCATCAACTTTGTCATGGATAACAACAACCTTCTTCTCAATGCCCAATTTGATGCCCACTTCCACAAATTCATCCTTCACATTCTCTTCCACTTTATGAATGACAGTTTCCTCCTCATTTGAGTACTCATCAAATTTTGGAGGTGAATCCCAATCAATTTCAGACTGCAACAACGATGGATTTGTGTCCAAAAATATTTTATCGGATTCTTCCTCTAATATATCATCGATAAAATCTCCCACATCTCCCTCAACCAAAATTTCTTCTATGACATCTTTTCTTCCTCCATGGAATTGTGGAAGCTCAATTTTTTTTGGAATCTCAACCTTCATACTAGACTCAAAATAATGAGAGCCACGAGTTCTAGCCACAACGTCTCTATACCGCCCCCATTGGTAGTTTCCGCCACCAAAAGGTTTTATATCTTCATTGTCTGAAAAACCATCATCGATCAGAGGGTTAGGTCTAACAGGACGACAGCGAGTCAGATTCCCAACTTCTAGGGCCTCAAGGCGTTGCATGACAACCTCGAGTGTCAACCCTATCCGCTGAATTCCGTCCTCAATCCGAGCTTCTCGAGCGACTTCATCCCGCTCATAGACTTTGTCAAGATCAGCCGTACGGTTGCCTCGTCCACCCCGACCTCCAGCACGTCCTCTGGCAGCCATCTCAGGATTGGAACATGCAGCTTTGATACCAACTGATGCAGCGCAGCCTGTGGAAACGAAACTGATCGTGCAAGAGGAACACGAACAATAAGATCGACCCGGAGGTACTCCCTCCTTAAACGACCAATTTTGAGTATAAACTCGTTTTCTTTAATTCAATAATAACCAACCCTAGCCGTTTAGGCTTACAACTTATTATATAGGAAACTAGAAACCCTAATTGACTTACTCCGAAAAAGGAAGTCAAATCAATGGAAAACGAAAATTACCAAAACGGGAAAAATTCGGAAATAACAGCAAAATATCGTGGTAAGCCAATCGGACGAATTTAGGACACTCGGTATCGATACAGGGATAATCCTGTATTGATACGGGTACGTTCTGTTCACCAACTAGCGCCCTGGTATCGATACAGCACAAATGCAGTATCGATACCGACAGCCTATTTGTCGATTCTTAGGCCTTTTTAGGCCTACGCGGACGCAACCTGTCCATCCATGTTGATGCAACCCGGTCTGCATCATCCTCCCCTGCTTGAAAAGAATTCGCCCTCGAATTGCAATCATCAGAAGATGAACCATCGCCCACAAACGGAATCAGATGCTTGACGTTGAACACATCCGATGTACGCACGTGGCTAGGCAGATTTAAACAGTACGCATTTGGATTGATCTTCTCAAGGACCTCCAAAGGCCCAATCTTCCTGGCCTTAAGCTTGTTGTATTCCCCTTCCGGAAAGCGATCCTTGGTCAGCACTGCATATACAAAATCGCCCACCTCAAATTCCACCAAACGACGCTTCTTGTCAGCAGCTTCCTTATACTTGGAGGTAGAGACCTCCAACTGCTTCCGGGTAGCCTCATGTACTTCCTTTAAATGTGCCATAAAGTCTTGGGCCTTCCAATGCACACGCTTCAAATCAGGCACCGGAGCGAGATCGACAGGGGACCGCGGATTGCACCCATAGACAATCTGAAATGGAGAATGACCCGTACTCCGATTCACCGAATGATTGTATGCGAACTCAACCTGGGCCAGTTTCAGATCCCATGACCCGAGTTGTTCACCCACCAAACTGCGCAGCATGTTGCCCAAAGAACGATTGACCACCTCTGTTTGGCCATCAGTCTGTGGATGATATGAAGTACTAAAATCGAGCTGTGTATTTGCCAACCTCCATAAACATCGCCAAAAGTGGCTCAAGAAACGTGTGTCCCTGTCTGAAACAATAGATACAGGCAACCCGTGTAAACGATAAACACTGTCAAAATACAACTGTGCTACCTTAACAGCATCGGTGGTCTTCGTGCAAGGAATAAAGTGAGCCATCTTCGAGAACCTGTCCACCACCACATAAATAGAATCCTTGCCTCGCTGGGTACGAGGAAGACCAAGGACAAAATCCATACTCACATCCGCCCATGGTTGTGTAGGAATAGGCAGAGGCATATAAAGTCCTGCGTTAGTGGCCCCACCCTTAGAAACACAACAGATATGACAAGCTCCCACGAACCGATAAACATCCCGCCTCAAAGTAGGCCAAAAATATGATGCAAGCACCAAAGCAAGGGTCTTATCACGACCCACATGTCCCCCATTATGCAAGTCAGTAATAATTTTGAGCCGCAGACTCGACTCTGGAACACATAATGCATTACCCTTGAATAGAAAGCCATCATGAAGGTGAAACACACTCGGTTCACCCTTTGAAATAACATCCAACACATGCGAGAAAAAAGGATCCACAGCCAATAGTTCACGAAAAGAATCGAAACCAAGTACCTCAGTACGCATGAGAGTCAGCAAGGAAGAACGACGGCTGAGGGCATCAGCAACTCGATTCAACGTCCCTGCCTTGTGCTTAATCACAAAGGTGAACTGCTGGACATAAGCAGCCCACTTAGCATGTCGATGGGATAGCTTGTCCTGACTATTCAGATGTTTTAGCGCCTCATGATCAGAATACAGCACAAAGTCACTATGAATGAGGTAGTGGTACCAATGGTGCAAGGCCCGCACAACTGCATAGAACTCCACATCATACGTGCTGTAATTCACTTTTCCCCCATTGAGCTTCTCACTGAAGTAAGCAACCGGCTTCGAATTCTGACTAAGAACAGCCCCAATTCCCACCTTCGAGGCATCACAATGTAACTCAAATGGCTGCGAAAAATCTGGAAGGCTTAGCACTGGAGCACTAGTTAGCTTCAACTTGATCTCTCTAAAAGCCATTGTTGCCTCGTCTGTCCATGTAAAACTTCCGCCTTTCATACAATGGCATTAACCCAACACCAAATTCCTTCACCTTTGGCTCAGTTAAAAATTCATCATCGCCCTCTTACAATCCTGTTGATTCTATCTACTTGTTACTGGTAAAGGTTTGGATTGGCAGCCAACTGCGGACAGGGCTCCGCAAACATGTTGGCGAAGAAGAAGAAAAGGCAAAAGACACCCAATGCAGCTCCAATAATCGAATGTAAAGCAAAAAATGCCTCTTCCTCTCCTCTCCTCCTCAATTGCCCTCGGTTTAGTATTTCCATCCTAAAGAAATTTCCTCCAATAATATTGATGAGTATTTTAATTACCACACAAATCACTTAAAACATATAATGGATTTTCAATTGCAACTTAACTATGTGTGGGTTTTTTTACTTGTGTAACTATGTGTCTATTGGATTTCAGTTCATTCCAACATTATAATATACACATGACATGTATTTAACTAAAATTTTAGAATACTCAAAGTTTCCTATTAAATGTTATAACAACTTTAAAAGACATATTTTTACATGAAATTCCTGGTAACCACACACACACACATAAACAGTGATGCGAAAATGGTAAGCCTGTTCATTGTGGGTAAAACACATACACAGTGACATGAGAAATGGTGGGTAATACCCACACATAGACTATGAGATGCAAGTCGATATTGAAAAAGCTTGTACATCGCCCACACACACATACACACACGCACAGAGTGACAGAGAGAGGTATAGATGGAATCCGAAGTTACAATATATTGAAACACACACACACACAGTTCTACCCAGTTAGGTTGAGATCAAAGTCTAACGTAACATACCCTTTCAAACACGCACACACATAGTGACAGAGAGAAGCACAAGTTATTCCTGGGTACCAAAAAATAAAATAAAATTGTTTAGCCAGAGAGAGAGAGAGAGAGAGCAAAGGTTACGGATTCAAGTTACCTATGTCGACGATGGCTATTGACAATGGAGTTTGACAGGACAGGTTCACCAATCACCAGATGGGGATGGGGGGTACCCTTGTCATTTTTCAAGGGGTATTAAGGTGTATTAAATGATAACAGGGTCAAGGCTGCCATATTTAGTACCCCTCCGGGGGTATTGAGGGTAACTGTTTTGGGAGAGGTATTACTTATACCCCTCCCAAAAAACTTCCCAAACCAAGTATTAACGGGTGGGACCAGTATAAGGGAAGGGGGTATGAGTCATACCCCTTCCTTATCCCCTAGCCAATCAGGCTCTTAGGTCATATTTGGCCAAGAGTTTGGATGAATATTACAAAAAAATTGGGACCCAGGGGTGCTGGTGAGCGCATCTGAGCCGTCCATCAAGGCAAAGACGATTCATAAACACTTTTAGAGGGTCTAAATTTGCTCTCCAGAGGGCGATTATTGGCACCCGGCCTGAATCCAAAAAATTGAAGCTCTACCGGTTGTTAGTCGTTAGATCCTTTAATTTTTCTACTTTCTAAAACTAAACTTTTTTTCATTAATTAAAACAACTCATTAATGTCTATTACATTGTTGAAAAAAAATTGAATTTTTCTTTGAAAGTTGTACTATTATTTTGAAGCTTTTTTTTTTCCGGATCGGATAAATATTTTGAGATGGCACTGGTATATTTTAAAAACTTCAATGCAAACAATGAAAACCATCATAAATGTAATTAAAATACATAAAGTAGTGCACCCGAACAAATAAATGTGTCAGCTCTGCATGAGCCCATGCAAATTATGGTCAAGGGCTCAACCCAAATCCAATAATTTGATGTACAGTTAAAAAGTAGAAAAAAGAATTAATTGTACCATGGATAATTAAATGGTTGTAAGTATATAATTCATCTGACTTCACAGTGGTCTAGGCCGGCGAACAAGGTAGATTCAGTACTGAAGCATATGGGATCGATAGTTCACAATTCAATTGAATTGAATGTAATTTAATGAAAAAAAAAGGGGAGCATTATTCAATTAGTTGACGTTACCCAACTGGCTAAAAGTTTACAAAAATAATAGGTACACACCCTTCGTGCCACTCCCCACCACACCCTCACTCACATGGGGTGTGGGGCCCATATGTGGGTTCAAAATTTTATTAGATTCGGGCAAAATTTCCATACCATTTGTTTTTTTCTCAGACAAGGGTTCAATGACTTTTTGAGTCTTTTTCGTGGTCCGTCATCCCTGGTTCAGTTTTGCTGTCACTGGTCCATGGAGAGTTAATTGTCATCCAACCCTTTAAATTTAGGCCTCGTTTGATTCGGGTATTATGCACCTGGGATAGGATTAAACGCGTCCAATCCCACCTAATCCCTAGTTTGGTTCCCACAAAAGTAGCTGGGATTAGTAATCCCGGTACAGAAATTATCTTATATGGTAGGTACTGTGTAATCCCATGGGGGTGGTGGGACTAAGTTATCCGGGACTAAAAATCTCGCGTGTTTGTCGGGCACTTATTACAAAATTGTCACTGTTTTAATTTTAGGTCGTTTTCTTCCTCTTTTAGGTCGTCTTCTTCCTCTCCATCGTCCGCCGCTCTCTCTCTTCCTCTCCATCGCCTCTCTTTCTCTCTCAATTCCTGAAGATCAAATACAAATACAAAGACAAAAAAAAAAAAAAATCGATTGTATGAAGATCGTTTTTCCGATCTAGAGTCGGTTTTCCTCGCCTGGGTTTTTTTTCCGATGAGTTTTTTGATCGAGCTTTCCTTTCTCTCTCAAACTTCTCTTCTCTCTGAGGCCGCAAGCCATGTAGACGCCTTCAAGATTATGGGTATCTTTCCAGAAGCAAACTACAGCAACAATGAACTATAAACATCCATGGAGTTTGTATCAACTCTACGGTACTTTTTTTTTTTTTTTTAATGTTTGAATTTGGAGTTTGTATCTTTGGACTGTATCTTCCTCTGCTAGTTTTGTCTAGGTGTTGTGTATTTGGTTCAGAGAAGTTTTCTGGGGTTTCGGTTGGAGTTTTGCACGCTAGGTGTTTGTGAAAAGTCCCCTGTGAAATTTTCTGATTTTCTGGGTATACATCGATTTTCTGGGTATACATGGTTGTATTCTGGTTTTCGATCATATATGGATCATGAGGCATGTATATGGATCATGATTTTTGGGTATACTCGATCATGATTTCTGGGTATACTCGATCTTAATCCCAAAATTTAGTTTGGGGAACCAAACATGGGATTGACCGAAACACGGGATATCCCGATGTTAATCCTACACGAATCAAACAAAGGATTGAGTGAGATTCAGTACTAAATTAGTCTCAGGACAAATAATCCCGGACTATTAATCCCAGGACTACCAATCCCACCTATTTTAGTCCGCGAATCAAACGAGGCCTTATAGTATTCACTATTTAGTCATATCAAGAAGAAAGTTACTTCCTGGAAACCATGTGGCCCGATTCACTTTTTGGAACGTAATAGTCTTATAGTCATTATTTGCCTCTTATCAAGATTGAGAGGCCGTTTCACTAACTTTGACTTTTTAATTTTTTGAGTTTTTTTGTTGATGTTTGTGAGGAGAATAACTTTGCCTTCAAAATCATGAAAAATAGTAATAAAAGAAAGCCTAAAAAGTTCAAAAATATCCTTAGTGGAACGGTACCCGAGTAAACTTAGCTAGACCATGAACATAAAAAAATGAGAGGAGTTTATAATTTGGACCAGATTCATTTTTTTTCTTCTTTCCGCAAGAGCAGAAGTGTTGTAAACTGCAAGGTTTAATTGGACTCTTGATCTTTGTCAATGGAGTATTATGTAACTCACATTCTTTTGTCTACCTCTCTATTACCATTGGGGCAGGTAACACATTCAAGAGTTGTTCCAGTGGTTTGGACAGATGTCAAGCTTTGGGACTCCTCAAGGTTTAGGGTTCGATTCCTTGCTGGATGATTTAAGTGAGAGCCATGACGGTGTATTGCTACACTAGTTCCTCCGGAGGTTTGGATTGCGCTGTCGGATTCAAAGGACCTGGCTAGGACTGTTCCTCTGTCATTAAAAATAAAAATAAAAAAGGGGCAGGTGACAACTGTATATATTGTTGCATTGGCAGAATATCACATTGCTCGGAAATGAAATTAGAAGTTGGGACTGTTGGAAAATCTGATCCACTTGAGGTTCTTCACATGTGCGCAAAGGCCTAATCCGTGCAAAGGCCCAATCCGTTGGGGGTATTCATGGAGTCCACTACATCACATGGACTCAATATACATTGAATGACTCATATCTAAAAAAGGCATAAGTGGTGAATCATCCAATTGTATATCAAAGTCCAATTCTTTTTCTATTTTTTCAATGTGGGACAAACTTTCACACATGTTCTCAACAATCCCCCCTTATGTGTGTGAACTGTGTGTTGGGCCTAGCTCCCCCTCCATCTGATCTATATGACTCCCATTTGATTCTTGATCTATCTCTTCAGCCCCGTGTCCGAAATGGGGCTTGGTTTCGGCACTTACCCCATCGATTGCCGCCGGCCACCTACAGTGCGCACTGGGAATTTTCTCGCTCCATTGAGAGTACCCACTCCATTGATTGCTGTCGGCCACTTGTCGCACGCACTTGGAAATTTTCCACTCCATCAAGAGTTTCTGTGCAAGCCCACGACCATCAATGCTTTCAAGAGAGTTCGCCCATAGATCGTCGCCTGAAGCTCTGATCCCAGTTGTTGGGAAATCTGATTGGCCTGAGGTCCTTCACATGTGCGCAAAGACCCAATCCGTTGAGGGTATCCACGGAATCCACCATATCACATGGACCCAATATACATTGAATAACCCATGTCCACTTAAAAGACAAAGCCTTGTAAGTGGTGAGTTATCCAATTGTATAGCAAGGTCCAATTCCTTTTTATTTTTCCAATGTGAGACAAACCTTCATGTTGTTACGCACATTACGTGTGTCCCTGTTTTTTCAGTTCAAAAAAACAGGGACACACGTAATGTGCGTACATAGTATAGGAGTAAAAAAATTCAATCCGAAATTCGGCAAATATACCAGTTTTACTCTAACTGTGAAAGTTTCTCAAGGCTGCAATTTTTTTGAAACTTATCTCATAAAATGTCCAAGGACTGGAAAGTTGAAACATTGTCTCATGCATGTCTGCATCCAAATGGAATCATTCAATTCTTTTCGCAGAAAGTCCTCCCTCTTTTGGGAAAAAAAACAAAAAACAGATTATTGATTTTTTTATTGTCCTCATTCAAATTTTTTTTTTGTTGCATTTGTTAGTTTTGCGTCAAGATTTAGTGGATTCTGGATTCCTCTCGATGAGGCAAATCTAACAAGTATAAATTTATGGGCAAATCAAATATTTTTGAATAAAGCCAAAATTAATCCAAGTATTTCGGCTTTATTCAAAAAAATATTTGGTCTGACCATAAATTTATACTTGTTAGATTCGTCTCGTCGAGAGGAATCCAGAAACCACAAAATCTTGACGCAAAACTAACAAATGCAAAAAAATAATTGAATAAGGACAATGAAAAAACCAATAATCCGTTTTTGGTTTTTTTTTCACAGGAGTTGGTGTGGATATTGTTCTGCAAATGTTAATCACTTCTTTTTTTGGCTATGACTAACCACAGTTGCAGTAAGTTACTTCTGTTTTATTTTAATGGCTGAGTATACGGCAAGCATACAGGTATCTTAACCAATTCCGAGGCTTTGAAATTAGTGACCGAGCAAATTTTTTGTGACACCAAAAGTTTTTTCCATATTCATAGGAGTCGAACTTGCAAGCTGAAAGAGTCAAGACCTCGCTATAATATTCCCATTTCGACCGAAACTAAGAAATCGGCCAAACCACAACACATGTAACACGTGAAGAACAACCAAATAAAGAACATAAACAAAAAAAGATGCAGAGATCGATTTTACCTGATTTCCCAGTTGTGTAACTAAGGCTAACACTAGTTTTACTGTTTATTATTCGAAAAGTAGTACAGATTGTATATATATACCAATATACCAATTATGTATCATAGTTTTTCACCACCAATTACTACTGTATAGATTTTGAAATGCTGCCCTGGATCCTACTGGCTACAACATAACCAGATAGATTGAAGTCCGACAGAATAATCGATTGACAATTCAAAGTCGAATCAGACTTTACAAACTCAACGTCCCACGAAGTTACGGCAAACCCACGAAGTTACGGCAATTAATTCTTTTGCAATGATGGGAAATAGTGATGCCGACTATTGCACAAGTCGACCTGTTAATCCATTAACTGCCCCTCGTGTTGCCATGTGCCTCCTCCTCTATGAAACTACCTTAATGTACTTACATATCTAGTGGGGTCCCCTCAGAAAAAATTATCTAGTTAAATGGATCCCCGAGTAATTATCAGATAGTAGGGGACCATAGTGCATTGGCAAAATTGTATGTACATCTAGGGTTACAATAATCGAGCCAAGCTTAAGCGTGTTAAGTTATTTAAACTTTGCTCTTATAAAATGATTTGGTTTAAAGATGGTGTTTGGGTGCGAAAAGCTTCGATCGAGCAAATTAAATTGATAAAGTTAAAATTTATGGTTTTTTAAAAAAGAAAACATTAAGAATTTGAAACTATTCATTAGCTTCGTGAACTGGTTTACTAGCTTATGTTTAAATTAATTTAACATATTTATATTACTCGAACAAGTTTTTAGAATGATTTTCAATATAACATTTAGCTAAGAACATTTTTTAAAATTAATCGAAATGGCGTGTTCAAATTCTTCAATCATTGTTAACTAAAGAACAAATAAATTCTTGAATCTTTCGTTCCTCGTAAGGATGAAAATAATATATCAACCTTTGAGTGTATCGCTTTCGAAAAAAATCTGCAATAAACATTTCACGAAACTATATTTTCTAAGGCAAACAAAAAGAATATTGCAAGAAGTACCTCTAAATTTATTAGTGTTAGATGGGGAATTACATCTTGATATAACATACTATATATGAACATTTACTAGCCAAAATAATAATTCAATTTACTTTAGTGGCTCAAAATAACTGAATTTTCCAGCTAAGTGGTACTGATGATTGTGATATAGGTAACCCTCAATTAAAGATGTTTCTGAAAACAGAATCACATAACCAGAAGGGTACTTAGATAATTTCGGACCACAACAAGTAATTTACTACGGTGGGCCTATGAGCTCGTGGGGAGGTATCCGGTATCCTCTCATTTTGTTCTTTGAAAAAGACAAGAAAAAATGGGACCCCCCAAAAGTTGAAAATTCTTTATGGCGGGTGAAGGACAATGGGGTCACACAAAATTGAATTCTCCTTCATCATTGCCAGCTTCAGCCCTTCTCTCTATGGTCCAATTTTTTTTTCCTTTTTTTTGGTGGTAATGTAGATTGTAGGATTTCTCCGGTTAACTTTCGCGCACTTCTGACTAATTCTTACAATCCCTTTTACAACAGTTTCAGACGCTTACACGTATGGATAAGGTGCCCTAATAGTTGCTAGTAAGGGAAATTGAACTTGACATCTTAGGATTCCATGCACCTAAGTCCCAAATCATGACCACTTGCCGAAACTCCTTTGTTTGTCCCAACATTGCTTTAATAACTCCTATTAAATAATTTCATTATACTTGTCACTATTTTACCCTACCAAGTGGCGATAGTCCAATGGATATATCTAGGATAGTGCTAATGCCAAAACTACTTTTGATTGTGCCAAAACTCAAGTGCATGAAATGCTTGTAGTCATGTGTATAGTACAAACTCTTTATACATTGGAGTTTTGACACAATCAAAAACAGTTTTGGCATTGTCACTACCATATATATAAAGAAATCTATATACCTATTGAAAGCAAAAAGGGAAAAAAAAATTGACAAAAGAGAAATAGGTATTGAAGAATCTCAACAGTTTGAATGTTGTGCTTATTTTGAATTATCAAAGGAGTATCAAAAATAGGTATGGAATAATGATAAAAAAATATTTTTTTGATAATTACGTAAAATTTGTATGTTGTGCTTGTTTTGAATTTGTTCTTGTTTTCTTCTTGCACTTTTGTGGGTAAGGAACGAATAACGATAAAGAAGTTTTGAAGGAAATTAAGGAAGAGGATTATTAGTTCCACATACATATTATATAAGTTGATAATCAAAGGATTTCGATTCTTTTGAAGTTATATTCTAATAGGAGCAATTGACCCACATGTTTAGTCAACTTAAGGTTAACCTTCTTAGTCACGTGATAAGGCTAAAAGTTAACAAGTTAGTTGGGGCAGATCGTTTCAGGGCACAACCCCAGTCTATATGGTGGGGGTCACCATCAAAATTTGTATAAGCCACCTCTTGAATCCCATTGTTGGAACAAAATGCTATGCAAATCTAAGTGGAACAAAGTTAACAGGTTAGTCTATATGGTGGGGGCCAATAGAACTACGAGGGTGTTTGAGAGACTCTTTTTCGCTTTTCATTTTCAATTTTTTGGCCAATAGAACTAAGAGGGTGCTACAGTGTTTGGAAGAAATGTGCAGAATACATCTGCAACAGGAGTAATGTTTGGGAGATATGTGTAGAACACATTCTGTAGGTCTTTTTGCTAATCAAAATGAAAAAAGTGAAAAATGAGAAGTCAAAAAGCTCACCTTCCCCTATTTCTCACTTCTCTTCTCTAAACCCAAAAATCAAAAACTCATTTTTTGAAAAATGTGTTATGCATGTTGTATGCCAAACACTCAAAAGTAAAAAAATAAGAATGTGATAAGTGGTCTCCCAAACACCCCCTAAGTTTTACACCATGGCCACCGGGGGAAGGTTGTTGGACCTATGCAACGAGGACGTTCCATCACAAGGTGGGGAGATTGTGACACCCTCAGTCCCACATTGGTGATTGAGGAGAAATTGTGCAATATAAGGAAATGCCCACTAACTACAATTAACTTGAGGTTAACTTTTTGAGACACGTAATTAGATTAAAAGTTAGCAGGTTAGCGAGACAAGTTGAGATAGTGAGATTGTGAGTTCAATTGCAATAGATATGATGTTGATACATACTTTTGTTAGTGGGTTTGAGTTAGAGCTAGGGCAATGTTGATTCTCCTAAAATATGACCACCAAAAGAAGGAATAAATAATAAGAAATTCACTCTAGATCACCATTTCTAATCTCAAAATAGAATATTTCAATGGCAAAGAAAATGTTGGCTTCCAATGAATTGAAGGGTGCAAAGGAGTCCTACGTACCAAAGGACACTATATTGACTTTGAGTCAATTAAGGGGTGGATGCATATTTAGGGTGCATGTGATTTCATTAAATAACCGAAAATAGTTTTCACCATCTTTAATTTTGCTTTTTCATGTAGGGTTACAATAGGTACTCTAGTTCTACATAAGAAAACAAAAGGCATTTATTTATTTATTACTACTACTGTTGCATTTTTTTTTTTTTTTTGTCAAAAGTTGAGAGATAGTATTCATCAAAGATTCCCATGGGGAAAGATTGGAAGTCCACAGATCGGACACTCCAACGACAACAAGTCACAGAAATACAACGAGAAAGCATATGACCAAACCAACGACAACACTCCATTTTTTTGACGATCCGAGCCGTCCAATGTGTTCAGAAGGTGTTTTCAAGGGTCCACGCGGAAAATCTTCAAAAAAAATATGCCGGGAAGGGCTTGATTCAAGCAGTTTTTGCAAAAAATATATATTTACAGTTTTTGCAAAAAATATATATTTACAATTTTTGCGAAAACTGCTTGGATCAACCCCTTCCCGATATTTTTTTTTTGAAGATTTCCCGCGTGGACCCTTGAAAACACCTTCTGAACACATTGGACGGCTCGGATTTTCCAAAAATAATTTGCAACACAAAAAAAATCATGTTTTTCTTATTTCCGGGAGGTGTGGACTAGAAAATCCACCTATATATATATATGGGGCCGGTTCCCCTCACACTTAAACAAACACATAAAAAAACACAACACTCTTTCGGGGATCCTTGTGACGTTCTGAACCATTGATCTTGTTTAAATGAGTAAACTAAAGGTCCTGCAAAATTTCAGCTCAATCGGATATCGGTAAGTGTTTGATCCAAACGATTTTAAAAACACTAGTTTTTGTCACATTTTTTGCAAAACTATTTGGATCAAGCACTTATCGATATCCGATTAAGCTGAATTTTTGCAGGACCTCCTATTTTACTCATTTAAACAAGATCAACGGTTCAGAACGTCACAGTGGAATCTAGAACAAAATCGTGTGTTTTTTATGTGTATTTTTAAGTGTGAGGGGAACCGTCCCCTATATGGCATATAGGGGGAAAGGCTACAATTACACACCTCCTATTTGGATGTGTATTATATACATTCCTATAAAAGTTACGAATTGATTATCTTTTATTAATAAAAGTTGCGAATTTTTTGTATAAAAGTTACAAGACGCACCAAATGTTATGAATCATAGAAAATGTTACGAATCATATTGTTGAAAAGTTACGAAACACTAAAAAATGTTACGATTGCCAATGAGGTGACACAATCTATACCAGGAAAAGGCTACATTTGGGTGTGTATCATACACACCCTATAAAAGTTACAATTTTTTTTTATAAAAGTTACGATTTTTTTGTTATAAAAGTTATGAGACACATCCAAATATTACGAATCATAGAAAATATTACGAATCATATTGCTGAAAAGTTACGAAAAACTAAAAAATGTTACGATTGCCAATGAGGTGGCACAATCTAGACCATACAATAAGTGCATATGGTACACACCTTTAATGGGTTTGTATTGTAGCCATTTCTTATAGTATTATATAGAGCATTAATTTACATGTTATAAAGATGAATTATATTGACACTTGACTTAAACCTCACGGGTTGGCACAATTGTAATCATAATCAGTTGATCACTATTGGATTTAATAAGTTTTGGTCTTGCATTCGACTTAGGGTTGGTCATTTCCTCCGACCCGTTCGAATCCAATCCGATCCCCGATCCGAACGGATCGGTAATATGGAGATCTGTTTGGAGATTGGATAGGATATGGGAATTTTTTTTTAAATG
Organism: Vaccinium vitis-idaea; assembly: GCA_963854785.1. Taxonomy (NCBI): domain Eukaryota; kingdom Viridiplantae; phylum Streptophyta; class Magnoliopsida; order Ericales; family Ericaceae; genus Vaccinium; species Vaccinium vitis-idaea. Next base: position 34,736,098 of record OY978222.1, read on the forward strand.
TTTGGGGATCGGGTAAGGGGTGGAGATAGGCATGTCCCCGCCCCGAACCCGTTCCCCGATCCATCCTCGCCCCGCCCAGCTCCGCCCCATCCCCAATTTTCCCAGTCCCCGAATCCTCGAATATAGGGGTCTATTCTTGAGTTATGAAACTTTTGGGTCCCACTAACGATTGAGGCACCTCCATGTCTACTTACCCCTGCAAATGGTTATTCATCCAAGACAATATAGCTCCAGACCAGTTTGGTCATTACCGTAAGTGTACTTTTCGTACTTACTTTATCTTAGTGCTTCATATGAAGTTGAAGATCACACTACTTAAACACTCATTTATGCTATCTTGCTTATGGTTCCTTAGTTATCAAATTAGAAATCCAGTTGATACTTGATACAACTTGAATTGAAGCTGACAAACACTTACGCTTACACATGAATACCGTGTTGTGCCGTGTCTGCCAACGATAAACGTACCGTGCCCGTGTCGTGCTAGTGTCAGCACGGCCCGTTCGACACCTCTACTTGTAACTTGATTTTAGCATTTAATTTGTAACCGGGATTCTAGATTTCTAGTAATCTATTTTTTTTATTTTAAATAATTGGATCCCCGAATCCCCGTGGGGATCCCTGTTCCCCATTTGGAGTGGGAATGGAGGATGAAAATAAAGTCCCGTTGAGGATCGGATAGGGGATGGATATGGAAAGGGGTTTGGGGATTGGGGGTGAAGATAGTACTCTCTAGCCCCGATCCGTCCCCATGCCCATCCCTAATTCGACTCCAACCTACTACGATGATCAATTCATGTGTTGGGCCAGTACATGCATACAGAATTCTCCCAAAGCTTTACCTCGGGCCCTACTTCATGCAGACGGTGTTTTTCATCCCCCGAATTAATTAGTTTATTGGGCTGGATACCGAGTTATCCAAAGAAATATTTAACGATTAACTTTTAGCTTCGCTTATAATTTTGTGCATAAGATGCTAAAAGACAAAACGATGTGTGCTGTGGACTCGTGTAATAGGGCCCCGTCTTGAGTTATTGAGAAAAAAAACAAAAAAAAAAGAAAGAAAAAAACACCATCACTCGAGTATTCAACACAAAAACATTACTACATAGCAGTATTTGTGAGATCTCTAGGTACATACATCCATACTGATTTCAATTTTTTTATTCGTCACTTGTGACGAATAAAATCTTTTTGCCGATGAAAAAAAAAACTCGAGGTTCCCCCAAATACTTCACAACAGGCCACCACCCTTACCCTTTTTTCCCCTCAAATTTGATGTAAAAATTTGGTTTAAAGCTTCATTTGATATGGCTCACTCCAGCCCTAAACTCAGATTTTGAACCTCTTCCACCACCTGTCGCCCGCCATCGCCGCCCGCCGCCGTCCTTCCTTCTACAGTGGCAACAACGATGACCGTGGTGACGACGACGACCACCAGTGACAACAACGACGAGATCTGAATGATCACCAGTGACGACGACGACCACTAGTGACGACGAGATCTGGAAAATCAGATCGTGTTCTGCTATAGTGGCAACAACAACGACCGTGGTGACGACGACCACCACCACCTCTCCTCCAGATCGAGCAAGTCCAGCCCTTACCTTTGCCGGTGACGACGACGACGACGATCGTGGAAGGTGGTCCGACGACGATCGTGGAAGGTGGTCCGATGACGACGACGGTGGTGGAAATTTGGTTCAAGGGTCTTCTTCTCCCCAAATTTGAGTAAAGTTTGATTTGGTCAAAGACTGGAATGAGGTTTTGAGGGTTTTGACTCAAATTTTGAGCTTGGTTTTGGGTTTGAGTATGGGCTAAAAGTGCTCTGACCCTTAAAAACGAGGTGGGAGTGAAATTCTCAATATACCCCTCTATTTCACTAATATTTCACACAAGGCCATCTCCCCTTGTAGCTCCGAGTCTCCGACCCTCGAAAGTTTTAGTTTCCATCTATATATATACTATATAAAGCGTGAGTCCTCCCCTACTGTTCATCGTTCGCGGTTTATCTATAAAAATATTATTTTGTCCTTCGTTTATTCTTGTATCCTTGTTTCAGTGTGGTTTCGCGGGTATTATAAACACATGTTAAAATTTAAGTTTATAATATTTTTTTAAATTCATACATGTACAAATTATAAAATTTTCATTATGTATTTGAAAGTTTATACATGTTCAAAGTTATATATGAAATTCTTATGAGATATTCACATATATTCCAAGTTCGCGAGCCTAATCGAGCCGAATATTGTCAAGTTCACGTTCGGCTCGTTTATTAAACGAGCCTAAAATTGAGGTTCAGGTTCAGTTCGTTTAGTATTCGAACCGAACTCGAACGAGCCTTTACCGAGTCGAGTCTCGAATAGTTCGCGAACAGCTCAGTTCATTTACAGCCCTACCGAAACATAAAAACAAGCTCTTTCATGTGTGAACATCAAAGTTTCATCTGTAATAGTAGTATTTTTAAATATGTAAGTAGAAAAATACCATGATGTAATACTCTGCCAAAAACCGGTCATGCATTTAGCGCAAGAGGTTGTTTCCAATATTAGTTTCTAGGGTAAGATCTTCATTTTGAATTGATGGAGCAGCAACAATACATTCTCGTGTAGTCAATTTACATGTCCAACCTGCAATAATATATTAGATATATACTGACAAACAAAAAATCATAAATTAAACCCTGTTGAATATATCCAAATTGCCCAACATCTTCAAAACACAATTCGCCAGAATTGGTATTATATTTATGGTTTTTGTAACCATTTACATTATACTACGTACCCATTTGATTCAGCTAAATCATCTTGTATATCGTTTAATTATTCTGCATTACCAACCAACAAATTAATAAAATAGTAGTGAATACAGTTGTGAGGAAGCAATAATGCTACACACACATCCACGGCCTACGTGACAAATCCGCGGCCTGCGTCACTAGTATTAATATAAAGTAGGTACTATATCATTGTGAACAACGGTTAAGTTGTAACATTCACACTTAGACATCTCATTAAAAGGCTCTAAGAACCTATTTAATGTGTGAACACGATCATAGATTTTTTTTTAGACATAATACTAAGCTCCTGTTTCCAAAATTTGTCTAATCTTTCATCCTTTTCAAGTGTTATTTACACCGGTGTGACAATGAAAGCAAGGCCTTATTTTCCACATTGTCAAGCAAGCTGGCTGTTGCGTAAGTGAGAGGGCAGAAGACACAATTCCACAGACCTGAGGCCTCCCATTGTCCCATCCCACAATTTTCATGAAAGCAACTTCATATGATCCTAATTATGTAGGCCTTTCGTTTTTGGTTTGGGTCTCTTCAATTTAGACCTCATTGAGAATATTAGCCTCGTCGAATATAATGTTAATCAGATACCGTTTGGTTATCTTGGAAATCGTATATCACAATATTGGATCGATACTTATAAGATTATTGTGTTATAGAAGTATATCAAACAAGATTCCTTCCGACAGATTTTTGGTGCTGATGTCTCAATTAGGCCTAAATGGGAGCCATTTTTCCAGTGCCACCCGTGCGCACGATCCGGGCAGTATATTTCGGTTTTGGACGGTCTAGATTATGGAGGAGGGAGAGAGAGAGAGAGAGAGAGAGAGAGAGAGAGAGAGAGAGAGAGAGAGAGAGAGAGAGAGAGAGAGAGAGATCAAATAGGGTTTCGATTTGGCCTAGATGTAACGTTCTGTACCACATAGGCTCGGCCACTTGGAACCCATAATTTTCTTCCCTAAATGGTGATTGTTTTCAATTATCGAAGTAGGTCACGGAGGGGCCTGCTATACTATTTTGCTGGTTTGTGCTACTGATTTTGTAGGTTTCATTTGTAATATTAGTGCAAAAATCAACTTACTTGGATGTCGATAAATGCTTGAATGAATCAATACACACTTGGAAACTCTGACTGTCTAATATTTTCTCTTAAATCAAATATGATAAGTTTGATAGTCCTTTTTTTTTTTCAATCGATAGAAGAGTCAATTACATCACATATGAAGAACAAAATACATATCCAGGACACTACATCAATTGTGAGAGTCTACGAGACAACCAAGACCAACAACTTAACCAATACAAGAAATAAGCCCATTATAGGGTAGAAATAAAGAAACGAAAATCCCCAACACGCAAACAGGGAGATTCGAACTCTTGACCTCCTACTAAGATTCAAGAGCCTTGGCCAACTGAGTTAGCCCCAGTATGGGTGATTAAAATTTTGCGTGGATGATTTGCATGTCACGGTCACAAAACGATAGCTTGAATCATCAAAATGAGATCATAAGTGCAACTCCAATCCACTCTTCAAACTTATACTCCTATTTTATTAACTAATTTGAAGAGCCATATGAGATTTTTTACCCAACTCACTCTTCAATCAACTCTATCCAACTTGAACTCTTCATCTCACTCTTCAAAATTGAAGCTTGAAAATGAGTCTTCAAAATGGCTTCTCAGTGACCTGGACAAGAATAAGTTTGAAAAGCGGTACCGGCTCCAAATTTTCTGTTAAATAAAGCCCCGTATAAGTTGGACCGATAACAATTGATAGCATCCAACTGGTTTTAAAATTGAATAGAGTACTTAAAAAGGAGTTTTTGACAAACTGGCCCGTTAACTTTTAGATTTGAGGGAATTACTGGCCGCTCCAGTTTTATGACACAGTGCACCGCGCACTCCACTGACTAATTGAAAAAGCACCGCACGCTCCAAAAGACAGTCCACGCCCAGGCTTCTTTGCAGCCCAATCAAATGTACAGTCTATGCCCAGGCCTCTGAAAAAAGCGGTGGAAAAGTCAAGACCCCATGTGCCGTCTCTCTCTCTCTCTCTCTCTCTCTACTCACCCCACTTAAACCCCAGAGTACCCTATAAAAGTGGCTAAACCTAAACCCTAAGGTACCTTATGAAAGTGCCTAAAATCCTAGGATACCCTATGAAAGTGTCTAAATCACTAAAAACCCTACAATATGAAAGTGCACCCTAAACCTAAATCCTAGGGTACCTTATGAAAGTGTCTAAACCTAAACCCTAGGGTACCCTATGAAAGTGCCTAAAATCCTAGGGTACCCTATGAAAATGCCTAAACCACTAAAAACTCTATAATAGAAAAGTGCACCCTAAGTGCCTAAGCCCCAAAAAAAAGTAATTGACCTTAATAGAGTTAGTGGTAATTAAAAAGAATGATTGGAGTTGGTGGTAATAAATATTTGTTTTTTGTACCGGCCTGTAATAAATTCGTTAGATTTCTGATCTATTGGGCTGGGCTCTCAAACAAACAATACATGGACAACATGGTTCTAGTACGTAGCATGACCCATTTCTGAATAATTAGCCTAGGCCCAAATCATTAAAAGTCGAGCCCGAATGCTTCCCATCAGCTGAGGTGAATACTGGCAAACGAGTCCTCTGGTTCTTCAATTAAGGCCCGTTCAAACTAAGGTTTTTTGGGCTTTTTGAGCCCGAACCTTAAAAAACCGGGCCGGCCTCTAAAATCCTAAGTTCTACAAGTAAGTCAAAGAGGCCCAACTAAATGGACACTTTTCGGTAATCTCCCCTTCGACCTAACTTTTTCATGACTTTTTAGCATGGTCTCTTGGTTGTTTTTTCTTAATTTTAACTAAATCACTAGGTTGAGGTATAATTTTTACATCACTTCATTCGGCTCAACGAAAGGAATCAGAAAAGTATTTAAAATTATAGATCAAAGTTTAGTCTATATGGAAAATACTGACTTTTTGGGTCTTTTTCGTTAATCTTATATAAACATTTTCAATTAGAATCTATACCATAGTGATGGATTAAGGTAAAAAACGATTGTCACAATTAGCGTAACTTTGCTTAAAAAAAAATGACACATTAACAAGTTAAAAATTGGACGGACATACAAAATAGCTCAAACCATTAGAAATGTTCTCATCACTAAAGAGTGCCAAAATGCGTGAGAGGACCGTCAAAGCAATGCCCTTTTCAGTCGTAGTCTTCGAACAAGCTTGCTCGCCGGTATCGAAATCGAAATGACTTTGGATGTTGGCTTGCCAAGTCCATTTGTTGCTGTGATAAATTTGTGCTATTTTGGCACAATCTTAAATGTATGCTATTGAATAAATTCATCTCATTTTGCGATTTTTAGCAACAGTAAATCGCAACGAGTGAACTTAAATTTGTTAGAAAAATTTCACAGATTATGATTTTGACAGCCAATATGGCAACAAGAGAACTAGCTCTTTAGATGCTTTTTGTTTCATAGTGGAACGAAATGTAATTCGTGTTTGGAGCCATTATTATTGGATCAAAAGGATTAGTCTCTGTCATAATACAATGCACATCCGGCCATCCACATGGGGAAAATCTTTTGTATGCCGAGTGGGCACCACGTGGTGCTCGTGCACACACATCCGTCCAAAAGTATTTTGGACGGTCCAGATTTATCTCACTCTCTCTCCTCCCGTTCTCTCTCTCTCTCTCTCTCTCTCCAAATCCGGGCCATCCAAAAGTGTTTTAGATGGTCGAGGTGTGTGCTTGAGCACTACGTAGGGTGGTTTCTACTCGGCACCGAAAAACTCCTCCCATATGGGTATTGACCATATTGTGGGAATAACAAGGGGGACACATATTCCGATTTACCTAAAAAAAGAAAGAAAGAAAGAGAGACAGGATTAAACAAAATGGAGCCTCACTAGTCTACGTGTTCCCTTTTTTTTAAAAGTATTTTCATTTTTTCTACGGTTAGAAGTGTCAAAGTCACTTTACGCACACCTCAACTGGTTTCCTTCCTGGTCCTCTCAAAAACAGACAATCCACATCGGGATCAGGAAATTCGTAAGGAAATTTCTTTCTTGCGGCCTATCTCTAAAAATTAAATGGAAAGTAAACCCACCAGTCAACCGGATTAACGCTTAGGGCTCTGGAAGTTCCATTTACACTAGCATAAGATCATTCCAATATTAGCACCCAAAAAGAAGAGATCAGTCCAATATTCATTAGCTGGGGGTTTGGCAGAATTAGTTAAAGGTTGGTTGTGTGTCATACATATTTTGGTGCACTTCCCATTGGTCAGTAAGAGCATAACGCAAGAGACTTATCCAACAAATATCCAAGATAGTTTAAGCCGGTTTAAACTGTCTTTTTTTTTTGGATATTTTCTAAATATTTGGGTAAAGTCATAATTTTAACTAATTCCAATTCCTTTCGTCGAGACGAACCTATAATCACCAAAAGTTTGATGCAAAATTAACAAATGCGAAAAAATTGAATAAAGCCAAAACTAAAGCCAATGGGACTGGAACGAGCTCTAAATTTGTGGTATTAATCCTTACCATCAACAAAAGAATTCTTGGGGACAGTGGAGATTTACTTGATCATTAAAAAAAGTGTCTTACAATTTTATCGGTATGCGAATAAATTAGCCTGAACACTCGGTTATCAAAAAGAAGAATCAGAGTCTTTCTAGAAATCTTATCTCACACATTTAATTATTAGCAAAGCAAACTATCACTCTCATTCATCAACCACATCAAGCCATCGAAGCATCCATTGGTGGAAAACGCTATGCCAACAAAGTGCAACCAGCCCCACCCAGTTCTCCAGACATTAATTGTTATTATAAGAAAAACAATAAGCAAGAACACAAAATTAGAGAAGAGATAGACTCTTAGGGCCAATTCAGTAGTTTACTATTTTTGACTTCTTGTTGTGAAAGACAACATATTGTCTAACGGTATTTTTGGTATTTACGATATTCTTTGTATTTAGAAAAGAGATAGACCAACTTGCAAACACTTCGATTTATTCTAGGGCCTGAAATAGCTAATGACTAGGCAAACCTTCTAATGGCCCTTAGGTTTGGAATGTTTGTACAACGTGAAATTCGAAAATGCAAGATGGGCTTGGCAAATACTCTGTAGTCACATAGTTTACCTCGGAAAATTAACTACTGGTATTTTTTTTTCCGTTGTCAATACTTTTCTAGACATAAAGTTATCCTCGAATAGGCTCTCAAATTGAACGATTTGGATCATTCGAGTTAGACCCGGAATCAGTCGAAATCAGCTGCACTTTATTGTCATAATGCTAAACTGTTTATAAAAAAAGAATGTGGAGAATCCTCCTCCAAGACGAAAAACAGCCCCAAAAGTGATAATAAACATACAACTGCATCGAAAGAGAACATATCGTATCATAAACTAGAATTAGGAAAACCATACAAATTCTTAGGACCTAAAACTTGTTGTCAACTTACTTTTCCTGATCAGATTAGATATTGTAGTCTTTCTAAATGTTTTGTAGTGCCAAATTCTTTTTATGAAATGAATACCACAATGGACTACGTTTTCCAGCTTAATATTGTTGATTAACGTGTTAATATTCATTTTAAATGGTTAAACAATGTAGCGTGCAGTGGCAGACGCATGATTGAGACTTATCGGGAGCCCGAACCGCGTGTAGTTCTAGATTATATGTAATCATCATGTAATTTTTATCCAAAAGTTGTGTAGGGTAATCATCATCTAATTTTATATGTGCTACTACAAAATGGCTGTTAATTTTTTGTAATTTTAGGGGGATTTTTCTCACATATATGCATGCATGTATGAAATTTTTATGAACCCAAGAGATTTACAGGGGCCAATCTCATAGAATTTTTTCAAATTAACTTGAAAACTAATACTGTTAGTGCGTACATTTATAGTTGTGCAGAGGCCCGCAGGGGAGGACCTGGGGGGGTGCTAGGGGAGGTTTTGGCCCCTGCAAACCCCCCAAGGTTCTTACTACTACTAGTACATTTTCAGTACATTTTCAATTTTTTTTGTATATTTGCTATGGAGTGGTCCCCCCGCAGCAAGAATCCTGCGTCCGCCACTGGAGGCCCGGGTACCCACCGGCACCCGATTTTTTCCACCATTGGTTATGTGTAAACCTTGGAAATAATGACACTGAAACATAACAGATTTCAACCTTGTTACTTAAAAAGGTTATTGGATGTTATCTGGACTACTTTCTATAAGACGTGCTGTATTAATCTACATTAATCATCTATACATTAATCACTTGGTTGGTGGCCTAACTTCTATCATGAAAATTGACTGATGAGATAGAGAGGGAGAGAGAGGGAGATCATAAATTAATTTTTGACTAACTAATCTGCATTAAATATGTACCATCAATATAACTAATTAAGTGGGGAACTGGGGCCTCTAGTGAGGGGCTCATTACAGGGGTGCAATTAGTCTATCCGGTCGTCAATCTCGATAATGAACGCTCGGATTTTAATCCAAACAATGGACGGCTAGGATCATTTGGTGTTTGGATTAAATCCAAGCCGGTGGTGCCGAGATGGACGGCTCGATAGTGAGTCCTCTTACTACAGACCCCCATTCCAATTAAGTGGTGGATTTACGATCAAGTTCGATTTTTCTTGCCAGCAACAGACCCTCCCACTACAGCCCCCCATTCCAATTAAGTGGTGGGTTTACGATCAAGTTCGATTTTTCTTGCAAACAAGTTTGATTTTTCTTGCCAACAATTGACCCCTCCTACAGACCCCCCATTCCAATTAAGTGGTGGGTTTACAATTAAGTTTGATTTTTCTTGCCAGCAACTTTTGGATCATCTCACCTCACGTTTAAGTTTGGAAAGGACGATGGAAGGGACCGTAAGGTAATTAATCTGAGGTACGCAAAAGCTGACCCGGGACGCTTTGCAATTACCAAAGCAAAAGAAAAAAGTTGTTGCCGATAAAAATATATATTAAAAAAATAAGAATAAATAAATTGTCACAGTGCTCACATAGAAGAAAGAGCGAAATGAGTAGATTTTTAGACAATGAAAAACAAATATCCACAACAATATATAGCAAATTTGAGAGAGAAACACACTGGGACACTGTCCAGAGATTTTGGTTTCATACAACAAAAATCATGCCCTTCACCAATCTCTAAATTTCTGTACACAGACTTTGCAATTTGATTACAATACTCGAAGGGTCGTGATTTCTACACTTCCTTTTTTACATATCAACGAGTAACGTAGTAAAAAAAGAGTACGCGTATGATTATAAAAATAAAAAAAAAGGAAAACGCAAAACTCCCTCCCCCGATTAACACCCGAAAACCACAATATTTAATTTTCTTTGCTCGCTAAATTATTTTCACTTGCAAATGTTTTTACTCCCTACTTCAATAATTCCAGAGACAACCAAGGTCTACTGGCCCATGATCAATAGGATCCTCCTGATTTGAAACAGCCGAAGAGAAATCAGTTTCCTGCAAAAACTCCGGTTTTGAACACCTCTTCAAATCAATAATCCCATTATTCTCAAGGAAAAACCTCAACATGGAATTATCCTGCATCAAAGCAGAATCCGGGTACTGCGAATTAGCAATGCTCGGTTCAAACTGAGAGCAAAAGAGCGATTCTTGAACAGAGGCTGCTTTTTGGAAGGGAAATGAAACAGGGGAGAAGCTGGAATCCTTTGAAGAAGAGGAAGATGGTAGGAGAGGGGATTTGAAGCTCTCGAGAACGATGTTTTCGGGTTTTTCGTCTACCGATTGGTCATCGGAGAAGCAGGTCACGTGAGCTGAGCAGTCGAGTAGAGGAGGCAGGTTGGGAGAGGAATCCATTTCCTCACCATAATTCTCCATTTTTACCAGCCCTGAAATATGTGTTTTCTTCCCCCCTGAACTCTTTTGGAAGATCCTGCTTATCACCCATTCATTCTGAAAAAAAAAAAATCAATCAGGTCCTTCTATTGACAACCGACTGGTCTGAAGAAGACAAAAAAACACACATTCTAGTGTACTTTTTTTTCTTTCACTTTTCTATACAAGTTTACACATTTCTATACGTTTTTCACATATTTTCATACACTTTTTAAACATTAACGATAATTTTAGAATTTTCCTAATCAATAGAAGCATTTGATAACGTTTTTATTTCCTGTTTTTTGTTTTTTCTTTCATTTTTTTCAAAATAAAAAACAAAAATGTGTTTGGTAATTAATTTATTTATGTTTTGTGTTTATTAAAAACATTTTCAAAATTTTTGAAAATTTTCAAAACACAAAAAATGTGATTCGCCTTGTTTTTAAAATAGGATCGTTTAAAAAACAAAAAACAGTAAACAGAAATTTGATTACCAAACATGTTTTTTTTTTTGTTTTAATAAACAATGAACATGATTCTACTTTTAGTTTTTTAGAAACAGAAAACAAAAACGTTACCAGACGCCCCTAACAAAATCATTTCAATTTTATCCAAAATAAATAAATTAATTAATAAAGACAAGAGAATCATGAAGTAGTTTAATTACCTTGACTGATTGGGGCATGTTGTAAAGAGAATACTTTCCCTCCAACCTATACTCATGCATGACCCAATTGGTTTTTTCTCCTTTGGGAGCCCTCCCTTTGTAGAAAACCAGAGTTTTCTTCATTCCAACAAGGGGTTTTCCCCTGTAAATCTCCTTGTCTTTCCCTGTTGCCTTCCAGTACCCAGCTTCTGTTGCCCTGTTTGTCCTTAACCCAGTTGGGTACTTCCTGTCTTTCACACAGAAGAAATACCATTCTCTTTCCCCCATTTTTGCTTTCCCTATACAAATCAAGCACGAAACGATAATTCGGATTAGCGAAACGATAAGAAGGGGCAACCAACGTAGGAATCCCTTAAACATGACCATACCAACTACGAAGCGAGCAAGGCTGTCCCTAGATTTTTCGGGGACGAATTGCCTAGTATATTTTGTAAAAGATAAACTTGTAGTGATAAAACTAATTGCCAAATTATCATATTTTATTAATTAAAAATATGATCATATGTGCCATATTTATTTTAAGTCATATCTAATTGGTTAAGTTAATTTATAACCTGACATTAAAGATGGGATCTTTCATTTTTTGCCGATATAAAAAAATCCTGTCTTAATAATTTTGATAAATTAGTTAAAATTGCATCCAAATTGTAAAAGTATCCTTGAGTTACATGAAACATTCATATGGTAAATGAACTACTTATAAAATGATAACGAGTGATTTGACCCAAAAACTTTACAAAAGTAAATATCTAACAGAGAAATCGAAAAAGTAAAAAAACCAAAAATCAATAAGTTGTACTTTTCAAAACTATATGTATCCTTTTCTCGTACATATTATATGTACAACTTTTATCTAAAAATTTTGGGAGTCCGAAGAGACAGCCATGCTCGCCTTGCCTCGTAAACAACCCAGGGTGTGAGTAACATCAGGGTGCACTCTCACACAGCATCTGGTTCACGAGGACTAATATCGCAAGTGAGTTCAAATTCTCAACCGCGCCTTTGTCAACTCGGCACCACCAATATCAAAAATAAAATAAAAAAAAACAGAACAAAGGGAATTGAATTTTCGAATTACTTACAAGGCAAATCCCAAGGCTCAACCTTATTCAAATCAACTTCTCCGATTGCTCTAGCGTAGAAGCAGCTGTCAAGAACTTTCTTGGAAAGGTAGTGAGTGATGAGCTCTTCGTCGGTCGGGTGGAAACGAAATCCCGGCGGCAATTCCATTTTCTCATCGTTTTCCATTGGTAATACTCCCTTTTGAATCGTAAAAATTCTAAGAATTTCGAAAGAGTTTTGAACAAGTAAAGCCCCTGAATTTGAAAACCAAAAGGAAAAATAGCTTAAACACAGATCTTAAAACCTATTAATTTGAAATGGGTTGCTGCGAAAAGAAGAATTGGATTCTGTTTTGACGTGAAAAAAACAGAGGAAACCGACCAGCCAAGATGTTAGATTAAGCACATCTAGAGAGAGAGAGGGGGGGGGGAGAGAGATGTTAAGAGAAGGAAGTGGGGGGGAGGACATAACTCCCTAAATAGTGGTTTTAGAGGAAGAAAGAAACGTGGTTTGTTAGGCAACTCAGGTGGGCAGTTTCGGGCTTTAATCCCTCTCTCTCTCTCTCTCTCTCTCTCTATATATATATATATAAATATATATATCTCTCCAATTTTTCTGTACCTATCAATTCTTTTTTTCGTTTTGAAATTGACCATGAATATCTCACTGTAAACATACCTTTCAGGTATCTGATGAAACCTGATCTGTATATGGTTTGGTTTTCCAAAATGATCTAGAAACAAACACTCACATGGGGGCGGAACTCGCATGTGGGTCCAGGGGCGGACGTAGGATTTAATATCAGTAGAATAAAAAATCTATAACATATACTTTCTTCGTCCCATTTTGAAAGAACATTAGAATAAAGTATAAATTATACGTTTTTTCGTAGGAAACTATTAATGGGACGGAAGAAGTACATTAGAATATTAAAACAAAAGAGATCTATTCAATATATACATGCAAAAATTGGTATGTCATGTTGTTTGAGGTAGAGAGAGAGAGTATAAGAGAGAACAAAAAAGAAAATTATATTTGTAACTGTGCTCTGCTTATTCGCATGTAAGGGAGTGTGTGAAAAAATGGAGGGACCACAAAATAAGGAAAATATCATGGAAGATTCGGTGAACTATTTGGGCTAGGTTATAAATATTTCATGTTATTTGGGGTAAGATCTAGATAATAGAGTATAAGTCTTGAGGCAAAATGACCTTAATATTAAAAAATATACTATGTACATATCTATGGGGAATTTTAATCCAGCGGGGTCAAATGACCCCCTTGCCTCTATGTAGGTCTGCCCCTGCATGGGTCCGATCAGTGGGTCTCGCCCATATGGATGGATACAATTGAAACCTCATTTGTGTATGATTTGGTTTTCCAAAATGCTCCAAAAACAAGCATTAATTCAGATGGAGGCAGGACCCGTTTATGGGTCCGACTCGTGGATCTCACCCATATGAATGGTGTATCCGGATGTTGTGTTTAGAGATTGTGTCCGTAGGATTGTTTTTGGACCTAGTCCACCACCAAAATGACTTCGTCAAAATATTTTTTGGCTTGCTTCAGTACTTAAAAAATCAGGGGAAAAAAAATTGGAAATTCCCTAAATACCGGTTTGATGTCATTCTGGGACGTTATCTAGACCATTGAATGAAAACACATCCCGTTTTTCTATGCAAAAAAAAATTCTGTTGGCTTGGATGATCTGGAAGATTTGACAATGTCAAGTAGGTGCCGAATTTGGCACCAAGGATGGTTTTGCTATTTTTTGGCAGCAACAAAATTACAAGAATCCGGGGCATGTAGTGAGGGGACTCACATTCAGTCGTCCATCTCGGCATCAACGGCTCGGATTTAAATCGAGCTCCAAACAATCCGAGCCGTCCATTGTTTAGATTCAAATCCGAGAGTTCATTATCGAGATGGACGGCTGAATGAGCTCACTACACTCCCGTAATAAGCCCCTCACTACAGAGCCTCTACGAATGAGCTCGATCCGATTTTATAAAAAAAACTGCTAATTTGACAACCTAAATAGCTTATGGGTAGTCTTGCAGCTCAAAGGTGCAGGTTTACAGGCCAAATGCAAAAGAAATTGCGACTTTAGTCACATTTTATCTACCCCGTCTAATCACACCATTAGACTTTAAACACGAGTGTTAATTCAGTGCTCCTGGAGCACCGTCATGTGATGCCTTAGGAGTCAATGCCACCACTCATTCACCTATGCGTTTATACGCACTTGGTATCGGGCCTCGCGAGAATATGCGATAACTTTCCGTTAAACACGGGGTTAATTGTACCCAAAATTATATTAAAGAACAAGACATAAAAGAATACATGAAAAGGTTCACTTGTCCTACCAATATTATCGTTATTGTAACGTAATTTATTGCGTGGAGAATAAATACGACAGGTTGAAAACATAACTGAAGTTAGTTGTCATTTGTTTAACCAATTTTATCTGCTATGCGAAGAGGAACTAATTTAAAAGGAAATCTCCGTCACATTGTTTTGATGACAAAAAGACAACCTCCCAACAAATCTGTTGTCATCAAAGTTTGTCTGAATGTGCACAAGATTACAAAAGAGCATATACCCATTTTTTTGGTTGCAACATACAATCAGCAAGCAGTTCCTCTCAATTTGTGGTTTTTGTTTTTTGTTCGAGTTTATTCTAAGTGACCAGCATGGCCCCATTGCCACCCTGTATCAATACTCTCTCTACATATATATATATATATATACAATTTAGGCCTGTCTGCGGATCGGTTTTGGGCGGATCGGGTCAGTTTTTTAACCGATCTGGTCGTTGCGGATTGTCGTATTCTCCATCAGCACCCATCCATGAGGTGGTACGATTGGCTCGGTTCGGTTGCGGATTGAACAAGGATTAGGGGCGGATCGGGTGGATCGAACCCAACCAAATCTGCCAAAACTAAAATATTAAGATCCGCATCCATCCATACCTTGGGTGGGTTTGGTTCAGTTTGTCAGTTTGGACGGATCGGTTGACCCGCTAGGCACCCTATACATATATATAATATATGGGGCTAGTTCCGTTGACAGTTGATACAACATTTGGCATAGTAAATGTAAAACACCCACTTTAGAGTCACATGCAAATTATCGGAGCCAATAAATTAGTTTTAAACATGTTTTAAGTGTTCCCGTAAAAAAATCACTCATTCGGATATCTGTAAGGGCTATATAAATATTGTGGTCTTCATTATGTACAACGATGTCTAAGAACTTAGGGTGGAGTTGGACTAATTTTATAAATTTTTCAATTTTTTAATTAAATTCATTCCTATGAAATGACTAATCTAAAAAGTTTTTCACGAATCTCAAAGAAATTAAGGAAAAATAAATAAATTAAAACAATTTTGCCCAAACTGTCTCTTATTTGCATACTTATCTGGTTATGGTTAGGCCGAGTACTTAAAGAAAAAATGTCACGAATTTCGCATCAGGATTTCGATGTGCAATCACTACAATAATGGAGACACCGTAAAATGAGTGAGGATGGAGGTACTTGTAGTATGGGACGAGGGGCCCTGGTATGCCTTGCCCAAGTCACACCAGGTTGGTTGTGCACTCAATTTGGGTATCGTCTCGAGTTTTAAAATGTGATCTAAAATCGTTGAAGTAGACCTTGATTCTTATAGCAGCCTGGTAAAAAAGTCAAGTCGATCGCCAATCGGTGGCGAAGTTAGCTTATTAATCTAATAAAATAGTCTTGTTGTGTATTTTTAAAATTGTTTTTGTTGTTTATTTATTGAAGAAAAACATAATTCGTTTACAGGGTTTCCGATGTCCAATCGACTAAAGTTTTTACAAGGCTATTATACGCATCAAGTTCTACACAGAGGGAAAAAAAAATGATCGCATTTAGAGCTCGAGAAGACGCTCAAATCGAGGGCACAGCCAGCGTGCTATGGCCCAAGCCCAAGTAGTATGTATTTCCAAATTCTTACATTTTTTTTTTTGATCAAGAAAAAGGGTACTGGGAGAGGGCAACCAGCGTAGTAATCCTCCTGGGCGTGACCATATAGGCTCCCAACCCGTTGTGGAATGTATGGTTTGAGCCATAGCTACTGTCCGTGAGGATATGCCGTCACCACAGCACCACTTAAGTACTATATAACAGTAGTCCAAGTGGCCCCTTGTTGAGACTCGAACCTGAGTCAGATGTGAGTGTGATCAGAACTGTCCCATCATCTACGCTACCATCATCAGTGGTTTTGTTCTTGCATTTGTGTGATTGTTTTTTCTTTTTCTTTCTCTATTGTTCTATTTTCGCAAAACTGATACCAAGGAGTTTTTACAACACACAGCCAAAGTTTCCTTCACATCAAATGTATCTGTCACGTGATTATGTTCTGCCAGCTAGAATTTTGTCCAATATTGTGGAAGTAGCTAGATTTATTCTTTTTCTTGAAGGGACTTGTGAAGTTTCTTAAACCACATGAAAATGCTTCTAGAAAATGATGTACACATGTTAATTATTTCCGGCAGATGGTTCAAACACCGAGCTAGAGTTTGTTTTCTTTTTTCCTATTTATGTTGTTGTTCTAAGTTATTTAGATTTATTTAATGAAGTTCTTGCTTTTTCTCAAGAAAGAAAGAAAAACTATGCACATATAACACGCAATTTCCTTTTTACCTATAAGTATTGAAAAAATCCTTGTTTGCCTAGGTTTATAGATTTTCTATGTTTTAATCTTTTGCAAAAATTAGCCACCAATCAAAAAGTCAATCAATCACACAACGGAAAGCAAACAATCGAAGAACACCAAGATATACGTGGAAAACCCTAAATGGAGTTACATGTGCATAGTTACAAGCAATCTTACCCACGATTAGAATCCTCACAATCGAGCCTAAGATCTACTTGCCGAATCCACGTTCACCACACCCAGTGCTTTGACTACCGCTGCCTTGAATCCACAAGTCTTTCGTTTGCCTCCCGGAATCCACCGAATGACTTTTCTCAAACTTATTGTTGATGATGAATAACTCTTAAAACCTATTGGAGATGTATTTCCCTTTCAATGATACATATATTGTATCTGTACTCCAAGATCCAAAATAAAAAAAACCTCTCGAAGATGATTATTTAACCCAAAGAATCATTCGATACTTGCAAGTCTTCGAGATGCACAAACCCTAGCCGCCAAAAGTGATGAGAGATGGAAATATTCGTGTTAGGGTTCTTATCACTGCATCTCTAATGTTTTTCGACATAATGGCTGAGATTTTATAGTTGTTGAATCGGGCCTTTTTGCCAGCTGTTTTGCTCGAGCCAAATATCCAGCAAAAATCAGTCAGAATGTTTTGCTAGTAAAGAGCATTGAAATGCTTGAGCAAAATTTGCAGCATCCAATTTTTTCCTTGTGCATTTTTGCCTGCTACTTTGCTCGAGCCAAATGTCCAGCAAAACTCAATCAGAATGTTTCGCTTGTAGAGATCCTTGAAATGCTTGAGCAGAACTTGTAGCATCCAACTTTGTCTTCAAAATGATCAATCCGTCTTGACTAAAAACTACCGCACTCGAATAAAAATACATATTTAGATGATTCATTTTCCACACCTAAAACAGACACTCTAAAAACAAATATTGAAGATTACAGTGCCATAAAAATACGATACACGACAATGTCTATGTTTTGGGCATGGATTTGACAAACCAAAGGAAGTTCGGCCTATGGGGCTTACAAGTATCAACACCAAAAACATTAATTAAACGAAAAGACAATTAAGGTGTGTGCTCACGCCTACTTAATCAAGCTCAATAATTACAAAAGTAAACCTTTCTATGAGCAACTAAGCACTAATTAAGGCCTTGTTCTCCTATAAATTTTAGGTGCATTTTATGAAAATCTCATAAAATGAACAGTTTATGGAGGGGTGATAAAATGAAGTTGTTTTTCCAACTGATAAAATGTAGTGGTTTTCCTATTGATTTTTGGAGGATTTTATGAAAATATCATAAAATCACTTTTACATTTTATGTGTTGAGATTGGAGTGTCATAAAATGTAAGATTTTATGTCCCAAAAATCTGTTGAAGAACACACCCTAATTATATTTAGAAGATTTCCACGTCTTTGAAATCAACGGCTGAGATTGAATCACTTGGTCAACCGGCTATATCTTGCCACGTAAGACCCAATCTACTGGAATAGACAGTGCCGCCACCATCGACGTAGGAGTTAACCAAAAACTGTCCACACTTGAGCTCTCATTGGTCGGTTGGAAAAAAAATTTCACCTAACTTTTGCTACACCAAACCACAAGGAGGGTTGAAATCCAAAAACAATTATAAATAAATAAATAAATAAAATCTCTTTCAAATTTTGGACCACTTCTAGTTCGTTCCAATATTGTGCTACTTGGGAACCACATGAAGCTCATGGCCAAATTGAATAAAGAGTTGGGCCATCTATTCAGATATACTGAAATAAAAAAACAAAATTGTTTAGATATACTAGTAGTCTTACCTATCAGGTGTCTAGACCAGCTTACACTTATTTCGACTATTTCTAGGAGACTGATTAGACAGTCAGGTCAGTTTACTATAATTTTCCAATACCGGTCATTATATGTCATTAGAAAACAATGGTATATAACATCAAGAACATATATGATGGGTACGCTTATGCTAAATTATAAACCACGTGATAATCGCCGACAATGAAGTATAGTTTGATTTTTACAAAAAAAAGGAAGAAAACGTAAACTTTATGTAGTTACTTTCGACATCACCTCTTTTTGCCAGTTACATTGTCGAAAGCATCGTCCTAGACATTATTTTTATTTTTAAGGTAATTATTGCAAATATTGTCGTTGATATGTAATCAAAATCGTCAATGTTCTCAGCTAGTATCGTAGTCGCCTCCCCCTTGTTTTGAAAAGATCGATTTTTTGTCAAAAAAATATCTACACAAATTTTTACTTGTGCCATTTTTTGTTGTTTAGCACTCCCAATTTTCATACATATTGTATATATATTTTTTGTCCAATAACGCATCGAATAGCAAAAGACTAATCCATTATTATTGTCTCTTTTTTGAAACGGTAAAAAATTTATTAAGAAATTATCCCATTATTATTGTCGATCGCCTCCATCATCTGCGGTTGATAAAATCGCGAATCCCAAGATTGGTACATAGAATTTGTATTGCATCTTTTTAGGTTAAGTGAGTCCCATAGGACCAACTTCATTAAATTCAAGATGAATATCGTACAATATCTCACCACTTCACTTTAGTAATAATCTGAAGTGAAGATATAACGGCCCTGTTTGTTTCCCAGTTTAGTTTTAATTTTAGTTTTAATGACATCATAATTTTCCTCATTTCTCTCTCTATCTCTCTCCACTCGTTACACCTAATGACATCATCAAAACTAAACTAAACTATATAACCAAACACAGCCAACGGTCTTTTTCCCAAACCTGATAGGAGATATATAAAAATGCAAATTTACTAAAGGAAAATGCTAAACACTGCCCATTAGGTTGTGGATAATGTCTAAAAGATGTATATATGGATATCCAAGAAAAGTTGCAGTGATATCCATAATTAATGTGCATCGATATTCCTGAGATGTTTAGTGATATTTCAATTTTTTTTTAGTAATACGGAAAAAACTATGGGTACACCACTCATACACACCAAATGCACACCAAACTGATGTGGCGAATGAGGAGCCACCCATTTTTTGGGTAGGCCCCACGGTGGGTTGATTCCTCCTCATCTGCCACATTAGCTTGATGTGCATGAGTGGTGTACACATAGCATATCTCAATTGCATGGGTACTGATTAGCAAAACTCTTTGCTAATAAATGTCTGCTAATTTTTTTTGGAAATAGCTACAATACACACCCCTTATTTGGGTGTACCATATGCACACATTGTATGGTCCAGATTGTGCCACTTCATCGACAATCGTAACATTTTTTAGTTTTTGTAACTTTTCAGCAATATGATTCATAGCATTTTCTATGATTCGTAATATTTTGGTGTCTCGTAAATTTTGCAAAAAAACTTCATAACTTTTACAAAAAAAATTCGTAACTTTTCCAAAAAATTTGTAACTTTTCCAAAAAATTCGTAACTTTTACAGGGGTGTGTATTATACACACACCCAAATAAGGGGTGTATATTGTAGTCTTTTAAATTTCATGTCATCAAAAAGAGCAGAGAAGCTACAAATCATTGGGACATACCGCTGAACAACACTATACAAAGAAAGAAATAGAAAACATCAACCAGACAAACAATACCAAATCTAGGTGTTAACTCGAAAAGTTCTGGAATCTAATCTAGCAGTAAACTTAATTTGCATTGCCTGTTAATCGGATTCCTTGATCTCTATGTTGAATGTTGAAAAATTCACATCGTTCTGATCTTTGAAGACTTTAATAAAAAGCATTACTAAGTTATGTTTCGGATATAACCTCCATCCGGCATTAGGTTCCCTTGATTGACCTTTTGTGATGGTGAAAAAGTTACGGAGTAATTAATTTTTGAAGAGGATTAGCTATCAAAATGTCAACAAAGAAAAATAAGTCTGTATCAAAATTCAAAGAAAGTACAAGAGGAAAAATGGCAGAAACATCCTATGTATGTTACGGGAAGTTTGAACATACATGAACTTTGAACATTCTTCTAACGCGTTATGCGTTGAAGCTACGCTTCGAAATCCCAATATTCGGCTCCATATGAGTTACACAAATAAAATCATTATTATCACAGTTAAAAAGTCGTTGGAGTTTTCAAATCAAACGTGAACAAACTCAGGTTACTTCGAAGAAAAATGACAGAAGTATCCTCTGTTATGAAAATCGATGGGATTGTATAATCAATTGTGTAGTGGAGATTTGGGGAAAATTTCAACATACTCTACAAACTTTGACCTCAATATCAAATATACTCCTAAACTTTCAAAAAACTCAATCGTACTCCTAAACTTTGTTTCCATTAATCAAATATACTTCTACTATTTGAATCCCGTCAAAGTACTAATGGAATTTGCTGAGTTGGCCATTAGCTTCGTTAAATATGCTTATGTGTCATCCAATTCAACTTAAAATACACATGTATATCAACACCAAAAATGATATAGACACACCCCTTTCAGCCACACTCTACCACACCCTCACTCACATGTGGGTGTGGGGACCACCCAACATGTGCCCCACACTCACATGTGAGTGAGGGTGTGGTAGAGTGTGGTTGAAAGGGGTGTGTATGTATCATTATTCTATCAACACACACTCTCTCTCTTTATCCCAAAGAAATGCAAAAAAAATAAAAATTCCGTTTTAAAACTTTGTTTCCAAAAAATTAATAAAATATTTTTTTTGAAAATTTTTTAAAATTTATTTTCAACAATTTTTATCAAAATGGATTCTTTTGGCATTTGTTTTGGAGGGAGGGAGAGAGAGAGAGAGAGAGTGCGTGTGTGTGTGTGTGTTGAGGTACATGTGTCACGTTTTATGTGAAATTGGATGACACATAAGCATATTTAACAGAGTCTAACGGCCAACTCAGAAAATTCCGTTAGTACTTTGACGGATTCAAACGGTAGGAGTATATTTGATTAACGGAAGCAAAGTTTAGGAGTATGATTGAGTTTTTTGAAAGTTTAGGAGTATATTTGATGTTGAGGTTAAAGTTTGGGATTTTTTTAAAAATTTTCCTGGATATTTGCTCATGTTGAACTTTTTTTTGAACTTGACAAAATTCTAATTATTCTTTATTTTATGCATACATGAACTTTGAACATTCTTCTAAAACGAGTTACGCGCACCACACGCTAAAGTTACGCTTGGACATTCTAGTATTTGGCCTCACACGAGATACTCAAATAAAGTCATTACTATCACAATTAGAAGTCGTCGGAGTTTTCAAATCAAGCGTGAACAAACTAAAGTTAGTTGGCCTATTTGTATTTCTAAGCCAAAAACACATATCTGAGGACTGTTACCTTAACCCGTGCGTTATGTGAACATGCAAATGGCCAACATTCACAAGCCGAAAAACAATGATTTGTGCAATGCAGTTCCTTTGTATGACGTTGGAACTACAAATGGGGCCGGGTGGGCCCCAACCAACCTTAATTTAAAATATTGTGTGACGTTTATATGTAATTTTTTTTATATTATTGGTTAATGACTAACAAGTATACCAGTCTCCTATACCCTTAATGATTTTTTGGTTTGATTGAGTAAAAAATTCAAGTTATTTTATTCGGTCATTTAAAATTTTCTCAGTTTCTTTCGTAGACAAAGAATAAGAACATGAATATTTTCATTGACTAAAGTGTAAAAAATTATCTTCTCGTCGGTGCATTCGGCAAAAATTATTCCAATATACGTTGTATTAGATTGTGGATGTACAAAAGCTGTAAAGCAATAATCAAGAACAAATACACGTGCGAAACTTCCGTTGTACCAAAAAAAAAAAGAAAGATTAAAAAGTTTCGACATATTCAGTATATGCTTGATTCCTACTCAAAATATTTTCTTAGACGTCGCTGCATTTGATAATCAGCGACATGAGAAATTAGGTCATGATGGTACAAGAAACTAGAAAGTTATAGGTGTATGTAATTTCATATTCAGTATACAAACAGATGGTTTGTGGCAAGAGTTTTCCTTAGACTTGTTAGGATTTTCGAACCCCACAACGCCCTACGGATCTTGGAAAAATTTAATCACAGAACGAAAAAAATAAATAGTCGTGAACGGAAAGAAAAACGAGACAAAAGATACACAATGGAAAACGTCAACGCGGGGAAAAACATCAGAAGCCACACCAGTCCACCATGAAATCGAAATCAAGAGTACAAGTCTTCTCGCAATCTCTCTAAGATGTGCGTTTTTTCTCGTCTCTCTATATTTTTCTCTAAAAACTGATAACCCTAATTATTAGCAAACTGCAATATAAATAGGTCGGGCCATGTAGGGGCTCCGGCCCCCTACACCCCCGGCTAAACCACTGCCAAAGGTTGTCTGCACCCCGACAAGACTAGTGGATCCGATTAAGGGGAACAATTCAGTGAATTTGATGAATAGGACGAGATTATCGACTATTCACAGCAAGCATATAGGCAAGTCCAGAAATGTGATGGCATGTCTAACCAAAAAACGAAGGTGGTACATTTCATTTGGCTTTTCAGTATTAAAGTATCTATGGAAAGAGATTATCACGCGTTCAAAGGTATACTGCTGGCCAGGGGTGTAAACGAGCTGAGCTGAATCAAGTCGAACTTTGTAAAGCTCGAACTCGGCCTGTTTAGTAAACGAACAAAAAATTGAGCTCAGGCTCGGCTCGTTCGTAAATCCTTAACTAGTCGAGCAAAGGTAATTTACTTAACGGACTTCCTTAAACGAGCCAAGCTTATATAAACGAGTCATTTACTAACGAACGCGGACTTTCAGGGAAAATGTATTTTTCAAAAGGAAAGAAAGAACAAAAAACTGAATCTGTGGAGGAAAATTTTAATTAATATACTTATCTGCTTCAGTTGCAGTCAAGTCTAATTATATTTTCTTAATTCTTCTAAGATGTCATTACATGCCTAATCCAGAAGAATATGTGGTCAATTTAATAAAAAATAATTACTAATAATAATAATAATAATTAAGTGGTCAATGGGTCATTAAAATAGAACACCATCTACTGTGCGGTAGGAGAGGGGGTCTTTGTGCGAGGTGGTAGATCCTGGTTGGTTTTGGTCTATAACTACCAAGAATCCTGATCTATTTTTATAATCTTTATTTTTCTTCTTTATTTAAAAATAGGCACTTGACAATACATCACTTAAAAATGCCACTGACCTCACATAGGCCATGGAAATGCTGCAAACTCCTTCGTAAGTTTAACACTTTTGTCCGAAATCTGACTCCTAGTTGTACTTCTTTCCTTTCAAAGTTCTCAGTGGACAGCTATAAGCCTATAACACAACTATTATATATTCAAAGGACAAGATTAATATCCTTTGGGTAATAATCCAATAATCCGGATTATTGGATTATTCGTTTGTTCTTATTCAATTTTTTTTTGCATCCGTTAGTTTTACATCAAGATTTTGTGGTTTCTGAATTCCAATAATCCACCTATTTTGGCTTTATTAAAAAAAATTGAGTTTTGACCATAATTTTATACTTGTTAGATTCGTCTCGTCGAGAGGAATTCAGAAACCACGAAATCTTGATGCAAAAAAAAATTGAATAAGGACAAACGAATAATCCAATAATCCGGATTATTGGATTATTACCCAAAGGAGGAAACCTCAATTTCTTCATAAAATAACAAAACCACCTTGTCAAATAGTTTAATAAAGTTCGTTTTTTTTATATGGAAAATGCTAACATGTGACAAATAGGCACACGTTAAGATTAAAAAAGTATATTGAAATTTGTAAAAATTGTACAAGAATATGCGAAATTTTTTAATGACACCACTAATCGAAGTTTCTGGAGTCACCACTGACCATAAGACCCGTGGATCAATCCGCCACCACTAATTTCCTTTGGGCCATTCATGGCCCAAACGCTCAAAGAATGTGGATGCAACCCACTCGCCTCAGATATATAGGTTTTACCCTTTTTATGTAGGTTTGTTTTGCAGTTAATTAGAATCCGGCTAATTAGTTAATTAGTAAGGGACATTTTCCTTTTTTAAGAAATTGGAATTTTTTTTTCATTCGTCATTCCTGATCTAGTACATTAGAGGAGGGGAGAATGAGACTCGATCCCGTGATACAGTGTGGGGCATTTAAGAGTTCTATCACATGAGCCAGCCACCACTTGCGAAATTGGAGTTTCAAGTGGTATATTTGTACCCAAGTGTCCGGACGTATTAAAGATACCCACTTCCTGATTAAAATTTCATGTTGCATCCATAACTAACAGGAAACTGGCATACAAAGAGTTCTAAAAGCTGCGATTTCACGTTAAAAACTGAAATGGGACCTCCTAAAATTAAAAAATTTCGGCATAGTTATTTAAGAAAATTTTATGGAAAGTCTATAAACACACCTTTCGAATACAACTGTGTCCGAAACCATTAGATGGATGCGGACTCACATATATCGAATGATTCTAAACGCACTGTGTTTGGAGTTGTATTTTTAAAATTATGTCCCTAGCTATCGTTAAGAAAGTTTATATTCTGAGACATTTTGTTGTGCGTGGGGTACTTCTCCCATTGAAAATGGTAGAGCAACAACCAAAATCACAAATAGGATGGACTCTGGGGGGGTGCTGCACAGCCAAGTGCTGTGCAGCCGCACGGCGCGGCCGCGCCGGCCACGTTCCGGCAATCCGAGACGTTTAGTGGATAGCCCTCGTTGAGGACTATAAGTGTACCAAAAATCAACTTGATCAGATATCGTTAAGTACATAATTGGAACACAAATAGATTGAAAAAAATGAGTTTATTGATTTGGATCCAGTATTTATGTACATTTGTGTTCCATTTCATTTCAATCTATTTGTGTTTCGATTAGGCACTTAACGATATCCGGCCAAGTTGATTTTTTAAACACTTATAGTACTCAACGAGAGGTATCCCCCCCGCTTCAAATAGGATACCTAATTTCTTGATTTGATCGAATAGGTACAGAGACGGAATCAAGATTTCGAACCAAAGGTGGCGGTCAAGCTTATATCCTTTGGAGGTAAATCAGAGTTAATTCTATAGTCTAGAACGACAACCGCAACTATTTTGTTCTTCTTGACTTCATCCTTGGCGAACGCCATTAAGAGTGAACAAGTGCATATGAATTTTCTTTTGCTGCTTTGCACATCGATATATCTCCAAATTTTAATTATTTAATACAAAGATCACTGGTCAAAAATTAAAAACTTATGTATGTAGATGAATCACGAATGACGACCATTTGAGTCGATCATTCATCTACTTGCCAAAACGATAAAAAAATTCTCCTTTATATATTATGATGTTTAGGCATTGACCAGTACCATGTCATGTCAACAATGAACTTTTATAGCCCAAAGAGTTTGTCCGGTTTATCGGTGGGTTTACTCTCCCAAATAATAGATCAGGGTTCAATTCTTGGAGTCAGGCCAGAAGAAAATATTGTAACGATCCACGTCAGGTGACCTACTAACCCTTAACTTAACCACGTGCCTCAAAAGGTTAATCTCGAGTTATACATTAACAATTCAGAATTTGTTATGTAATACTTTTATTTCCAATTTCCCACCTATGTGGGGCAAATTTGGGTTCTCACCATTTTCTTGTGAATACCTTAGTTAGTCCCGCCATGGATGACCAATTTTTTACTGGATCGGGGAGAGAGTAGTCGAGGTGCATATTAAGTTTATTTAGACACCCTTGACATTCGGAATAAATTTTTTTTGAACTGTTACAAATCTTCCATTCCGTGAATTTCAATTTTTCGCGCGTAGCTTGAAGATTTCTTTGTGTTCGGTCACCGCCTCCGCAAATATAGCCATTGTATTTCACTTTTTCTTAGTTTGATTTTCGAAGTTTCAAATAAAATTGATAGTGACAGAGCCCAGTAAAATCATTTGCTGCTTATATGTCTTTGATAAAAATGTTAGCCTAAACTTGGGAAATCAATGACCCAAAGAGTTGACCTAGTCGTCTTGTGTTAGGATGCAGACAACTTTCAGCAGTGGTCTAGTCTGTGGGTATAGGGGGCGGAGCCCCCATAGGAACAACGTCCCGCAGTCCTGAGTGCGACCTTAGGAGCACAGCGAACTGTAGCCAAAACGATATTTTTGGACCTCGGTGTGTAATTTCGGCCATAGGGCCCGACCCATTTATTTAGCAATTTGTTAATATTTAAGGTTATCAGTTTTCAGAGAAAAATTGTGAGAGGCGAGAGAAAACGCGATCTCAGAATGATTGCGAAAAGACTTGTACTCTTATTTTCGATTTCATAGTGGACTGGTATGGCCACGTGGTTTTTCCTCACGTTGAGGTTTTCCACGTATATCTTGTGTCTCGTTTTCTTTTCCGTTTTTCCATTACGCACGTCTATTTGTGTTCCGATTTCCTAACATCTTGGACTAGAACTTATACAGGGTTTTACTCTCTCCTAAGGTCTCAAGTTCGATTTTGATCATTGCAGCAACTCTTGGAGCTATCTCACCCTTACGCATAAGCGTGTAAAACAGTTGTGGGATGAGCTGTAGGAATTAATCCGAGATATACGCAAGCTGACTCGGGAGTTGGGACATCCTGTGTTGCCAAAAAAAACTTGGGTAAATCAATGACTTTAGTATCCTATCCTATAAACAAGTTGGCATCTAAGAGACAATTGATAGTATAGCAACGAAGAATCAATTTGCGTTCAAACGTGTTAGACTGGCTTAATCCCATTTGACCAGTACAAAAATCCATTGGAAAAGAGAAGGGGAGAAGTAAATTTGCACACGTTCAAAAAGTCAATTAAAAGATTTGAAAAGATTAGAAACAATTGTGGTGTAGGCTTTGTGTCTTGTTTCCAGACTCACTAAACTGCAAAAATGGGAGGTAGAGACAAGTTTGGAAACCGAGCTGTGGGCGATCTGTAGGAGGCCTAACCATTGTTTTCGAGAAAAACATGCCGAAGGTTACTATAGAATCGGACTCAAGCGTGGCGATAAACGACTGCCCTCAAAGCAACATCATCAATGATGCAAAAGAACATCCGAACTGAACCTACTTTGAACCACATCTTCAGAGGAGGAAATGAATGCGCTGGCCACCTTGCAAATTGAACTGAACTTAGAAAATTGCTTGGGTCTGTGATTTGCTATTGAATTTTGACACATTTTACCCCCACATATATAAAAACAAAGCTTAAAAATTGTATTACAAAGCAATTCTGCACTTTATCATTGTCAGACTGGACCAAAATTTAAGGACACGGCTTCTCAGTAGTTTGTCATGAAAATGCATCCCATGTACTTGGGGTTTTCTCTGTCCACTTGGGGGATCTAATTCATTAATTAGTTTCGTCCATAGATATATTGTAAATCTCTTCGAAAAGCTTAATGGTGATTTAAAATCATTTCAAATTCAATTTGACTTGTCTTTTTTTATTCCAATTACATGATTTGGGGTATCCAAATCAAAAGAAGACCATAAAACACAAAATACAGGAATTCATGTTCATAACTACACTTCTGGCACTACACTTTTGTCACATTGAAATTGAATACGTCTTCATATAATCCTTACCGGAACCAAATGCTTTATTTACATTGGTGTTCATAACTATTAATTCATGGAGGATATATATGAGTAAGAGTAAACAAACTCGATCTTTGCATTAAGTGGTTTCCTTTTTTCATGTTTGAACTGGTTTCCGAGGTAACTCCGCCTGTGACGTTCTTAAAGCCTTATCTTTATATCTCAGCCGGTCCCAAGCCCGGATAAAGGAGGAAGGTTGTGCGTTAGGTAGCTGACAGCCAACACATAAAAAGAGCCGTCAAAACCTTATGACATGAACCTTAATCATACAACGACTTGACATAGCTCAATGGAAAAAAAGGATTCATGTAGCCGACCCCAATTAATTGGGACATAAGGATCGGTTTTGTTTGGTTTGGTTTAACTGGTTTCCGAGGTAAACATTTCAATTCATTGAAAGTAAGAGCTTCCATGTTTAATCAGATTGCAAAAGTAAAGAGAGAAAGGAAGCAAATTGCACATGCTAACGCCACGTGAAACATGTATAACTTGAGGTTAACCTTTTGAACCACGTGGTTAAGCTAAAAGTTAGCAGGACATACGGAAATTACAAGTTATATGTAATCAATCATGGGTGGATGTATAAGTCGATGTATAACTCGACGTTAACCTCTTTTGTAATCAGTCCTGAGTGCAACCTTAGGAGCACAGCGAACTGTAGCGAAAATGATATTTTTGGACCTCGGTGTGTAATTTTGGCCATAGGGCCCGACCCATTTATTTATCAATTTGTTACTTCCTCCGTCCCTTTTTAAGTGATCCATACGGGAATACGTGCAATTTCAAACCCCTAGAAAACATATTTCTCTATATACCTTTTAAATTTGTTTTAAAGTGCTCATTGAGTACTTTAATTTGATGCAAAAAAAATTTAAAAATGATAAGCGAAAGTACATTTTTAAACGTCTGCAAAAATACATGTTTCCCAAGTGGATCACTTAAAAAGGGACAGAGGGAGTAATAATTAAGGTTATCAGTTTTCAGAGAAAAATTGTGAGAGGTGAGAGAAAACGCGATCTCAGCGTGATTGCGAGAAAACTTGTACTCTTATTTTCGATTTCATAGTGGACTGGTGTGGCTACGTGGTTTTTCCTCACGTTGAGGTTTTCCACGTATATCTTGTGTCTCGTTTTCTTTTCCGTTTTTCCATTACGCACGTCTATTTGTGTTCTGATTTCCTAACATCTTGAACTAGAACTTATACAGGGTTTTACTCTCTCCAAAGGTCTCAAGTTCGATTTTGATCATTGCAGCAACTCTTGGAGCTATCTCACCATAAGCGTGTAAAACGGTTGTGGGATGAGCTGTAGGAATTAATCTGAGATATACGCAAGCTGACTCGGGAGTCGGGACATCCTGTGTTGCCAAAAAAAACTTGAGTAAATCAATGACTTTAGTATCCTATCCTATAAACAAGTTGCTGGCATCTAAGAGACAATTGATAGTATAGCAACGAAGAATCAATTTGCGTTCAAACGTGTTAGACTGGCTTAATCCATTTGACCAGTACAAAAATCCATTGGAAAAGAGAAGGGGAGAAGTAAATTTGCACACGTTCAAAAAGTCAATGAAAAGATTAGAAACAATTGTGGTGTAGGCTTTGTGTCTTGTTTCCAGACTCACTAAACTGCAAAAATGGGAGGTAGAGACAAGTTTGGAAACCGAGCTGTGGGCGATCTGTAGGAGGCCTAACCATTGTTTTCGAGAAAAACATGCCGAAGGTTACTATAGAATCGGACTCAAGCGTGGCGATAAACGACTGCCCTCAAAGCAACATCATCAATGATGCAAAAGAACATCCGAACTGAACCTACTTTGAACCACATCTTCAGAGGAGGAAATGAATGCGCTGGCCACCTTGCAAATTGAACTGAACTTAGAAAATTGCTTGGGTCTGTGATTTGCTATTGAATTTTGACACATTTTACCCCCACATATAAAAACGAAGCTTAAAAATTGTATTACAAAGCAATTCTGCACTTTATCATTGTCAGACTGGACCAAAATTTAAGGACATGGCTTCTCAGTAGTTTGTCATGAAAATGCATCCCATGTACTTGGGGTTTTCTCTGTCCACTTGGGGATCTAATTCATTAATTAGTTTCGTCCATAGATATATTGTAAATCTCTTCGAAAAGCTTAATGGTGATTTAAAATCATTTCAAATTCAATTTGATTTGTCTTTTTTTATTCCAATTACATGATTTGGGGTATCCAAATCAAAAGAAGACCATAAAACACAAAATACAGGACTTCATGTTCTCGTGTTAACGAGACAGGATTCCGGCCGTTTGCAACATTAACGAAACAATTCAACAATTAGTTATTGCCTTGCCTGAGTTCTTGTTCAACAGCTTTGCTAAAAGATTCATCAGGAAAATCACACTTGGGGTTGAACTTCCAAATATACATGATCTCGTTTTCCTTGTACGAACAAAAGTTATCAACTAAGACCGTCGAGAAGAAAGACAACTAACGGCGGAGGAAAAGGAGGAAAAAGGAAAATACAGGAATGAGTTTTGGGCCACGGAAAAACTCAGTGAATGTATGTGGAGGCAGAAATCACGGGCGAAGTGGATCAAGCTAGGGGATAGAAACACGAGGTATTTCCAGATCACCACAAAATACAGATTTAGAAGAAACTTTATAGGTTCTGTGGAGGTTGAGGGGGGAGTCCGTGTTGAGGAACCAACTCAGATTAAAGAGGCAGCGGTATCATACTTCAAAGGGATATTTGCAAAACGAAGTGGTGGTCTATCGTTTCTTGGTGGTCCTTTTGAGAGAAAGTTAACGGAAATCCAAAGCAGAGAGCTGGAAGTTCCTTTCAATACCGAGGAGATCGTAAGTGTGGTAAAAAGCTGCTGCTCGTTCAAAGCTCCTGGACCAGACGGTTTTAACATGGCTTTTGTGAAGAAATCTTGGAACATCATCAAGGAGGACGTGTTGGTTTTCTTCCAACAATTTCATGCAAACTGCAAACTTGCCAAAGGTACTAATTTTACGTTCATAACTCTCATCCCTAAGTTTGAAGGAGCATCAAATTTTAAAGACTTTAGACCAATTAGTATGGTTGGATGGTTGTACAAGCTGTTAGCAAAAGTCTTAGCTAATAGATTTAAGAAAGTACTTTCAGTTTTTGTGGGGGAAACTCAAGCAGCGTTTTTGGGTGGAAGACACTTACTCGATGGGGTTTTAATAGCAAATGAGACAATTGATGGCTGGAAGAAGAATGGGGGAAAAAGGGCTTATTCTCAAACTTGATTTTGAGAAAGCATACGACAGCGTTTCCTGGTCCTTCCTGTTTAATATGCTAGGAAACATGGGTTGCGGTCAGAAATGGATCTATTGGATTAGGGAATGTGTTACTAGTCCATCTCTATCTGTCTTAATCAATGGCTCAGCAACATTCCAATTCCAAATGGAAAGAGGCCTTAGACAGGGCGATCCATTATCCCCTCTCCTATTTAATGTGGTGGCTGAAGGTCTGAATATTTTACTTGAAAGAGCAAAGGATGAAGGGATGATTTCAGGAATGAGGATGGGTACAAATGGACCTACGATCTCACACCTACAGTTCGCAGATGATACAATGCTTTTCTGTAAATGCGATGTTAATCAGTTAATCACAATCAGAGGTATCTTGTGGACTTTCGAGCTTATCTCAGGTCTGAAAATGAATTTCTCAAAATCCCAACTTTGTGGGGTAGGAGTCCCTCAAGAAGATATGGCTATGTACACTAAGATGCTGGATTGCAAGGTTGCGGAATTACCATTGAAGTATTTGGGTCTCCCAATTGGTGCTAACCCGAGGAGAACTGCTACTTGGAAGCCAATAATCGAGAAGTTTGAGAAGAAGTTAGCTATTTGGAAAAGGAAGTACATTTCAATTGGGGGGAGACTTAGCTTAATCAAGTCAACTCTTGGTCACTTGCCCCAATTTTATATGTCTCTATTTAAAATGCCCATCTCAGTTGCACATAAGCTAGAAAAAATCCAGAGAAATTTCCTATGGGGTGATTCTAATGAGAAAAGAAAGTTGCACTTAGTTGGGTGGGAAAGAGTTACAAAAAATAAGAAAAGAGGTGGCCTAGGGGTTAAGAAGCTGCAAATCCAAAACGCTGCCCTCCTATGCAAATGGTGGTGGAGGTTCGGGGTTGAAAAAGACGCACTGTGGGTCAGAGCTATAAATGGGAAATATGGGTTGGACGCATCAATTTGGTTACCTTCCATGTCTGAAAATCAATCTGGTGCAGCCAGGACTTCAAGGGTTTGGAGGGACATAAGCTCTTTGGCCTCAAACAATTCGGAAATGGCGAGTATCATTAGTAAAGGTTTCTACATCAAAGTGGGATCGGGTATGAGTACATCTTTCTGGAATGATCTTTGGTTGGGAGAAGAAAAGTTGTGTAATGTGTTCCCAAGACTATTCTCCATTTCCACGCAGCAGATGGCAAAGGTAGGAGAAGTGTATGATTTTAGAACTTTATTGTGGCAGCTTTGTTTTAGAAGAGCTCTGTTCGTATACGAATCTAATCAAAGGGATCTTCTAATCCAAATGCTGAATGAGATCAACCCCTTTAGTGATAGGAGAGACATTTTGACATGGAGATGGGATGGAAATAATGGTGTTTTCTCAGTAAAATCGTGCTATGAGAAATGGGATGGAGATTTCAATTCAAAAAATGTCATTGGCCCTCTATCCAAGCAGATCTGGAGAAATTTATGCCCTTTCAAAGTCGAAGTCTTCGTATGGCAGGCTATGCAAAGTAAAATAGCAACAAGGAGAGAGCTGATTAGAAGAAATATCTTAAATCTAGTGGCAGCAGGTGATGGTAGATGCCCTCTGTGCAACTATGTTTTGGAATATCCATCTCATCTACTATTACACTGTAATATTTCTTGGGAAGTATGGTCTCGAATCATTAAGTGGTGGGATATAGCTTGGGTTAGTCCATCTAATTTATATGATCTCATGTGCTGGTGGTTCTCAAACAATTTTAGAAGTGTTGAAAAAGGTTGTTGGGAAATCAGTTTCTATGCGGTGTTGTGGTCTATCTGGTTGGAAAGAAATCAAGTCGTCTTCAAAGCTAAACAGGTGGATGTTGAAGAGATGGTGGACTGCATCAAAACGAAAATTGCATTATGGACAAAAGCTTGCTTTGACATTCGGGATTACACGGTGGAGGATATTAAAAGGTGCATTCAAGGGATCAGAAAACTCAAGCTGGTGAAATCAAACATTGATCATCTATGATTGTGCAAGAAAACTCAAGATGGTAAATCAAACATTGATCATCTCTGATTGTGCAAGAGCATGTGGAGTGGAAGGTGTCCAATATGAAGATGTTGGTGAAGTATTATATAGGAATGACAGGGAATGGATCACGTCCCTTGTCTAGTTTCACTTTGTTTTTGTTTTACTACTACATTACTCTAGTCTAGACAGTTGATGCTTGATTGATTCCTTATCAATCTCGCTTGGTGTAATTCTCCTTTTAATTAATTTTTTTTTTTTTGCCGATCAAAAAAAAAAAAGACCGTCGAGAAGATACCTTTATTAAGCAGTAAATCTGTCTGTGAAGTTGGTCTCACTAAACCACATCTATGAAGCCTTTCTCAATCTACTATAGTATTCTACTCAGCCGTTTTAACTCCAACTCATTCCAAGCAAAAACCAACCCGCACGAAACAGCCGACAGACTTCACATCTTCCGCTGGAAAACCATTGTAGCAGCAGACGCCATAGCACAATTACGTAGCCTTAAACGAACGTTTTGTGCCAAACAGGAGGATTAAAAGATAGTCATCTTCTTTAGTTCTTTGGCATGCTTGAGCAAAAAAGATGCTAGCCCCAACTCATTTTTTCCACCAAAAAGCTCAATCTCCGCCAGCTGCAGATGGTGAATAAATGTCAAGTTCTGAGATTCCCAGTATCCTGCATCAAATCCAGAAGCCTGCAACTAGAGTTCAAAACAAGAAAATAGTGTAGACACCCCAAAATGAGACACTCGTATACATTTTAATCCCCGATGATGACGGGAAATGCCCGGAAGAACTCTCGGATTGAAATTCTCCAAAGTCAACTCAGTCAACAGTACCGCACGGTACTCATCTCTCACGCACGGCACAACCAGAGTCACGTGCAGCACTCTTTTGAATTTTGGCGGTCAGATATGCCGCACGGCACAGTAAGTGTGCGGCACGGCACAGTTTTTGTGCCGTACGGCACTGTCACTTGTCATACAGCTTTTGCAGAATGCCCAGCAGCTCAAAATGTTGACGAAGTGGCTCCTCTGCTCATCATGATTTCCTGCAAGGCCTCGAAGCTACCCTAGAATCATCATCTCTTTGTGTGAGGATGAAGTTTACGTAATGACCAAGTTCATCCATTCCCTATAAATGCCAATCAATTCCAACGGAAATGGAGATCGAGAAAAACCATGGAAAGCCTCTCTTAAACTTTACTCCTAAATTCTTCTTATATTCAAAATCACCTATTACCAATACCCTCAAACTCCAGAAATCTACCTCATATTCCCAGAATCGATCCAGTTGCAAACCGAAACCCATTGCCCTGTTTTTCGGTCTCAAACCCGTGAGGTAGCTACTCCAAGTCAGTTCAAATTCTAGCCATTTATCATCCTTGCTATTACACCAGATTGAAGTTGGAAGTTCAGGGGAGCTCAAGCCACGTTCAGTACTTCAAGAAAGAAGTTTAATCCGAGAGTTTCAAAACCGAGGTACGATCCCGTTTCGCCAATTTCCTAACTTGGCGCCCTGAGGGGAGGGATGCCGTGTGTGGGATGATGATTGATATCATCTCCACATTCGGTACGCCCATGTTACAGTAAAAACCAGTTTGATTTCATACTTCCCGGTCACGTCGTACAGTGAAAACATCGCCTCGTACGGAGCGATTCAACGAGGAAGAACATTCCATATTTGCACATATTGTTTTCCTATTCAAAATAGTTTATTTTTAACCACATTCCATGCTTTGTATGTGCCTCTGTTCAATCTTATCGAAAATCCAAAGTTTTAAACTATTGTGCAGCCAATAGTGCCGCACGGCACTCCTACTATGCCGCACGGTACATCTGGAGTGCTGTACGGTACTCATTTGAAAATCTGACCGTTAAGTTGATGAACAGTGCCGCACGGCACACTCTCTGTATCGCACGGTACACCCAGTGTGCCGCACGGCACACTTTTCTGGTAAAATCCAAAATTTTGAACAGTACCTTGCATGAACAGTTTGAAGTTTGGATTTTTCGCATGATTATTGTAAATTACATGCTGATTACTTGTCTTCTTTTTCATTATTATCGTCTGCTTTGCTTGATTTAAAAATGTTTATCTGTTAATGTTCAGCAATAAAATGTTTTCAATAAAATCCCACAAATGTTTAGTAAAGACCGATTTTCAATCGGGCGAACGGGGTGCATTAAAACCCTTCCTCATTCGTAACCTGGCTCCCGAATCCAAAACGAATCTCTGGTTTTCAAATTGTTTTATAAATCATTTTCTCAGTCATTTTTCAAAACGGTTTCTCGGGTCCTAAACCATTTTCCAAAAACCCGGGTGGCGACTCTATTTTTCAAACAAACACCGGCGGGTGGAGGTCGACCATCCACAAATAGTTAATTCGATCTCAAATACAATTGCATCTCAGCCAGTGCTGTGC
Source organism: Vaccinium vitis-idaea (assembly GCA_963854785.1). Classification (NCBI taxonomy): domain Eukaryota; kingdom Viridiplantae; phylum Streptophyta; class Magnoliopsida; order Ericales; family Ericaceae; genus Vaccinium; species Vaccinium vitis-idaea. Next base: position 34,772,418 of record OY978222.1, read on the forward strand.
AGCGTACAGTTTTACTTACATTGGTGTTAGCAGGGGGTGGGGAAGATTTCATGTTTATGGACTTTAAATTAGGCATTCCTCTAATCAGAGAGACCATTGCTGGGACTAGGTCATCATTTAAACAGCTAACATACATATACAATCTACCCATATTACCGAAGCAAGTAGGCAAGCAACCTTGCTCAAATAAAACCTACAATTGCCAAGAAAAACATTCAGCTTGAAATAAACAAATATAAAGAAAGAGAGGATGGAAAAATCAAGCCAAGACAACAAGAATAATATAAGAATGCAATCCACACACATACGTGGCCAGTTCAGGCAAAATATTGAAAGTTATAATAGAATCGGGATGTAAACAATAAAAGCTGCCGCAAAGGTATAGGCTAATAAAAGGTTAAAAAAAGCATAAAATCATATGCAGTGGTAATTCTGGAAATCCCTCAGCCAACAGAAACTATATTGCAGAGACTATTTATTTCACACTCCGGTACAGAAACTAAAAGAGATTGTGACTGCAACTTAACAAGAAGTTTTGAACCCTCAAAGAAACTTCCTCAATAATCAAATCACCAAATTCAAGGAAGTAATTGTGAAAAAAATTAGGCGTAAAAACGTGTTCACCTTGGTCATAAGATCATCCAGAGTCAGATCTTCGATCCTCCTTACACCATGAATCACATGATGCAAGTTCTCATAGGTATCTTCCTTAGGTTCAAGTAAAAGTTGAGCACCTTTTAAATGCATCAAGCTTCCCAGATGATTGTCATTTGTTGGATACCCCTTCCACGTAAAATATTTAAGATTGGGAGCAAAAATCTTCAACGACTTGCCGCTAGATGAATTAAATCTCCATTCCACATTCATAACTTCAAGTTTCTCACCTCCAACGCTAAGATGGCAGAGTTCAGAGGGAGACGAATTCTCCAATGAAAAATGCACCAGAGATGAACTACTAATGCTGATACTGTTTATCTCCTCAATACTCTCAAGCCGCAATTCCTTAAGCGATTTGCAGAAGGATGAGATCCATTCACCGAAACACTTGTTTAACACTTTGACCGATGATATTGATAAGGATTGGAGATTAGTAAACCCTAGGGAAGAGGGCAATTCGAGAATACCACCGTTCAACTTCACCGTTACAGACCTCAAGGATCCACAAGATAATAAGCAAAGTGGAAAACCAAATTTGGCTGCCCGACGCAAAATACATTCTAGATCAAGCACTTCCACATAACATTGTGCTGCAATACGTAACCATGTAATACCACGATAAAGTTCATTGCGGCTGAACCGAAGACAACAGCGAATACTTAAGTTACATATCTTTCTCCTTCCACGTTGCACCAAGAACCTATCCAAAGCACTCATACACGTATTGTGTTTTTGAAAATTATGGAGCCCTCTATAACATAAATCGCTCAACCCGTTGAAAGTAAAAAAATGGGCTCGTTATGCATAGTTCTCTACATCTCTTGCAAGTGACCATGAAACGAGCAACGTCTTCCATCGTCAGAAAGGAAAGTATGTGATGTGCAATATGGTCAGGAAGACTGCTGAATCTATCTAATCTGACAGTGCAAATTTTGAGACCTCGGGACATAGCAGTTGCCATTAACTTATGCGGCCGTTCCATGGTATGGGGATCCCCTCCTTTTAGAGCTAAATGTGCACAAAGGTGCGCTGCTCTTATTTAGCTGCAGCAATAAAGGAAACTTGGAAAAATCAAGGACAAATAAACTGGAGGGAAAAAAACTGAGAATAACCAGACTGACAGCAAAATCAAAAACAAAAAAAAAATGGTTTTTACTTGTAAAAATTTTGTAGTAATTCCTATTAATGCAAGTTGCTTAACAGTTGGCACGTTGAATTTATCCACAATGGGCCGGTTTATACCAACCTTATCCGGATTAATATGAAATACTATTTGACAACATATTTTAAAACTTGGTAAGCAGATAAAGTACAACTCAAATCACGTATTTGCGTCAAACCCGTGATTACAAGACCAACAACTCAATAAGCTTGGGCTTCTGTTGCTGACAGAAAATTCTTTTTCTATGTCTTCGGATGCAACCCATAAGGGCTTGCGTGTTTTATTTATATAAACCCTTTTTTACAATTCTTCCGCTTCCAAGATAAATTCTCCTGTTTCTACTTCGTAAAAAGAACAAGGTTGATGAAACTTTATCTTGATGATATAACATAGTAAAGTGTTCTTCATTCATTTTACCAGAATCCAACTGCTCTTCTGCATAAGAATTCATCTGACCAAAACAAAAAACTGAATAAACCTATGCATCTAAAATACCAAGAAAAGGGTAGGCAGAGCTACTAGCAGCCAAACTGCTCTAAATAGCTACAAGGACAGCTCACATGTCAGGAAATTGACATAGACCTCCCCCTAAATTAATTCGATAATTTAATGGATGCACGCAAAGAAAGTATACCTCGATGCATATTGATGAACAATAAAGAACTTCAGGGCATATTCAACAAACACACACACACACGCACACACACACTTGTCAACTTGAAGGCAAATATTTGCACGAACAATTATTGTTTATTCTATATTCGCAAATCTCTCGAAATTGTGCTACCGTCAGGACGTGGGAAAGTGACCAAAAGTAAGAAATAATACCTAGAGAACAGCTACCAATAATTATCTTAGACGCTTACAAGTCTTTGGCTACTTACATTGGGTTCGAGCCACTGGCAGACAAAGTATAAAGGCAAAATCGTAGGCAAGCAGCACCTACAGCATCCACAAGTTCCAGCTATCAATGAGGGTTACTACCACACTACTCTGGACATGAAATTGAAGCCCATTCAATCATATGAGAACGAACCACATAGGTCATCTTATAAAGCTTCTCTATCACGGCCTTTCTCTTTGTCACTTACTTGGTTAGAGGATGCAAGGGGCTAGGGTACGGGAAAAAGAGGAAATACAGTAGAAGGGAAACACCTTGCGGTTATGGGTTCTAGTGGATCTGGCGGTACTCTCTCTTGTTCTCTGCCTTTAAGGCTGCCATCTATTGACTCGTGTCGTGCATCTCCTCTCCCCCTGCATCTCTGAGTTCTCTTACACACGTCCGATGGAGCTGATTTCTTGTGGGGCCCCTCAGAAAATTATTCTAAGATGATTGAACGGCTCGGATCGTTCGTGTGGGACCCAAAAGTGGGTCCCCGAGACCCATCTGTGCACTGCCATCTATGCGCGTTGTTTTACCGTTTTGGAGGTTTGGCTTTTCGGTTTCTTCCTCTCCTGTTCTAGTTTTTTTAATTCAGCACCTCCAACCCTAACTCAAATCCAAAACAAAATTCAAAATCTGAGTCAAAAACCCCAAAACTTCACTCTAGTCTTTGAACCAAACACATACTAATTTGTGTTTTACTCAAATTTTTCCCCAAATCAAGGGGGACTCAACCCTTTACCCAAATTTCCAACGGTAACCTTGTGGTGGTGCTCATCGCCTGAACTCCGCCGCTGACGCCGTCGGCAACTCTGGCAAGGGTAGGAGAACACAGATCGTGAGGTCGCCGGTGACGGGTGGTGGTCTGGTGGTCCGGTGGTGGTAGCAGAACATAGAAAAGAGTCGATCCAGTTGGTCTAGTGGTCTGGTAGTGGTCTAGTGGTTCGATCCAGGCGTTTGAGGCGTCGTGGAAGAAGATAGTCGCAGGAGAGAGAGAGAGAGAGAGAGAGAGAGAGAGAGAGAGAGAGAGAGAGAGAGAGAGAGAGAGAGAGAGAGAGAGAGAGAGAGAGAGAGAGAGACCTGGTCCAGTGGTGGTGACAGCGGTGGATGGTGGCGAGGGGAGGCGTATGGTGAGGGGCGGCGGAAACCTAGAAAATCTGAGTTAAAGGACCAGAGTTCCCAATATCAAATTGAGCTTTTACTCAAAATTTCACTCAAATCTGAGTTTAAAATTGAGTCAGGACTGGACTTGCTATAAGTCGATTAGTTGATTGAACGGTAACACTAGTACTCTCTCACGATGGTAGATATTTGACACTTCAAAGACTCTGACCACCTTGATGACATTAAACACTCCATTTGGATGAGGAGATGATTTGGGTGGATTTGTAATGAGGGTGGATTTGTAATGAGAGTGACCCCACCTCATAAGAAGGGTGAATTTGTTAGTGAGATGTTTGGATGGTATTTTGAGAAGGGGGATTTGGAAGGTGGATTTGATAGGATAAGAGAGCAAATGACCTATTTTGCCTCCAGTTTTTTTATTTTAATAAACTAAATGAATTAATTTTATTATAATAACAATAAATACATAATAATTACATAATAAATACGAAAAATACACAATAAATCCAAAAAAATATTCAAACCGAATTACAAAAAAAAAATCTGGGAAAAATTTATTAATTATTAATTTGTTAAATTAATAAAAGACAATTAATTGTTGATTTGAATAGTGAGTAGCTTAATTATATATTTTTTAAATTTTTTTTTGTTGAATGGAGAGTAGATGATAGTTGAATGGTTAATGGTTGGTAGAGTGGTAGATAGATGATTGAATGGTGGGTTTGTGGTTGAATGTTTGATAAAATTTCTTTATAAAAACCAAACAAAACTCTTTTTTTTTTACAAGCAATTTTTGAATAAAAAAACAAGCCTCTATTTCATTTCATTTGTATTTTTAACTTGGTTTCAATGGCACGTCATGGTTGGACCAAGGTGGAGGAGGAAATTTTGCTCCAATACCTTACGGCCCTTGTAGATGAGGGTGTTTGGCAAAGTGATTTCTGATTTCGTCTCTCGTATTCAGAAGTACTAAAAAATCAGACGCAAGCTTGTTTCCTGAAGCTGAGATTACAAAAATTCATATTGAACGGAAGATTACGCTTTGGAAGCGAGATTTTTGTTATATTAATCAGTTGCGTCAACGGTCCGGTTTGGTGCGGATTGGTATGAATCCGAGGACCGAACCAAAAGTCTACGGTCCAATGTAAGACAATCCGTGTCCAAACCAAAAGTCTACGGTCCGGTTCCGAATCAATAAAAAAAATCACGGTTCGGTTCACGGTTTATCCACGGATTATTACATTCCACAAAATAAAAAAACATATTTCACATTCTCATTGTAACTTTTGGAACCCATTCATCATCAGTAGCTTTTATGTTTTAATAAACAACACCAAGTCACAACAACAGTTTTTCAGAATGATTCAAAGAGATTCACATTCAAGAGAGTACTACTAGCAATAGCAAAAAGATGCAAAAACAACATAATATAAAGAGAGTAAACAAAAGTTTTCACCACAACCAGTCCAGTCCCGATACAATAAGTAGCTAATATACGTGCAAGCAAAAATAAAATTACAATTGTTAATTACAGTTTGCACATTTACTTTTCAGTTATAGCACATCCACCTATTTAGGGTATAAAATTAAGAATAATATGTTTAATTATAATTATTATCCCAATTTATTTTTTTATTTTTATTTTTCTTATTGATTAAATTCTCACAGTCCGGTTCGGTTTATCCACGGTGCTTTTATGAAAACCCATGGACCAAACCGCGAAGCACGGTTTTCTAATTTTACAATCCGTATCCGGACCATTAATCCACGGACTCAATCCAAAACCTACAATTCGGTTGGGTCCGGTTCGGATTCGCGGTTCGCGGGTTTTTTCGACAACCCTAGTCAATAGGCAGTGTAAATTTATTTCATTTTTCTTATTTAATATAAGTTTGATATTTTTTAAATTTTGTAGGGTCGTCCACAATTTGCAAACTGGAATGAGAAAAAATTTCTCAATTATAATCGATGGCACTAGTGCTTTACAAGGCTCCAAAACAAAGACACAAGAAAGAAAAAAAATCATAAACTTGCACATTATGGAAAAATTCTTCACAACATGGTTGATTTTAGCAACTGGGTTGCTAAATTTTTTTGGAAAACTAGGCCTTAGTAATGAAGTTCGCATTTCAATAAATGGTTCTGTTTACAAAATCTTAGAACGTACAACTTCATTCTGAATCAAGAAAAAATGCCAACGAAATACAACATACAAAACCTAAGAAGAAAATTACAAGAAACAAAAAAATTCCATCACTTCGGAATGTCGAAGCACCGTCATTTGGTTCATGTGTTCTTTGAGCCGATTGCACCGTCATTTGGTTCATGTGTTCTTCGGACAGATCCTCAGATGAGGGCTTTCTGCTCTTCCCCACATCTCCTTTCTTCGAACAGTGTTTTTGTAGTCCTCATACTTGAGTAGGTTGATCTGGGGTTGGCGACTCATATAGAAAGCTACTAATTCGGACCAGTAAAGAGAAGGCGCAGAGAGCTTGTAGGCAACGAAAGGAGAAAGACTGAATATTAGCGGCCGGGAACGGCGGAAGGATTCAAAAGACAACATCCAAACGCCTATTTCTCTACTCCGTATCTAGAAATTTCTATAGGTACCTAAGTAAAAATTAGATCATAATCGGCCCATCTAGGTTGTTTGCCCCCCTTCTCCCCAATTTCCTACATTTCTTCAGTTGTTTAGCCCCCTTTGCACGTTAATTTTTTCGAACCCTCGTCTTAGGCGTTCAAAACTTTGTTCTTCATATCCCGGCCCCCATACACCAAACCCTGGTTCCATCCCTGGATTAGGGCGTGTGGATCAAGTCCTTCCCGGTATTTTTTTTTGAAGATTTCTCGCGTGGACCCTTGAAAACACCTTCTGAACACATTGGACGGCTCGGATTTTCCAAAAATAATTTGCAACACAAAAAAATCATTTTTTCCTTATTTACGGGAGGTGTGGACTAGAAAATCCTACTATATATATATGAAGGGTAATAATGGTAAATCACATTACAAGAGGATGAAAACATAATTCCATAAAGAATGGGGGATGAAAATCTAAGTGGTACCCAAAAAGCGGATGGATATTTAATTACCTCAATTTTTTTATGAATTATTAATTCATCTCGATTAGAGAAATCAAAAGAACAAAAAAAATTATAATCGAAACTCAATTTTTTTAATAAAGAAAAATATTTTTATGGGGCACTTAAATAATCATTCTCCAATTCACCTGGAATTATGAAATCATCCTGTCTCTTTTTAGGAGTTATGTTTCCATCCCAAAATTTAAATAAACCCGATATTGCCCTTTAGGTTCCCCTTCTAATCCGGACCTCCCGTTTTCGGACCTCCATGATCCAAACATTTTGTTGACGATCCGATCCGTCCAATGTGTTCAGAAGGTGTTTTCAAGGGTCCACACGAGAAATCTTCAAAAAAAAAATATCGGGAAGGGCTTGATCCAAGCAGTTTTCAGAAAAAATATATATATACATTTTTTGCGAAAACTGCTTGGATCAAGTCCTTCCCGGTATTTTTTTTTTTGAAGATTTCCCGCGTGGACCCTTGAAAACACCTTCTGAACACATTGGACGGCTCGGATTTTCCAAAAATAATTTGCAACACAAAAAAAAATCAATTTTTTCTTATTCTCAGGAGGTTTGGACTAGAAAATTTGCCTATATATATATATGACTATGAGCTGGGGAAGTTAGGACTAACTTAAAAGTTCGAAGGACCTCTCCTATAATTTCGGAATTGGGGATAAATTCAATCCCCCAAATCACGCCAACTACTCTGTCTTCTTCCTTTTAAAACCTAGACTACAAAAGAATTCACCCCAACAGCTAAAGTTGGGACAAATTGTTCTTCCGTCCGAAATCGACGTCTCAACTCTTCACCCAGTATTGGGACAAATTTTCACCCATCGTACCATCGACATTCCTCTTTCCCGGTGAACATGGCGTCGACGACGTGCTCCATAAATTCTCCGTTGACATTCCGATTGAGTCCCGTCTTCGTCGCCATCAACGGAAAACGACTACAGCACGAAGCTAAAACTGCATAGAAATCTCCGTCTCACCCAGATCATCTTTGTGTGTGCACACATATTCATAGAGAGTGTGTGTGTGTGAGCGATCAATCTGTTTGTAAAAGATGGGTGAGTTGATTTTTGGCCCAACAAAAATAAGACAGGTAAAAATAAGAATGATTGCTTCCAAAATTGATTTCAAAACTACTAAGCCAATCTTTTTGAAGATGTCTTTTACTCCCTGTTTCCTGTCTTTGATGAAAACCAACATCAATCCCTGTTTCCTATCTTTGAAGAAAATCTCCTATAATTTACCCTTTCGTTATCACATTATGCCAATTTAGACATTTTGGAATTCCTTATTGGGGCTAAATCCCTCCGACGTCGAATCCGGGTGTGTTTGGGAAAAACATGAAACTAGTATTAATTTACTATGTTACTATTCTGAAAATGTTTTTTTTAACCATGATTATTGGTAGGAGTTGAGATGTATTTTTTTCTACCATGATCAGAGTTGTTAAACCAAGTTAACAAGTTGTATAAATTTACCATTAAACATTGAGATATGCTTTTGGATATGTATTTAACCATGATTCAAATTTACAAGTCATTTAATTTTACCATGTTAGTGGTACTGGATCTGATTTTTGCCATGTTTTTTGTTCTCTATTCATTTTTTATCATAATGACCAAAATATATGTGTTTACCATTTAGTCATATTTACCATGGAATTTCACAAAAAATTGTACACATTTTTTGCAGAATTAATTATGGTAAATTGCGTAAACTAATCCTTTTTCGAAGCGAATGATAAACTCCGGCTATAGTTTGGGGGGGGGGGGGGGGGGGGCGAACTGTCAATATGGAATATTGCTATATATGAACCCGTTATTTAAGGGACCATGATCATCCCCACAATTTTGAATTCCATTTGGAAAAGTCAATCCAAATCCCACCTAATTACGAAACTACAATTACATAGATTCTAATTATATCTCAACTAATTAGGAAACTATTAGATTATCACTAAATAAGGGTAAAGAAGGCATTTACATGATTTTCAAATTCAATTTGATTTGCTTTTTTATTCCAATTACATGATTTGGGGTATCCAATTAATTTAAATGATTTTCAATTGCAATTATGCTTTTTTTAACCGGATCTATAATATGGACGGAACCAATAATTGAATGAAGTACGAAAAGTGGCCGGGAAAAGCCCAACTGCACCTCGTAAAGTTTTCAGTAAACTGAGTTTGCCATTTTCAATTTGCAATAGTTGGAGGTACACTTGCGGACATAGGAATCGTAACGTGGGGACCAAATCACATGTATTCATAAGTTAATAATAAAATATCTACTTATATTAATAACACAATTTTGACGGGACATTTTTTTGACATTATCACCACCCAAAAAAATTACCCCCCAAAAAACAGTCGGAATTTCCTTCACGGTTACTCAATGTCAAATGTCCGCAGTTTTTGTCAATTGCAAGCGCTCATTAACCTCCCCAAATATTCAAAAACCTCATATTCTTACTTTTAGTAAATATTATTCCATCCATCTCGAATTTCTCAACTTTGGGGTAATTGTGCGTCTTTATATGCAAAAAAAATAAAGCGTTAGCAGAAAGTTTTTTCAAAAAAATAAAATAAAATTACAACATTATAAATATCTCAGTAAAAAGAAAAAAATAGTGTAAAAATTTTTCAAAAAGATTACGAGACGAAGTACATTATTTTTTGTGTGTAAAATTTATATTTACCCAAAAAGTCTAGCAATTTAGGATAGAGAGAGTACGAATTTGTAAGTGTCCGACCAAAATTTTAAGAGCTCACACATTATCTATAACAACTGTAGTGTAACTAATTTCTCACAATCCAAAAAACACTTGCCATAACAGGTTTTTGGAGAACCTAAATTTGTGAATTATCTCCAATAACTATTCCGATAAAAAAAAAATTGTAGTCTTAAAATGCAGCGTGACTCCATGTTTAATTGTGTGAAGAATTAATGTAATGATTAGGAAGAAATTAACAGACAAAAGCTCCAACCTTCACAAACAATCACCTCTATGGCGAAACTGCTCCAACATCAAAACCCTCAAGCAAATCCACGCTTCAATGGTCATCAACGGCTTCAATTCCAACCCTTCTGCTCTGAGAGAACTCATTTACGCTTCGGCCATTTCCATACCATCCACCATAAGCTACGCCCACCAACTGTTCGATCAAATTACCCAACCAGACCTCTTTACGTGGAACACCATGATCAGAGGTTCAGCCCAAAGCCCAACCCCAGTAAAGGCCGTTTCACTCTATACCCAGATGGAAAAATGCCAAATTCGACCCGATAAATGCACGTTTCCGTTTGTACTCAAGGCATGTACTAAGCTTTCTTGGGTTAAGACTGGCTGTGCTATTCATGGGAAGGTTGTGAAATTTGGGTTTGAATGGAATAGTTTTGGGAGAAATGCTTTGATTTACTTTCATGCTAATTGTGGGGACATAAGGGTTGCGAGTGAGCTTTTTGATGGTATGGCTAAGAATGATGTTGTCGCTTGGTCAGCTTTGACGGCGGGTTATGCAAGGAGGGGGGAGTTGGTTGTTGCAAGGAAGCTGTTTGATGAGATGCCTGTGAGAGATTTGGTTTCTTGGAATGTGATGATTACCGGGTATGCAAAGAGAGGGGAGATGGAGAGTGCCAGGGAGCTTTTCGATGAGGTCCCGAAGCGGGATGTGGTGACTTGGAATGTGATGATTGCTGGTTATGTGCTCAGTGGGGAGCATGAACAGGCGATGGAAATGTTTGAGGAGATGAGACGTGTGGGAGAACGACCGGATGAAGTGACAATGCTGAGCCTTCTTTCAGCTTGTGCTGATTCAGGAGCTTTAGAATTTGGTGAGAAGATACATCGCTCCCTTTCGGAGATGCATTCAGGGGGGTTGACTGTTTTGCTTGGTAATGTGCTTATAGACATGTATGCAAAGTGTGGGAGCATTCAAAAAGCGCTTGAAGTGTTCCGAGGGATGAGAGAGAAGGATATGTCATCCTGGAACTCGGTTATAGGAGGGTTAGCTTTCCATGGCCACTCAGAGGAAGCCATTTGTCTTTTTGAGGAATTGACGAGACTGAAAATCAGGCCGAATGAGATTACTTTTGTTGGAGTCCTTGTTGCTTGTAGTCATGCTGGGGAGGTGAAACTCGGCCATCGATATTTCAACCTCATGAGAGATGAGTATAATATCGAGCCAAACATAAAGCATTGTGGATGTATGGTGGACATGCTGGGGCGTGCTGGGAAACTGACCGAAGCATTTGAATTCATAGACACAATGCAGATCCAACCCAATGCGATTGTCTGGAGAACTCTGCTTGGGGCATGTAGGGTTCACGGAAATATTGAATTGGGAAGGCGTGCAAACGAGCAGTTACTTAAGATGAGAAACGCTCAAAGTGGTGACTATGTACTACTGTCGAACATATATGCCTCACAAGGTGCGTGGGATGGTGTTGAAACAGTGAGAAAATCGATGGATGATAGTGGAGTGAGGAAAGAGGTTGGCTGTAGCCTTATTGAAGCAGATAACAAAGCTCTCATGCATTTCTTGCTTGATTCTAAATTTGAATCAAATTCAAGGGAAAGTCATGGGTGAGGGTTACGCTTATCATATGCTGGTGTTGTCTCGATACACATGCATAGATTCTTGTCGTGAGATATTTGTTCAAGTGCCCTTACCAATGCGGAAAATTTTGATGTCCGAATCTACTATTGTAATCCATACGTATTCACATATGCATCCAAATCCAAAATTGATATTTGTGTACGTATATACATATACACATCACTCACATACATACATACTGCAGACACTAAAATTTTACTGAGGCTTATTGGCCTTTAAATTAATTGAGATACACAGAATGGTCTTGATTAATTCAAGTCAAAGTTGGTCAAAGCCGCAAGCAAATATTGGGCTCGCCAAAGTATGGGCTCAATTATATAAAAACAATCTTGTCAAGGTTCCAACTGCTTGCTCTGGTATATGAATTTGGGAGAAATGATTTCAAAACTTTGGTATATGACACATACCAAATGGGGCTTTGAGAACTGGCTACATCCTGAAGGATGACAAGGAGATGGAGAAATTTGGATCTTCTCCAAAGATTCAAATCGCAATAGATGTGGCATCTGCGTTCCGTTATCTTCATCAGCAGTGCAAAGCCCCAATAGTTCACGCGATCTAAAGCCAAGAAATGTCTTTCTTGACTATGATTTAACAGCTCATGTTGGTGAATGGTGATTTTCGTTTGGCCCGGGTCCTTTTGAGATCCAGTAAGACCCTATTCAAAATCATTTTAGCTCAGGGCATTAAAGGAGCCATCGGATATTGGCCCAGGTACCTTTTTATTAGTCTACTTTAGTATTTTATGCTGTAATTGTTCAGTGGTTTATGAGCTTCAAAATTTTCTTTGTAGTAACGTAACTAAGGCCTGTTTATTTAATATGTAGAAACTTGGAAAATAGGTCTCCCAAAAAATTAAAATATAAATTCCAATACAAAGTTTATGACTTTTTTGGATTGTCATATGAAATTTTGCAGAATATGGCATGGGGGTGAGGTGTAACCTCGTGCAGATGTATGCAGCTATGGGATCTTCTGGTTGGAGATGTTCACTGGAAGAAGGCCAACTGATGAACAATTCAAAGATGATTTGAAACTTCACAACCTAGATAAAATTGCTTTGCGAGGGAGAGTAAGCGAGATAGTGGACCAGTCTTCGTGCTTTAATGAGATAGAATAGAAGTAATCAAAAATAGCTCAGGGAGTTCAAGCGAGTACAGTGGTGAACACAAATGCCTGTTTTCTACACTTAAATATGAGTTGTCTGTTCATCAGAATTCCTTAGGGATAGAATGGACATGCGAGATGTATACTCGCAACTGCTTTTGATCAGAGAGGGATTCCTCCAAACTGCTATACTTGACCATGGTCAACTGAAAAGGTGCGATTTGAGAGATTATATAGTTGGTTGCCACAGTTTGTACTAAAAGGGTAAGCATTGACTGTCTGATGTATGCATGTATATCTTGTATGCAGGAGCTTAAGTTTCTCAAAGCCATATGAAGCAAGCTGATCCTCGTGAAGAGTCTGAAGACAATAGCACATTTCATTTGTACAACATTACTTGAGAAAAGTGTCTTCTTGAACATTGTTTTGTAGATCTCCATCGTCATTATTTACAAAGTTCGCTACTGTAATTATTTATCCTGCAAATTTCTGTAGAGTAAAATACACACTGAACACCAAGAGACAAGTAGAGGAAACAGAGAAACCTCAAACCATAACACCAAAAACAAGGAATCACGAAGGAAAGTAGTCCAATTGTACTAGGCCAATTCCTATTCTGCAGCCTGATGGAGAGATGGGAATTTATAAACCGTAGACAGTTCCTACTTGCCTCTCACGCGTTACACTGCAGCCAACCTGGAAAATAGCTAGATGCCATAGAGGGTGAAGAAAGGATGGTTCGTGCATCTTCAGGAGAATATACGATGGTGTCTTTTCAGCTCTGTTGCGGGCTTTGCTCATGCCCTTTTCCTTGTGTGGCCCTTCAGGTTCATGTGTCGGTTTTCTTCTCTCTCTCTCTTTTTTTTTTTTGATCGGCCCTTCATTTTGTTGCTTCTTGCAGTTAAAAGAAGGGTATTTCGTGGCACTTTTCAGGTTGTTGAAAGCAGGGACGACAAAATGACCGTGTAGTATGCAATTCAAATTTCTCTAGTTTCCTGATAAGGAAAACAAGGAAGAAAAGAAAGTATCATGGACAACATTTGAAGAATAAACTATTTTGTTCTCTTTTTTATGTGCCAGTTTGTAGGTGGCGAGGGTGAAGGGGTTGATGCCCCGAACTTAATGAGCCTTAAACCCCACTGGCTTTCTCCATTTTAAGCTTCAAGAAGACTAGTCAATTAAGGATTTTTTATCTGATAATCTGATGTATGTAAAGAATATCGCATATGATAGGTGAAGGAAGTGTCATGTAGCTGCCTTTTATTTTTTCCCTCCGCTTTTTTACTATGCACAGTACCCATCTGTTAAGTTCTTCTTTACTTCGTAAGCGTTCTAATATATTACTGTTTCACCAAATTCACAAATCAAAACGCTCTTATGCTTACAATGACTTGGACGGGTGCAATACTTGGGAGGATCAAGTGCTTGAAAATGTTCTTCTTTATTGTGATTTGCCAATAATAAATCTCAGAAGGCAGTTTGTTTGACCAAGATTGATATGACCTTGATGATGTACAACAACAATAGAATGTGTGTGTGTGTGTGTGTGTATTGTCAGCTTCAAACAGATAGTGCCAGTGTGAAATTTTTACGAGGCTAAATTAGCGTACTGCCCATTTACGTTTCCCCCTCTAAATTTCCGAGAAGAAGCCAAGAAAGAACTCTATATTGGTACACAAATGATGTACTGCATTAAGAAAATGTGATGTTGTACTAAAGTAATACGAAGTGTCTGCGTGTTACTAGCTTCAAACAAACAGTGCCAAGTGCGAAATTCTAACAAGGTTGAACTAGTGTACTGCCCATTTATGTTTCCCCGTCTCAATTTCTGGGAAGAAGCTAAGAAAAAACTCGAGAGTAGTTACACATTTGTTAAATTAAGAGTCAAGCAGTTTATTTAGTTTATGCACCTGAAGTTGAAAAACTATGGCTCTTGGTGATTCGGTATGGATTTTCATTTGCAATTTCTGAGCTAAGTTCACGGTCCTGTGCTCTTCAATCTGAAGACTTTAGTGGTACACTTATTCCACTTCTGTGCACATGACAGAAATAGAACATGTGGACATCTTAAATTTGATAGAAGATTCAAGAAAATGTTTGTGTTGCTTTGTTTGATTTCTGGTTCAAAGATCCCTCCATCTAGATCATATACATTGGCATACAATATTTTATTTATCAAAGTCAACCTCAAGAAGGTAGATTTTATTGTGTAGCAATGTCTGTAGTTACAGGGGAGAGTTTTGGTCATTTAGTGGGAGAAAAGCTGGTCCAAATATAATTCCTCACCTATTTACAAGTGATCAACTGATGGAGAGAACATCATTGGAAAAAAGACCTTGACTTGGGTCAATCTCAACTGTCTCTCGTACGTATCACTAGCAAGCAAGTGATGGGGAGAATACTTCGAAAATGACCTTGACGCGGTTCAAGCTCAGTTTTCTCTTGCACATATCGCATGCAATCGAGTGAGGTGGAGAATAACATTAGAAAAAAGACCTTGACATGGTTCAAGCTCAATTTTCTCTTGTACCCACCGCATGCAATCATATGATGGGGAGAATAACATTAGCAAAAGACCTTGACTTGCATCAAGCTCAATTCCCCTACTGTAATATAGTTGAAAATGTGTCTTTTCAAGCTGTAGATATCAAGATGTTACAATCTGAGATGTAAGTATGCAACATCTTAATATTCTTCTCGGGCAGACAATGTCCCGTTGCTTTCATATTTTCTCAGTGTTGCTCGTGGCCCGCACGAGGGTATGCAACACCCTTGTAGGGCCTATAGGTTGTTCCTTTGTCGATTACCTTGGCAGGTTGCTGTTACAGTACTCGACGCCAAATATAATAAGGCATTAAGTTCGTTTGTTCTGCATGTAGAAACCTTTCATTGTTCATCTTCCCAGGGGCGGCGGCACCCTTCAGTTTCAATGGTCACATGACCACCCAAGGAAAAAAAATTTCATTAGAATACATGTAAATTTTTTTTGGATACCCCATTGTTGAACACCCTACCAAAATTAAATTGAACACCCAAGCCCAAGTAAATTGAAAACCCTGCCCAAAAAATAGCCCAAATAATGAACACTTGGGCCAATAAAAATAGCCCAAGTTCAATTCAAATTGAAATCCAAAAAATTAAAGCCCAAAAAAAAAAAAAAAAAAAACAAAAAGGATTGTACGAAGTACTACCTAAACAACTAAAGAGATATTTGATACGGTGAGTCGGTGATACCCAATGGCCAAATAAAGCAGATCGACTTTTCACAATTTCACTTTGCAAAAAGTGATTCTTCTCTGGACGACTGGACCACAGACCACTCTTCGAGCAGTCCGACCAAACCGAGTGAAGCTGTGGTTCAGTGAAAGGCAAGGCAGCGATCAAGTGATCAACCATTCAACCTCCAACTCCAAGCCCACCTCAGTCCTCTCTCTCTCTCTCTCATAGGTAATGTGATAATCAGATAATGTATTGTAATCAACTCTAGGTTTTGTTCAATTTTTTATGATTAAATGAGTGTAGATAATTGTCAATTGATTCATCAATTCCTTCAATGTTCAGCTACCAGTCAAGATGAGATCCTAGTATTTGGATATATGCATTGAATATTGGGAGTTTGTTTGTCTCTACACACTTATCAAACTTTGCCCTAAAAAGTAAGACCATTAACTCTCTCTTAATCTATTATCTATTCCTTGTTTAGAACTTTAGATTATAGATTTGTAATTTTATATGTGCTACTCTATTGATTTTTGTGAAAAAATTGATTGCATTTATAAATTATAATATAGGATGATATTGATAGTAGAATGTTTATTGATGTTTTTTCATTTTTTTATTGGTTAGTTGGCAATTTGGCATCATGGACAAATTTGTTATAAGAAAAAAACGTATGGTGCAAGAGGCATCTCCTATTGAAACCTTTGATGATAGCAATCCCCAAATCTCTTCAAAGCGAAGTTGTATTCACACTTTCCCATCATTATCGTGTTGATCTATTTTATTCAGTCATAGATATGCAACTTCAAGAGCTAAACAATCGCTTCACAGAGGCGAATACGGAGTTGCTTCTCTGCATGGCTTGCTTGAATCCTAAAAATGCATTTTCGGCATTTGATAGGAAAAAGTTGGTCCGTCTCGCAGAACTCTACCCGTCTGACTTTTCTAAGGTGGACTTAATGGCATTGGACATTCAACTTCAAAATTTCATTGTAGATATGAGATCTGATACAAGATTTGTTGGGCTTAAAGGGATTGGAGAACTTGCTGAAAAGTTGGTGGAGACAGATAAGCATGTCATATATAGATTGGTCTATTTGCTTCTGATATTGGTGTTGACTCTTCATGTCGCCACTGCATCAGTTGAAAGAAGTTTTTCAGCGATGAAGTATATAAAGAGCAATTTGCGCAATCGAATGGGAGATCAGTGGATGAATGATTGCTTAGTTACTTATATTGAGAGTGATGTATTTGATACCGTTGATAACGAGACTATTATGCAACGGTTTCAAAATATGAAAACTCGCCGAGGGCAATTGTAATATACTTTATATCTTTATCCTTTGCTTTTGAGCAGCATTGTCGATATTAATGGAATTTTTTTTGTCTATATTAAGTTGTGGTTTATAATAGTAGACCATAAGAATTTATGAACACCCTTAGAAAATTCCTGGAGCCGCCACTGCATCTTCCCTCCCAAAAGAAGCCTACCGCAATGAATTTAAGCCTTTTCTTGGTTGTTCTCTTCTATGCCATCTTTGGCGCATTTCTCAGCTTGTCATTTTCACAGCATGCTTCTGCATCCAAAATTGGTAATGAGACAGACAAACTTGCATTGTTCGAGTTCAAGTCCGGAGTAACATTGGATCCATCTGGGGTCCTTGACTCTTGGAATGACTCTCTCCACTTCTGCAGGTGGATTGGAGTCACTTGTGGCCGAAAACACCAACGGGTCTCTGTTTTGGATATTGAAGGGAGACAGTTAATTGCAACCATACCGCCCCAAATAGGAAATCTCTCTTTCCTTAGAATCCTTAACCTTGCAGACAATTCCTTATCTGGCGGAGTTCCCCCGGAATTAGGTCACTTGCGCAGGCTTCAAAGTTTCTCATAGGGGATATTCCTGTCAATCTGTCTGAGTGTCCCAATCTCGTAAATCTTGCAATGAACCACAACTTTCTTGAAAGTGAAATTCCTTCTAAACTAGGGTCATTGTCAAAACTTGAAAATCTGGCTCTGCAGAAGGTTCCCAGCTTCTCTTGGAAACCTTTCATCGCTTCAACAGCTTTATATAACATATAACAATTTCGAGGGAGAGATTCCAGATGCTGTAGCCCAAATGAGAAGCTTGACGATATTCAGGGTGGCGATGAACAAATTTACTGGTGCATTTCCTCCTCCACTTTACAATTTGTCGTCACTCAATCTCATCTCTTTGGCTTTTAACAACTTCTCTGGTGGTCTTAGGACCGACATAGGCCTTGCTCTTCCGAATCTGCAGAGGCTTTTTTGGGAATGAATTGGTTCAATGGACCGATCCCAAGTTCCCTGTCAAATGCTTCAAATCTTTTGCAGCTAGTTCCCTTCAAATAATTTCACCGGCAGTATACCTTTGAGTTTTGCAAACTTGAAAAGTATATTTTCACTCAACGTTGGTGGCAACATCCTTGGAACCCGTGCAGTTGATGATTTGAGTTTTATTACTTCTTTAGCAAATTGCAGCGCGCTACGACTGCTGGATTTCAGAAGCAACCAGTTTGGAGGTCAGCTAACCTCCTCCGTTGCAAATCTGTCAACCCAACTGACGTGGTTCGATATTCAGCAAAACAACATTCGCGAAAGCATTCCTCCAGAGATCGCGAACCTGATCAACCTTGATGCAGTGGGCATGGGGCAGAACTTCTTAACAGGTACCATTCCACCTTCACTTGGGAAACTTCCGAAATTGCAAGAACTTCACTTGGATTCAAATTTACTCACAGAGGAGATTCCTTCCTTTGGCAATGTCACCCAACTTTTATACTTCTTTGCGCGAAACAATAGCTTAGAAGGAAGCATACCCTCAAGTTTTGGGAACTGTAAATACCTCCAATACCTAGACCTTTCCTATAATAAACTCTCTGGTGACATACCCGTCCAACTTATTGGTCTTTCTGCCTTTTCTAGAGGTGTTAACTTATCTCACAACTCCTTGACTGGCTCCTTACCAGTAGAAGTTGAAAACTTGAAAATTCTTACTGCACTTGATGTTTCTTACAACAAACTGTCTGGAGAGATTCCCGGTGAGCTAGGGTCCTGTTTAGCCTTGGAACAACTCTACATGCACAGCAACTTCTATCGAGGAGCCATTCCTTACCTGGGTAACTTAAGAAGCCTACGGTATCTAGATCTTTCCAACAACAGCTTGGACGGCCAAATTCCACCTTAACTGGTCAATATTTCCTCTTTACTGAATTTGAATCTTTCACACAACCAACTCAAGGGGAAGGTGCCCGTAGGTGGAGTGTTCACTAATGCTAGTGCCATTTGTACGGCAACAAAGACCTCTGTGGGGGAATTCCTGAGCTTCATTTGCTCCCATGCCCTATGCAACCTAAGAAACCAAGGAAACACAGTGCTCCCAAGTTGATACTGGTGGTTGCCATTTGTGTTCCTTGCTTAGCTCTGGTGTTACTTGTACTTTCATTTTACTGGACAAGAAACTTGAGGAAGAAACCTTGTTTCGCGCCTTCTTTAGCACCCTTCCATCCAATCCTTTCATACGAAGAGCTCCGGAATGCAACTAGTGGGTTCTCTCTGGATAATGTGATAGGTTCAGGTAGCTTTGGCACTGTGTACAGAGGAATACTTGGCCCTGATGAAACAGTAGTTGCAGTTAAGGTGATCAAGCTTCAACAAAGAGGAGCATCTAAAAGCTTTATGGCTGAATGCCAAGCCTTGAGAAACATCCGGCATAGAAACCTAGTCAAGATTATCACTGCTTGCTCGAGCATCGATTTTAAGGGGAGTGATTTCAAAGCTTTGATATATGAGTATATGTCGAATGGAAGCTTGGAAAAGTGGCTGCATCCAGAAGAGGGACACGCACAACAGACGAGTTTAAGCATTCTCCATAGACTAAATATTACAATATATGTGGCTCTTGCATTGGATTATCTTCATAACCACTGCCAAACATCAGTGGCTCACTGTGATCTAAAGTCGAGCAACGTGCTTCTTGACGATGAATTCATTGCTCATTTGAGCGATTTTGGCCTCGCACAACTCCTCTGCACATTCAGCGAGGAAGCAACCATGAGCCAGTTCAGCTCACTCGGGATTAGAGGAACCATTGGCTATGTTGCTCCAGGTAAACGTTTTTTTGCGCCACTATTTAGAGATGTATCTTTCAAAGTGCAACCCTGTATTTTCCAGACACTCTACATGGTAAGAGCTAGTATTTTCCTCTTCATGACTTGTTCTAGCTTTTTACATTTTACTGTAATGTCAATCTTTTGTAGTATTAAATGGCCCCCACCATGGGTTAGGGCATCCACAAGGGGCTCTCAAAATAGCTCCTAAGTGAGGCTCTTAATATTTACTTAGCCATTTGCTCACTTATTGTCTTCAGTGGGCTCCCTATACAAACTCCCAAGAATGGCTCCTAAGCAAAACTCCTACCACATTAGGTAAATTTAGGTAGCATTGTAGCTAACTCTAAGTGGGACCCAAAGTCTTTTAATCTCTTTTAATATGAAATTTTCAATAGATAAAAGACTTTTAGCAAGCTCTTGCTAGCCCATTGAGTGCACATATCCTCTCTACAATTAATGAGCTCTAGGAGTGAAAAATGGACCCCAATTAAACTTGTATGTACACCTTAGGATTCAACTTAGGAGCTAGATGTAATCCTTGATTTATAGAAGAGAATGAGATTGGGTTGTGATTTAACCAAAAAAAAAAAAAGAATGTGTTGATGATAATGGTTAATTATCCACAGGTACATACCCTCTCATAGCCCTGGAGGACAGTTGGTACCTCTACACGACCCGAGACATAGAGTATCCAAGTGGATGCCAGGCTAAGGTGCAAAGCACCAAGGGATATTGGAAAGTTTGCAATGCTTCCAGACGGGTAAAAAACATTGGGTTCAAGAGGCGTTCAAATTTTAGAGATGGACGTGTCAACTCCTCAAACCAAGTCAGTGGTTTATGGAGGAGTTTGGACTAAAGCAATTTGTCCCTCATATCCAAGTACAAAAGTTTAATTAACATCATGTGTTACTTCAATTAATTGTATGTTTGTGTTTAATTAATCCAGTTCTTTATTGTGTCTTGCCAGGATAATGATTGGTTATTATTGAAGATATACAAGGAGGATGGAAATGGTTTAACACCCTCTACAACAAGTTCCCTTCCCTTGCCACAGCCACAGTTTCCTTCCAGTGGGATTCCGGCGATTGTGTACTCCTCTCCCCTTGTCTACTCGCACCCTTCTTACCCTCCTCTAGTTATGTATTCGGTTGATACGGATTCTAGTGGGATTCCAGGTGTTTTCCCCTCTTTGGCTGTCACTCGCACTCTTCTTACCCTCCTTCAAGTGTGTCTTCGGTTTATACAAGTTTTGGTGGGAGTCAGATTTTTTACCCCTCGTCGGCTCTCTACTCGCAGTCTTCTTACCCTCCTTCAGTTGTGTCTTCAATTTTTTTGGGTTTTGATGGAATTTTGGATGTTTACCCCTCATCGGTTGCCTACTCGCACTCTTCTTACCCTCCTTCAAGTGTGTCTTCAGTTTATACGGGTTCTGGTGGGAGTCAAGCTTTTTACCCCTCGTCGGTTCTCTAATCGCACTCTTCTTACCCTCTTGTGCTTTCTTTGGTTGACACGGGTTTTGGTGGGATTCCAGCCACTTTCTCCTCTCCAGTTGTCTCCTCTCTGGTTGATACAGGTTTTGGTGTTGTCTCCTCTTTGGTTGATTCGGGTTTTGGTGGGCTTTCGACCATATACTCATCTTCAGCGGTCAATACAGGTTTTGGTGGGTTTTTAACCATATACTCATCTCCAGTTGTCTCCTCTCTAGTTGATATGGGGCTTTCGGGTACGAAGGTGCTTGGACTGGTCCGCTATACTCACCGGAGTATGTCCTCCAACCTTGGGACTTTGGTGATTATGACTACGGAACTTTGGACGCCTTATTGGCAGTTCTTCAGAGGAAGTCCATTCTTCACAGCCCCCGGGATCAAGATACGTTTGATGGAAGAGTAGCAATTTCTAATGTTTAGCTAGTCAAGATTTTGGAGGAGGGAGAAATAATTAAGGCAAGGGTGGGGAAGGAGGGTATTTATATTACACCTAAACTCAAATTTCTTTTTTTGGCTTGGTACAAAATGGCTAGAATCCATCCCTATTTATATTACTCCATCAAAGGGTCTAGTCCAAAGATATTTTCATATAAGATAAACTTTGAGGTAGATTCTAAAATTACAGATGTAACAATTTCTCACAAAAAAATCTAGATATTTGACAATGATATTGTAGAATTTCTAGAAGACAGATATTACAGATCTTCTAGGAACTAGATATTTATATCTACTTCAAAATATCTTTAATCTTTGAACTTTGTCAATTGGGCTTATTTGAACTTTATTTTTCTTGTGCTAAAGTGCTAAATCTAGTTTATTCTTCAACAACAATAATTTTAATTAATATACAATTAAAAAGTAGTTCTACCTAATGACATCAACAAACTATACTTACATTTACAAAAAAAGATGTTTTTAAGATGCAAAATTTCAAAACTATCAGTTGGGGTCTACCACATTAAGGCTTTCTATTACCTTAGTTATGGAAAGAAAATAAGAGTTTCCTTAAACTTCTGGCGCAAGCTATTATATGATTAATACGGGGGAGGCGTTGTGCAGTAAGTGTTATGCGCCGTATTATGCGGGAAAACTATGTCGTTTTGCTCATTTTCTTGGACATCCAAGTGCCCTGTTTGGAGAGTTAATTTTGGGGTTTAATTTTAGGGTTCAGTTTTAGGGGATTTAGGCTCTTTGGGGTAGGGTATAGTGAGTTTAGGCACTTTGTGTTTAGGATTTAGGCACTTTGGTTTTAGGCACTTTGTAGTGATTTTTTCTTCCTCCAAACAAGGCCCTTGGAAGCCTTAAAGGTGTGCACAAAAATCAAGCAAAACGACATAGTTTTGCCGCACAACACGGCATACAACACCTACCGCATAACACCCACCATGATGCACTCTTTTAAATATACTATTGGTGATGCTTTTTGAAAAATAATAATAATAATTCTCTTTCTTTTGGTTGGTTGAATGGCGCCTAACGCATATATCCTCATTCACCAAAATGGATCCCTTTTTTTCCCTAGTATTTTTCTTTTTGTTAGCCAACAATTTTTTTTTTTTTTTTTTGACATTGTAGCAAACTAAAAAATAAAAAATAAAAAATTGGCGATACTATTTCAATAATAACAGGTGAACTTGCTCTAATCTCCTAATGATGTGTAACATTGCCCTTGTATGATTCAAGTCGAATTATGGTTCTTTCCTCTATTCAAGCCCTACATTGAGATTGAATTTCTATCAAGTGTTTGAATATTGCCATAATGTAATTAGGCTTAGTTTTGCAAAAGATTTTAGCAACTCATTTGCTAAAATCAACCATGATTTTAGCAAATGAGTTGAGTTGCTAAAATCATGGAAATTTCAAATCACAAAATTAAGTGGTTCCGTTTATCGTTTTTCGATTTTTTTGGCACCAAATTAAAGTACTCCTCGTGTACTTTAATTCGGTGTAAAAAATTCAAAAAACAATACACGGAAACACTTAATTTTTTTTATTTGAAATACCATGATTTTAGCAACTGGGTTGCTAAAATCATTTGGAAAAAGATCAAATGGCTTGGATTAATTCATTTGGGGTTCCGCTTCTTAAAATAAAGTCCGAATTTTTTCCAATAAATAATCGTAGGATACGTTCCAAACCAGGATACGCGTATAAATCGTAGGATTTCAATATAAAAAGGATACAAGATGCGATACATATCATTTTCAGAAAGACACAATATGAATCGTAGGATACGTATCGTGTATCATAGGTTTTCAACTATGGAGGAGGGTAAGAAGGGTGCGAGTAGACAAGGGAAGAGGAGTACACAACCGCCGGAATCTCGCTGGAAGGAAACTGTGGCTGTGGCAAGGGAAGGGAACTTGTTGTAGACGGTGTTAAAGCATTTCCATCCTCCTTGTATATCTTCAATAATATACAATCATTATCCTGGCAAAACACAATAAAGAATTGGGTTAATTAAACGCAAACATACAATTTATTGAAGTAACACATGATGTTAATTAAACTTTTGTACCTGGATATGAGGGACAAATTGCTTTAGTCGAAACTCCTCCATAAACCCATTCTCTCTTTATGTGGTTTGCGTGATGTAGCCTCTTTCGATTGGTGTAGGACAACAACTTGAGAAGCAAATAGAATGGGCTTATTTCATTGACAGCATAAGGAGAAAGTACGTTACTCAATCCGCCATCCTGTTAACAAAGAATGTTGAGGGACTTGACTGTCACTACGAAAGTTGGATAACCCGAACTATTGCCTCCTGATTGTATTGAGATGTCGAAGAAGTTCTGATGTCCAATAAAAGCAGGTCTGGGCTATTTTACAGTTCTGTAGCTTCATTTCAATATCCTGATTTTCCTTCCTGGGATTATTCTTGACTAACAATTGCCATGAAGGAGGGATTTTTGTCCCAATACAATTATTTCAACACTACACGTCTTTTTGGGATGAAATGGCATTTATATTCGCTCACTTCTTAGGTATCTAATAGAGAGCAATCTTGTTGCAAGCTTGCATTATTGTGCTTTTACAACAACCTTATATGGCGAGAGTCAGATTCAAATTCAATAGTAGGTTAAATTATTGACTTAGGTTAGATTATTAACTCTCGTACGGCGACAGTCATTGGTTCAAATTCAATAGTAAGTTAAACCGACTGAAACCCTGCTTTTGCCGGTATGATAGCAAGCAAGGACTAAATGACCAACCCTTCGGTTGCTTCCACCCATGGTCTTCTTCCACTGCCTTGACACCTTAATATCAAGGAACCCATGCTTGTTTTCCAGCAAATAAAGCAGAAGATCAGTATCCTTTCTGATTACCGTTCCATGTGAACCTAGTTATCCTATTTTGACTTATGTGTCTATGTTTTAAGCAGTACATTGTCACATCACCTACTGCTATGACAGTTACAATTGTCAAAAAAAGAAAAAAAAAAGTGTCAATTGCTAATAAAATGAGACTGAGTATCTCCTTATAGAAACTGCGCAAGACAAAGCAGGGAATTACTACATGTTTTGCGTCGCATATGCACATGTGATTACCATGCATTATATACTTCCCAAAGGTGATATATACAACATAGGTGGCGCCATTTCGTCAGTAAATTCTTGTTTGCTGGTTACATGGAATCACTCTGGATGTATGATGTTGACGATGATATGCTACAGTTGATTTATTCTCAAAATTAATAGAAAAGGAAGTTTTCCGTCACATTTAATATCACACTAGCTTTGCTTTTGCTAAATCCAAAAGCACACCATATCTCTCAACTTATTAATTCAGTCAATTTCTTCATCATCTTTAGGCTAGTATATTATTGTAGAACTTCATGAGAGGTTGCTAGCTTGCTAAGCCTGTTTTGGTATATCGTGGGTCATTCAAGTTTTAAGAACACACCCTCTTCATAAATAGCTATTCTGAAGGCTACTGGTTTTAGTGAACCTTGATAGGCAATTAAACATATGATCGATGAACTTAAATAAGTAACCTTTGAAGCCCTTATCTACGGTATGGCCTTTCATGTTGGACGCTTACAAACACAAATTGGATTTGTGCAGTCCACGCACATATGTACACGCAAAGGTCATAAGGTCAAAGCTAATGTATGCATACGAGAAGGCTTGATAGATTTCTAGTCATAATTCATCGACTTTTCTTGGAAAACAGCATTTACCTGTCCAAAGTTTTTTCCAAGGACTCGATATTGACATCAAAGAGAGCAGGGGTTGGTTCTCTTTGACTTGACATCAGGAGCAATCAAGTGGTGTTTCTTAGTACCTGGTCCAGTGGCGACTCCAGAGATTATAATGAGTGGTGTCATGATTTATAGCATCACTTATCTTTTCTTTTTTCTTTTGATAATGGAGAGTGTTCCGAAACACCAGACTAATCTCTCTAATTCCTCCCACAATCCTTTTATATTCGTTTGCGTGAAGGGAGGTGACCCATTGGGGTTATAGCATCACTTATCTTACAAATCTCAAAAAATGACAAATCAATTTACATTTCTAGAATCATAAATAACAAGGTAGTTTAACAAACTTAGCATGTGTTCAAAAGAATAAAAGAAAAGAACACATAATATTTATCACATTGGAATCGATTCCCCTAATTTTATTTTACTGGAAAACAAAACCTATATTAAATGATTCAGCAGTAGAAAATTTTCAAAGTTGTATCACAATTTTATTTGAGTTTAGAAAAAAGAATGAAATTTACATTTTCTAAATATTTCATTTTTTAAAAACCAAATTCCCTCCTATTTTTTTAGATGGGACAATGTGTTCTCAGCCTTATTTTTTTTACTTTTTCCATTTTGCTTTATGCTAGGAGTATATTTTTGGGGAAAAAGATACGCGCACCCCAAATGCACACCAGCACGGACGGTCGTCAGTGAGCTTTTTCGACGGTCCGGATTTTAAATAAATTGTTCACGCGAACAATTTGTTTGTTTGCGCAAACAAATTTTTTAAAATGCGGACCATTGATTCTTGAAATGGACGATCGGGATGTGCTGGTGTGCATTTGGGGTGCGCGTATGTGGTGTGCGCGTAGAATTGTTCATATTTTTGGCCTTCTGAGGAGAACAATAGACTAGGTACGTAGATGGTTTCAGAAAGAGGACAAAGATGAAAAAAGGGAGAAACATTAGAGGTAGGTGTGCTTTCTCTACATTTCCTAGCAGTTAAGTGAGCTGGACACATGCCAGCCGTAGGATGCAGTAGTAAACATGTGATCAATGGATTCAAGAGGTTTTTCTAGTAGTGTTATCACAGTAGATGTTTACCAAAAAGTGGGAAACTAGACTCTGTAAAATTTTCGACTTTCCAGCTGAGTGGTTTCAGCGACCCCAGTCACAGTACACTGGCGTCGCCCCTGACCTGGTCAATTTTCGTTAGTGATGCGGCACATAACTAGGTGATAATGGATACATTGGAACCACATCTTTGCCATTCCCACTCCCTTGCTAACTTTAGTTCATTCAGGTTTTTTTACTGAAATTGAAGAGACATCCTGAAATCTCATATTACAGTAAATGAGAATACTAACGACTGTGAGATGTCAAGAGTTTTTGGAATAATTTTTCCATTCGCTTGTCAATTAGGTAGTACTGAAATTTCCCTAGTTCGGATCGATGATCCTTTGGCTAATCACATCCTCTTTTCGTTTACTTTCTCCATTGGAAGGTTCTCTTCCCTTATGTGGCCTATAACTCAACCGAATGGCTAGAGATACTTGCATCACAAATAATTAATCATTTGCACGAGCGATAATTAATAGATTAGGTATAACGAATGACAAAAAAAAAAAAAAAAAAACACCTTGATAGGCAACTGAACTTGCTAATGATTTTGACAGTATTTTAGCTTAATATATGTAAGTAATCGCTTATCAATTATAGATAAAATAAAAAATAAACTTTTGAATTTCAACTCCCTTGACCAAAAAAATCTCTCACTCTGTCAAAACCCTCCTCTCTCAAAAACCCTGGCAGGCTGTCGCAAGCATCTTGTGGACCGCCATCAGTCACCACCGACTGGCCAAGTTATACATTTTGTTCTTGTTGGAACATTTCCAAAATATTTAATAGAAATTAAATGTTGTAATTGGCAAATGGTTTTAATCCAATGGGTGTGTCTATTCAAGTTAAATGAATAGATGCAACTGTTGGATTAAATGCAAGGGGTTTCGGTTTAAATGAATAAACATAATCACACCAAAAGGTACAACTGTTAGGGTGAATTGAATAGACATGACTATTGGGTTTAAACAAATAGATGTGACCATTAGCCACGGTCACATCTATACCTATATATAGGCTAGGGATTCACTCAAAACAGATGTATGAAAATGCAATCAATCACTCTCCCTCACTAGAACTCTCTTCCTTTATTCATTATTGGTGGCTCGCAAAATCCAAAGGCATTCTAGTTCTTCTTTGTCTGTGCATGACGCAGTTGGACAAACATTCAATTGGAACTGGGCTTGGAGTCAAATTCGCTGGCCAGTAACCCGGTGCACACCAAATTCACTCGAATTGGTGGGGGCGAATATCGTCTTAAGGAAAGCGACATTGTAACGCGCCTTGAAGCAACCGATGTCTTCTCCATTTTTATCCACTTCCATCGATTACGCGATTTTTGCACCAACAGTTTTTCAACACCCCAATTTGGCCCCATTCATTGTTATACTTCCGCATATTGCTCGAAATGGTGTGACAACGCTTTTGCTTTAGTTTATGAGAGAGAGGGCTTCTGGATCCTTTGGCTTTGGGTCCTATGAAATCTTGGTGTTCTTTGAGAAGAGATTTATTTTCCCCCCTCCAAACGTTATGCAACTATTGGACGAATGACGTCGAAAGAACTACGCCAGCTGTTAGTACTAAATTTGATTAAGATATGTGCCTTCTAAGTCTAAGTGAACAAGTAGTCCTTAGCAAAACTCAATGAAAAAAAAAAAAAAAAAAAAGATTCATGAAGCCGACCCCAATTAATTGGGACGTAAGACCCTGTTTGGTTTGGTTAGGTTATCTTTTTAGTCAGTCATTTCTTGTATAATTTTAGGATTAGACTTGATTACTGAATATTGATTACTTAGTCACCGAAAGCTCTGGGCAGTGGATCGTTTATTTAAGCACTTGAACACCTCCATCAGAACCCTAGCACAACCCCTCTTCACGTTTCTACTGCACACCACATTGTAAGTGCAAATCTTCATAGATTTGCAAACTAATCTTCATGATATAACTGATTCATCTGTTCAACCTGGTAGCTACTGGTCATTAGATTACTTATCATGATCAAATGAATTGCACTTCAAAAAGTCAGATTCTGTTGACAACACCTGGATGGATAAAACTCAACTCCATTGTTATAAATGAGATTTACCTAACTGTGTCAACCAATCAAAAGATGAGAACAATTTTGTTCCAGAAGATGAAGAAAACTGTCTCAACTCCATTATTTTTATAAAAAAAAAATGCTAAAAGGAATGATATTAGTTGGCTAAAAGGAGTAATTAATCAAGCACTTATTAATGCTCGATTGAGTTGAATTGTTGCTTGATCTCCCAACACATTACTCCGTACAAAATGAACAATTCTAATCATTCGAAGTGAAACCCACAATAAGTGAGCCTGAACAAAACCGCTCTTGAAAAAAGCCTCGTCCAGGATTTGAAGTTTGTTCGTCTAATTATTTGAAGTTCACAGATTTGCCAGGTAGCGACAAATTTACCAGTTAGTAACATCCAAACACAAATATGTTACTATCGGTTGTAGTTGCACGATTACATCATTTTGACACCTATGTGCAGGATATATTTAACGAAGCAAAGCAACACAACCACCTTTTTATTATATTGTGTAATGCTCCGTGTTCCTACACAGCAACATTTTTCCTATTGAATTCTAGAAGTCTAATTCATAAGATTATTTCTCGTCTTCCTTTTCTTCCGCCATTTTTTTTTTCTTTTATTGTACATTCCCTCATGACAAAATCCAGCCTCTATGCAGATCTTAAGTCGAATACTAAAATTGATATTGCTAACAGTAAAAGAGGG
This sequence comes from Vaccinium vitis-idaea, assembly GCA_963854785.1. Classification (NCBI taxonomy): domain Eukaryota; kingdom Viridiplantae; phylum Streptophyta; class Magnoliopsida; order Ericales; family Ericaceae; genus Vaccinium; species Vaccinium vitis-idaea. Next base: position 34,801,977 of record OY978222.1, read on the forward strand.
GGAACGTGAAAATGAAGCCCTGGGAGTCAGGGACTTAGCTTGCATACCTCTGACATCTCACTTTCAGGCTTCATAACTCACTGTAATCAATATCTTGGGCTAAAAGCAATCCTCATTCTCTGGAAAAAAACAACGATGGGTCTTCAAAACCAAGAAGGTCTAGGATATATTTGATTTGGGTAGAGGGTTAGAGAGAACTTTCTTGTACTGCTCGAATGGTGATGTTTGTTCATGATCCATCACACTATAGCTTACAAGGAGATTCGAGCAGCAATTGAGAGCAGACACTCAATTTCTTGCAAACCGAAGCCATAGTGCCCTATACAAGTAATCAAAATATTCAGCTCCTCTGTAACGACCCATTGCAGGAATCAAAAGGTTGAGACGAAGATGATTCTTCCTTCATATCGTTGCCAATGGTCACTTAAATATCAGAATGCAATTCCACAAAAAAAAAAGCAAATGGCGGTTTAGAGCTATGGACAACTTAAAGAGAATCATGCAAACCTAAGCAAAATGCATCAAGCAAAAAATAGGTAGTCAATAACTTCAAAACCATTTGGTAGCGAAGGCTTCAACTTCAAGAGCCATAATTGTCTGCTTCAATGCAAGCAGTGAATGGATCTGGAGGCACTTGAGAGGATTCAAGCCCAAGTTTCTACTTCATTGATTTGTTCATGCTTTCTAAACAGTCTTAACCTACTGTAATTCACAGCTTCAATTTTTGGTCTCGTATACCATTGTACATAACAAGATAAAAACTTTGACGCAAAAGATGAAATTAAGGGTGGCAGCCTAAAAGTGGAACAGCAAAAGAAATGAAAGCATATAGCAAAAACACTGCTATGGAATGGCGTGCACGTTCCCTTGTGTCCGACTGTCAAGGTGGGAGGGTGTTAAGAAGTTGAACTTGACATCATCAATACAAGCTCTATGCATTCGAGTTAAGGTATATCCATACGTCAAAAAATTTACGACTGTAGTAAGTAGAATATACAAGGTTTCGCAGTTAATATATAGCAGGAGACATCACCAGACTTCTGAAAAATTGACGACAGCAGGGAAATCTGCACTCCCACCAAGTTTTTGTGACTTCGAAAAGCCATGACTTGATCATTTTTTGCGTTCACATTAAGCACTCACATGAGCAATCACATATTGATGAGGTAAAGTATGATGTGGTCAACTATGAGCCATCACATGCTGTTCATACACAGGCCATGCCTAGTGAACTCTTAGAGATCTGCAAAATAGAAGGTAACAATAACAAGTATCAGTCACTGTTTCTAGTATCTCATTCTTTCTAATAAAGAAGAGAAGACCCCGAGGGTCCCCGTTGAGCTTCCATTTTTAAGCCCATTTGTTCGCGAGCATTAAAACCTGCCAATTATATCTATCCCCAAATAAAACCACATTACCTAGTATTGGTTCTGTGGGATAGAGAATTCTTGGAGAGTAAATAGAATTATATATTGTGAATGAAAAGATAAACTACTTACTACACTCGTAAGCAACAAGGACGGGAATCTACATTAACTGAAGCAACAAAGGTTAACCATTCGGCAGGAAGGAAACTTTAAAAGATAGATATCTACCAGAGCGCCTGGAAACATAAAATTATGTAGGTGTTTCTGTCTTACAAAGGTTACAAAAAGAGAGAACAAAATGTTGTTTTTTCCAAGGGATATCATCCTTTTTAAATTTGGATGCACAAAAAATACAATGGACATATTCCCTTGGATTCAGCACACTTGAATCATGTAAATTCCACATCACTAAGGGTCGATGGGCAACTATTGTTCATCCAAATGGAACTGGCAAAGCTCTAATGAAAAAAGAGGATAAAGTCAGAAAGCAACTAGGTGGACACAGATAATGGAGAAAATACAAGTAATAACCTGAAATAATGTAGCATGCTTATAATCAGGAGTCAAGACATTGTGCTTTGTCACTGCAGTTTGGCATTGTGATCCTTTTTCTGAGCAAATCCACTTTCAGAAAGAAGTCTTGAAAGAAAAGGAGGCCTGTCATTACTGCAATCCTTTTTATTGGGATTACTACTTAAATTGCTTATGAGAGACCAGTGAGTTGCAAAGTCTGGCTCATAACCATTTTGCTGCATTTTTTGCAAGATTTCCGATGCCTTGCAGAGATTTTTCTCATAATGGTATCTATCAATCACAGAGCAGTACATCTCTCTTGTTGGCATTTCACCCATCTGAACCATCAGATTCAATAATCGTTCTGCTTCTGTAATTTGTCCAAATTGACAGATATTTTGAATAAGCACATTCCATGTCTGCATGCTCGGATCCCGGTTTCTATTCAACATCTCAGTTAGAAAATCTAGGGCTTGGTCCAATTTATGACATGTACAGGAATCTTGGATTATATAATCATAAGAGGAAGAAATAGGTATACTCCCTTTCTTCAACATTATGTTCAGAAGATCAACTGCCTTATCTACCCTTCCACACGAACAAAACTGCTTAATTAGTTTGTCGTATGTAACATTGTCAGGAATTAGACCTTTTTCTACCATCCGATCCAAAAAGCTTACTGCTTCCTGAATTTTCCCTTGACCAAGAAGGCCTTCAACAATGGCATTCTGAATGGTAGAATCATGGATCCAACCTCTTGATTCCATTTTTGCGCTCAACTCCAAGGCCTTTTCAAACTCCCCATCACCACAGAGGGAGCTTATGATGGTTCTCATATTGCGATTACTCGGCCTATGCCCTGTGGAAACCATAGTAGTCAGATAATGCAACGAAAGCGATAATTCTTTGCAATGGGAATACCCATAGGCAAGAAAATTATATGCCACTCCATCAAGTTGCAATCCCTTCTCCTGAAGTTCACCTAGAAGTGCATCCACAAACAAACTGTTTCTTGTTCGTAAGAGATAGAAAATCAGAATGTTGTAAATGACGAGATACGGAGGGTTGTTTTCGCTCAGCAAAAACTCTTTCAGACTTAGTGCAGAATGGACTCTGCCCCTCGTACACAAAAGGCAAACCAACTTACTGTAACTACCAATTGAAATGGTTATATTCTTCCTAATCATGATACAAAGCAACTCCCTAACTTTCCGTAGGTCATCAGTTTGGCAATACCCTTGAACCAGCAGATTGAAAGTTTCACAATCTGGAAATAGCCTCCATAATACCATGCTCCGAATGATATTTTCTGCTTCCTTTACCATCCCAGACTTACAAAACCCGCTCATCAAAGAACAAGATGCAGAATTTGAAATTGGAGATTGTTCTCTCAGGGCAATCTCTTTCAAAGCAACAGCTTTCTCAAATTTACCTGCCGAACACAGCTGAGAAATTGAAAGAACGACGACATCCAAACAGGGAACCAAGTTCTTCTCTAGCATAACATGAAGCACAATGAAGGCTTCTGAAAACATTCTCTCCTTGAAGAAACCTTTCACAAGATGGCTATAAGCAATATGGTCCAAGGAAAAGCCCTGTTTCTGAACTTCCTCAGCTAAAGCATGAGCAACACTTGTAAACCCTGTACTACACAGTTTTTCAAGGAAGTCATGAAAAATACACAATCTCGTATGAGGGTAGGCCACCCACATGTTTTCAAAAAGCTCCAGTGCTTCCTTGAGCTGTCGTTGCTGGCATAGATAACCCGTAAGAGCTTTATAATCCTTCAGCTCAGGTAACCATTTGTCCCGCTTTGAAATTTCCAAGCAAGTCAGGAGGCCCATTAAGTTTCTTTTCCTGCATAAAGCAGTCATAAAAACAGCATATGTCTCGGTCTTGATCAATAAATGCATTTTGCACATGGCCTCAAAAACTGTCATTGCATTCTTTGTGAATCCCTTTTTGCTGAGTGCTAGGACAAGTAGATTGAGAGTTTCTTCATCAAGCTCATTGGTCAACTTCGGCATTTTATCTAAAAGAGTGGCAATGGTCTTGGTACTGTAATTGGACACACAAAGCCCTTTAACTAGTACTGAGAAGGAAGTCAAAGACAATTCTTGGCCCCACCAAACCATTTCATCAACCATCAAAACTGCACTGTCAAAATTGTCTCTACCACAATCCTTCACTATGTGGGAGTTAAAATCAGGAACAAACGAATCTTCAAGAAACGCTGTCATAGTTTTCTCATACTCGGTTAGGTCTGTTTCCAAATAAAGTCCATTGCCAAGATTATCAACATACTCTGTTCTGGAAAACCCAAGGTCATTGTCCCTTCTCACCTTTACAGACATCGGATCAAGCCCCAACAATGAAAATGCTTTTAATAGGGGATCTGATACGGAAGAGGCTTGAATCAAACCACAATCAACCATCTCACCAATTACGGCTTTCACTTCATCAAACTGTCTAGCTTCGGAAAACCCTGCTAAAAGAGCTTTAAAAGTTGCCAAATTGGGTTCTATTCCTGTATCATGCATTTCATGAAGAATTTCCCTTGCATGTTTCCACATATGCTCTTTGAAAACACAGCTAATAAGAGCATTATAGGAACGCACATCTGGCTTGAGGGATCTCGACAACATATCTGATAGATAAACAAAGGCATTCCGCAATGTACCTTTGTGGCAACTCCAACCAATTAATATTCCGAAGGTTATTTCATCAGGACAAAAACCTACATTCTCCAGTTCTTGCAGAAACAAATGTGCTCTTTCTACGCCAAAGTTTCTACACAATGAAAAAATCACCTTGTTTCCAACGACAACATCAGGTGCACAGTCTGTTTCCACCAAGAACTTCAGCACATCATCATAATCCTTCTTCTCACAGTATCCACTAGCAATTTCATCAATCACCAAATTACTAGGTGTGATTCCAAAAGCAAAAGCCTTCCTAACAAGATTTCTAGCTTCCTGAACTTTTCCATCCCTGCATAGTAGTTTGACAACATTCTCATAAATGACAGTGCCTGCCCTACTCAATCCCAACCCCATCTCCACCATATCAGTATAAGCTCGAAAAGCCAAATGGGTTTCGTTCTTTGCAACTAGAAAACTAAGAATAGCGTGATAACACGACATTGACGGGACTGAACCTTGCCTTCTCATTCGATCATAAACCGAAATAGCCTTGTTTGCTTCACCTGCTCCTGCATAGCCTTCAATTAAATTACTGAAAACTTCATTACTATCCAACTGAATTCCTTCTCTATCCATTGTATAAAGCAAGAACTCAATCTCCCTAAACAAACCCGCTCGAACGAGCATCTTGGCCATAAGCTCAAACGATTTAGGAAGATGCTTAAAACCCTTACCCTGGTTAGTACCCCACTTGAAAACCCCCCACAAATACTTAACCTTTTCAACTTCAATTTCGAATTTCTCACATACAAATTCAAAACCCAGTAATATTTCAATGACATCTTCTGGTTTCAACTCAGAAACTCGAAGAAATCTACGAGTGGGTTCCGGGTTTATCGTAGAAAGCTTGAAAAGAAGGTCTTTGAGAGAGTGATTATCTAAAGTCTCAATTTTTTTTCCCCAAAGATGAGAACAGTTTAGAAGAACCGAATTTGAAATACCACGAAGGTTGATTGAAGATAAATCTGAGTGGGTGTTGCTTGGGTTTTGCGATGATGAGGATAAAGTGGGTTTTTTAAGAGGAGTGGAGGAGAATTGGTGGTTACTGAGGACGAGAGAGAGAAGGGGGGAAACCTGTTTGATGTGGAACTTCTTCAGGGGTCGGACAGTGGAGAGAGAGTGGAGCATTCGGCTGCGGAGGAACACGGTGGTGGCAGTGGTGGTGGCTCTTGCTCTCATCTGTTGTTTGCATCTTGCACTCGGTCGTCGATTGGGAAATTTTCCGGGAGAAAATGGGGAAGAAGAACTCTCTAAAACGTCGTCACTCTGGCCCTCAAAGGATCTCCTAGCCAAAATTTCTACTCAAAATCCCAATTTCTATTTTGACTACCCATAAAATACATCAACACCCGTGCTAAAAGGGAAAATTTCTCCCAAAAAAAAAACCATATGGGTTATTCAACCAATTTCATTCACTGTATGTGGGGATTGTTAGAAAATGGGGTAATTTTGTTCATAATTTTTGGACATTTTGAGCCAAAAATAAGTGGGACTCGTGGGCCAAAAATGAATGGCTTAAACCATTGAAAGCATAAACAAAATTTATTGAGGAATGAATGAGAAATTGTCTCGAAAGTGGACATGATTGCCATGTAATTCGGTGCAACAAATGTAAGTTCTTGATCAAACTATCTAATTTTTTATATACACTTTGAACCAAAAATTTAAAGCAAGATGCATGTTATTCGATCAAATACCTATCCAAATAAGAATAGCTTATCTGAATTGTAAAAAAAAAAAAAATACTTATCCGGTGTGAACTTTATGAAAAATTAGTAATGTCTACCCAATATAGACAATGACTAATATTCGCACACTGTTTGGATGGCTAAACAAAATAGACTTCATTTCTTTTATTACGATGTAGCACGCAAGTCACCGTCACATCGTCAAAGACCTTGAGAGTTAGTGGAATGTTGTTGGAGATTGGATGCCACTGGAGTTTTTGTTTCAGGTGTAATGCCCCCACTGATTCAATATTTTTGGTTTCTCCACTGTTTGCCAAGTTATTAACCTAAATAGTTTCGGAATTAGTCAAAATGTGCACAAATTTCTAAGCCTTATTGCTTACAACACTTTCAAGTCACAACCAAATTTCTAAGCCACTGTATCCATGAGAACTTTTAGCAATGGGCCCATCAACAGCCCAAATACCGACGTGTGGTTCAACTTGGCTCTCACAAGTCGTCACAAATCCACTTGCTGCATTCATGATAGTTTACTAAACATGATTCAGGCTGTAATCAAATGCGATTATAAAATTCAGCGAAGAGTACCCATAAGATTAAGCTTTCCCACTAAAGTTGACTTTCATTTCTTTCTGGTTGTCTTCCTCACAATTTCACAAAGCAACAGGTACCCAACAAGAGAGGGGGATGGGGGAGAGAGATTAGGAACAGAGGAGAGAGAGTGAGATCAGAGTCGGCTCAAATATTTCGAGGGTCGAGAGCGAATTCATTAAACGAAGCCCACTTTATATTTTGCATATAAAGGTCTGTCCATAGAAAAGGAAACGGAGTTGAAATTTGACGGAGAAACGATGAATCAGAACATGAGTGCTCTGGTGATTGGGGTGATGGGAGCGGCAATAACCTTGTCTGCTTATTCACAAACTCTCATCTCTCCCACTCAGTGTGTCACAGCAGGCTTTCTTGTCCTTGTGTTTGGTCTCATTGTCAGGGAAGGTTTCATCTCTATTTAACTTGTGATATTATTATGCAAATCGATCCTTTCTAATGTCCCAGATAGTTGCTGGAGCTATCTCATATGTACGAGTTCAACGATAACAATATCTTATCGGTAATAATATCTTGTACTGTGAAAATTTATCGGTAAAAATCCCCTTTTTGCATCTTGCTTCTTGGTGTTTTAGCTCTGTTTCTGGATTTTCAAGAAACATAATTATTAGTTCTCTTTTGGGCTTGGTTTCTTTTGTTTTGATATAAGAAGCTGAGATTGCATGTTCTTGGTGCTTTATGCGTAATTGATTTGCTTTCAATTTTATGGTATAAAATGTAAGTGAACACACTTTTGGTCGTCATAATTTACGCGTACCATATATTTCACCGTAAATCTTTGGAAGTGGCCTGATTCGAGAAACATAGCTCCCTCCTTCAAATTCAGTCGGTCATCAATCTTCATCTATTTTGAGGATGATTTTTGTCAACTGATCATCAGATGGAATGCTTTGACTTATTAATAGGTGAATTTTGTTCTTCATGTGGTCTGCAATCAACTGGTGCATTGTTAGCTGAAAGAAAGGTATCTCCGAACTTTTTGGTGCAGAAATAAAATTTTCACATGAAATCAAAAGAAATACCCATAAAATTAAATAACCAATAACCACAACTTACCAAAAAAAAGTACATATAGAAATCAACTGGGACAATTGGCTCAACGATTGTATATTAGTACTTAGGTACAATGAGGTTGTGAGTTCAATATATTGATACTCTTGTTGGCGGGTAGGGTTGGGATTAGGATAGGGGCGGAGCTACATAGGGGCCGGGGTGCCCCTCCAATTTCTTATTTTGGAGTATATTTTGCATTTTTTTTTTATAGATATTCTTAAAAAAACTTTCAAAATTTCAAGAATAATTAAAAAGTAATCACAATTTTCATTTCAAGAACACTAAATTATGGTGAATGATACCGTGCGATAAAGACAATGCGTTTGTCGAGTAATATGATAAGAAAAATACTCGAGATTAATTTCTTAATTTATCAAAACCATCCCATTAAAACTCAAAATGATTGGATTTAGTCTCGAAAAAATCATCGTATGAATTTTTTTTCCCATAATCCGGCCCCCTCCAACTCTGATTTCTAGATCCGCCACTAGATTAGGAATATAGCTTCATGAGTGAGATAATAGCTAAATTAGATTAAACACCAAACCATGCAATGGTTTTGGTTTCACCTGCAAAGAAGAAAGCAAAGTCACATAGCAATGCAAAAAAACAATAGCAAAATTAATTGAGTGGCACCTCACCAAACCTGCAGTTTGTTGCTTTTGCTTCATCAAGAGTATGTCCGGTTGGCATTCTAATCATCGTAAATCTAGCATGAGAAAACGAGGCAGCAATGTAGCCAAAAATGACTTGCCGAACAATTTAATCATATCGACAAGCCTATAGGCGTTTTACAAACGAATAATTTGCCGGCAAGTCATCCTTGGCTGCACCACATAACCTCATTCCCACATGCAAGACCTTCGATGAAAATATCCACACACAAACAAAAAAAAAAACAAACAAAGACTAATTGTTCTTTTTCTCTAACTGGAAAAAATAAAATAAAATACCAGCTAGGGAATGTTCCTAAAAGAGAAAGGGCAACATTCCTTATTGAATGAAGAAACAAACACTTCCCCTTTTCTCCTAACACAAACAGAGAGGGTCCCAAAGAGGGAAGCTGTGAAAAAAGAGGGAGGCAGAGAAGAGAAGAAGCCGATTGGACTTCAAGACCCCATTTGACAGGGGTTTAAGACAAATGGGGTTTGAAGCAAGAACTGGCCCAAGCCACTCCTGTTTATAAAGAAATTATCATCAAGGCTCCGCTTCTAGTCCAGACTCCGGGCTTCCGGACCTCAACATTCCGATATTTTTTTGACGATCCGAACTATCCAATATGTTTAAAAGGTATTTTTAAGGGTCCCCGATACAATTTCGTGAAAAACTGTTGGATCAAGTCCTTCCTGGTTTTTTTTTTTTGTTGTTGACTTCTCACAGTTTTGTGAAAAACTGCTGGATCAAGCCATTCCCGGTATTTTTTTTTGTTGATTTCTTGCGGGGACCCTTAAAAATACCATTTAAACACATTGGACGGTTTGAATTTTGCAAAAACAATTTTTTAAATATTCAAAACACCAAAAATCCTCCAATCAAAAATCCCTGACCGGAAAATCTGCCTTATCATCAAATGGCAATCAAAGCATTTAATGGCTTTTCTAGCTTCAGCAGCCCTAGATATGTCCTCTGATTGTGTCGGTACCCAGTGGAGATCCATGGATGAAAATTACATGGTTGACCGGGACCATTGTCCATTGGTCACTAGGGGAGAAACGTGACCTTTTATAAAGCTCAAGCTCGGCTCATTTAGTGCTTTGGCAAAAAAACGCAAAATTGGTTTTTTTGTTTTTTCGTTGTCTTTGTTCAATTTTTTTTTTTTGCATTTGTTAGTTTTGCATCAAGTTTTCGTGATTTATGGAGTTGAGACGAATTCAAAAAATATAAAATTATGGTCGAAGCTAATATTTTTTTAATAAAGCCGAAAATAAACCAAGATAAACCAGTTTATTGGTTTAATTTTGGCCTTATTAAAAAAAATAGTTTCGACCATACTTTTATACTTTTTGGATTCGTCTTGTCGAGACGAATCCATAAACCACGAAAACTTGACACAAAACCAACAAATACAAAACAAAATTTGAATAAAAACGAAAAAAAACCACTTTTTTTTTTTTGCCAAATCACCCCGAGCCACAAATTAACGAGCCGAGTCTTAACGAGCTAAGCCACAAGCAGCTCGGTTCGTTTACACCCTTGTCAGTCACTATATGAGAATGAAGTACATATTTTTGTTTATGAATCACATATAGCTTGTGTAGACCATACATACTAGTGTGCAGCATGAGTCTTCTCATGTGATCCTGATGCGATCGATGTAAAATAGAATTCCACACGATCTCGTTGGACGGTCCAAATCATACATTTTGCATTGGTCCAAATCATACATTTTGCATGCATGTGCTTTTCGTTTATGCAAATAATAAGGATTTTATCGTGTACTTTAATTCGGTGTGAAAAATTCAAAAAATAATACACGGAAACACTTAATTTTTTTATTTGAAAAACTATGATTTTAGTACCTGATGAACTCATTTGCTAAAATCATATTTTAGCAACTGGGTTGCTAAATTTTTTTTGGAAAACTAGGCCTAAGATTAGGATAAACCTGGGGGTACAGAAACTTTTGCACAGAAATGGTACCGAGCTCCTTCGGGGACCCACTTTTGGGTCCCACACGAGTGATCCGAACCGTTCATTGTTCTTAAAACATTTTTCCGAGGGGACCCACAAAATTTCAGCTCAATCGGACGGTTGGAAGTGCTCCAACCAAAGTCCCACCGTTCCAACCAACATTTTTTTGGTTGGAACGGTGGGACTTTGGTTGGAGCACTTCCAACCGTCCGATTGAGCTGAAATTTTGTGGGGCCCTTCGGAAAAATGTTTTAAGAACAATGAACGGTTCGGATCACTCGTGTGGGACCCAAAAGTGGATCCCCGAAGGAGCTCGGTACCATTTCTGTGCAAAAGTTTCTGTACCCCCAGCAGGGTCCCTAAGATTATGAGTTTTTGTCAACCTGAATTACAACAAACACCAAAGAAATCTGATGTGACCATGCATGGAAGCTCTGAGATTGCTTCAGAGTTCTGATTCAATCTTTGCTTATTTATTACTATTTCTGAAGCTTCAGAGATCTGCTTCAATCTTTGCATTCTGCGTGGACTTTCTGTCTTTATTTTTGTACCTCCCTGGCTTTTGGCCATTGTGTTAGGTGAAGAAATTTACTCCATTATCCTCATCAGTACTACTATACAAAAATCCTACGAGTAAGTGCACTCGGATACCTCAAATGCATGAACCGTGTATCTTAATCATCCTAAAGCACTTTTGACAGTCCGGATGTTAAATACTCTTTAACCGGTGAAAGATAACTCTTACCGGTTAAATAGTGTTTAAAATCCAGACCGTCAATTTGTTAAAATGAACAATGAAGATGCGTTCGTGCATGTGGCGCGGTCTCATTGCTGGATTCAACTCGGCTCGGCTCACTTAAGCACCCTACGCAAAACCCTTTCAAAACAGGATCCCCGCGGTCTCATATTAATGGTTTGGGCATCGGAATCATGAAGGCGCATTCAGATCTAGATGAGTCGATTTGTAATTAACCTGTAAATTTTTGTACGTGTTTTGAACACATTGCTATCTATAAAATTTACTCAAATCGCCAAAATAGACCACGCGGGTCCCATGTCTCCTCGCATGGGGGGACCACATGAGAGAATCGTAATGGTGGATCAGCCATATCTTACTTGTAGTCCAGGAAATACAACAAGCAAATTCCGTAATATATTTATTTTAGGGTTGTCCAGCGGATTGCCCAAACCGATCCGTCTGTTTACTCACCCGAGGTACGTTACGGACAGATACGGATCCTAATATTTTTATTTTGACGGATACGGTTCGGTTCGGTTCGGGTTCGATCAGCTCGATCCGTCCGATCAGGCCTAATAATCCTTCTTTGATCCACCAAATCCGCCCGATCCATAACCGAACTAATCCATCCGTATGTCACCTACGGACGGTTGCGGATCTTAAAAATGACAATCTGTGTCATCAGCGGATCGGATCGAGAACCGAACTGATCCGTGGACACCCCTAATTTATTTGACCTTTTGATTTCCCGAACAAAAGGGAGGCAGCTTCTTCACATAATATGACGGTCATCAGAGTTCTGCCAAGTGGTTTCCATGGAAGAGCACAAAGAACCCACCCAAATACAGCTTAAAAGATAAAATCATGCAGTCAAATTTGTTCTACTGCTTAACTTCTACATTAAGTTGTTTTGACAAGGAGATATTAGCATGAGGTTTCACCTTCCCGCGTTACCCGTAAACAATGTCAACTAATTGCAAAGAAAGCCCAGCACTCTTCGCGTGCAAAACAATGCAACGCTCTTTACAATGTTCACAATCAAGCACAACATTCTTACAATGCTACAGGCACTAACAAGTGTACCAACTATTACACTAAATGCACACATGGCATTAACACATCAATGCACTATTTAATACATGGATAGATTCATCCACTAAAAGAGTGCCACATGGACAATTAGTGTAATAGTTGGTACACTTGTTAGTGTCTGTAGCATTTTCCAACTTGCATAACATGATCCACAGAGAGAGAGAGAGAGAGAGAGAGAGATGGAAGAACAAATGAACAAACAATAGGGCCAACAAAAACGTCATGGTAACTTAAAGCAAATCACTAGAAAACTAAGCAAGTACACGAGCGATGCAGAACAAAGTTAACTGATGCAGAAAAAGAACTAGGGTTTCCTGGGTAGGAAAGATGATATGAACAAAGAGAGAAGCAAACAAAATCAAGTACATCTTTTTTCTAACCCACAATGGCCAACTTACCCACTTAAGATTTTGTTAGCATGCAACAAGAGAGCTGTTTTACCCACCAAGGAGATCACTATCCACTGAACCTGCCAGTCATGGCAACAAGAGTTAAATGTACTTGGCCATAAAATTTTAAGCACAGAGCGATGCATAATTCAGAATAACATAAATAACCAAGTCGGTCTCCAGTTCTAACACTGTTTAAGATCTCCCAAGATGAGCAGATTCCCATGATATCTAGAACATAAGAATTGATTTACGTAAGTAAATACATCGTAGTAAATACATTATTGTGGCTTATGGAAATCATAGAGGTGGCAGCATCCAAAACTGACCTCTTCACAGAATGCCTATATGCCCTTCATTCAAGCAGCACAGCACCCAGCATACCTGCTTCGGTTGTGAGATCCTCATCTCATAAGCTCCGTCCATATAGACATGCATAACAATCTCATAACTAGCAGTTTGGATTTAAGTCCAACCAAAAAGGGAAAAACCAATGGTGGGCCTTTTATGATTTCCATTTCTGTTTTTTGAGATACAAAAAGAACCTACTTTTCATTTAACCAGTGTTCTAAAAATCAGCCTAGTCGGCCGACTATTTGGCGCCTAGTCGCTAGCCGGCACCTGGCCGACTCGATTAGTGGTCTAGGCGGTCAATTAGTTGCCGGGCCAATTAATCAGGAATTAGTCAGGATTAATCATAAGTCAGGGATGAGTCGGCAAGTCGGGCCTAGTCCGAGACTAGTCGGAGGTAATTTCTTGATATTTTAAAAAAGATTGGATAAAATAAGTGATATTAAAAGGTACAGGGGTAACCGTTATTAGTAGTAAAGAAAACATATACAATAACACATAACCTATGGGTCATATATCTTAATTGTCCTGTTCAAAAAAACAGAACAGGAAAATCCTAAAGCCTAAATCGATCACAACTTGTGCTACTTATGTTATTATACTTGCTCAAAACTTGGGAAGGAGGGAGGAGAACATATATTTTTCATTAAAAAAAATAAGGGAATCCAACTAGCCTGTTAATCCCTAGACGCTAGTCGGTACCCGACCAACCTGCGACCGCCTAGTGTTTTTTAGAACCTTGCATGAAACACCAAAAAAAAAGTAACCAGGTATTCGGGAACTTCTTTTGCAAAAATAAAAACGATGTGAAGACAAACCATTAAGACGTAGTCTATGATTTTCTCCTATAATGCCAGCAAAGAATAAATTCGCCCGGCATTTGAACTCTCCTGTAATAGCTACAAACTGCAACGGCATGACATCCAACCATCCAAAGCTGTATGGACAACACTGCATGTGGACAGGCATTAGGTTTCATAGGCAACAACCGGATTGTATCGACAATAAAAAATGCAAACAGGGCACCAATGAGCAACAACATATCCTGCAATTCAAACCATCCGTTCTGGCTATTACTTGGTCTACTAGATAAACTTCTCAAAGAAAATCCAACCCACAGGACAAGGCATGCTGTCTACTTAAGAACCATTGCACATTTAAAAAGCACAGCTAGAGGAAGAAAACATCCAGGACAAGGTACGATGGCTGCATAGGTTCTTTGGGAACACTTAATATAAAGCTTGGTAATATCTAGTGTCAAGACATGGCAAGTTTAAGAAGTGAGTGAGATCTTCAGATATAGGTCCTCTAAACAAAGTATCACGATTGGCCATGAGTATTCCAAACTCTGGTTCATCTGGTCTTCTGGTTTGGGCAAGAGGCTTCATCAAAAGGCAGTGGGCTGGCTTCAGGCTTCAAGGATCTCAGCTGTTTCGATGGGAATGGAAAGGAAAAAGGGAAAACGAGAAAATCAGAATGTTACATAAGGGATAAAGGTTAGGTTAGGATAACAAATTGCCAAAAAGTGATTCAATACAAGCGAATGCTGGATGGAATAGGTACATAAGTCAAATATGAGGAAGCTTGAAGGGAAAAAGTATCTACCTCTACGTGCCATCATCCATTAGTAACCGTAGCTTTTACGCCTGGAAACAGGGTTATGCCCAGATAACCTGCGAAAAGAAGCTAGAGTCAGAGACAAAAGTAGTTTTCCACTTTCATACATCAATATAAGGTGAAAACAAAAGAATCTTTTAGCACAAACAAAAGAAACATCATTTTCCAATCACAATTGAAGACCTGACCACCTACAAATATAAAATGGGCATTTCAAATTATGCCATCACCCATCAACTTAATGCAATCTACAACCCTGAAGAAAACGTTTGCTGAGCCTTCTTCATATTCTAGTTAGACACTGTCTCATTACTCTGGCTGTCAATTTGACATGACTGCTCGAAAAGCAGCAAATGAGCTAAGCCAAGCCATGCAATAAGCTGCTTCGGCTCACACAGGCAAGTGGCAAAACAAACGGCTCATCTACAGGCAAGCTCAAAGAACCTGAGAAGTTTGATAAGCACTCTCGGCTCAGTTCTAAAACTCAAAACATTCCTTTTATTTAAAGTGTTTTCGGTCAGCAGAAACTGGAACTTACAAACAAACAAACAAACTGGAACTTACAGAATGTGTTAATTAATACCTGGAATAGAAGTTAACTACTAAACCACATTAAGAAAAACCGAGAGACCCGACTCTTTTGGGAGAGAAGTCCAAATAAAACTAGACTTCTATGATTAGCTCTTGATCTCTCATGACAGTCAGAAGGGCCATTGAAAGACAGACAGATAAAACCACGGCCTTTTTAATGTTTAGCGGGAGTCATGTGTACCCAACAAAAGAGGGTGTGGATTTAACAATGCCGGAAAAGAATGAGGAAATTAAGATTAGCCAACATGAGCTTTCTTAATCACAATCCCAACCAAACCGAACTTGGGTATGTCAGGCTTTAGCGACACGGGCTTATTTACTAGGCTTGTGGTTTAGTTGATTTAGCGAATGAACGAGCTTCAATCAAGCCTTAATTAGTTCATGAACAGCTCAGCTCGATTACAGCCCACTAAGATTCAAATTGGTAGGCTGAATGTCCCATCAAAATAGCCATGAAAGGGGGGGAAATTATTACCCGGAGCTACCAGTACGACCAGAATAATAGCCACCATAAGCTCCATAGCCACCTCCACTGCTGCCACTCTGCAAAAGACATAAACATGAAATTACAGACAGTTTAACATACATAAAACTGAAGACATCAGAAATGCAGTGCTGAACGAACGCAATAGTCATACAAACAATACATGACAAAATCTAATGGCAGTACAATAATCGGACAATAAGTTTGATAAAATACACAAAGCAATAGAGTGCTACCTGCAAACCATCATAACTTCCAAAACTACCCATGGCAGGCAAATCACTCATGTCGCCATCTCTATCAGAATAAGAATGTCCACGTCCATATCTTTTACTATCTCTACTATCATATCTCAAGTCATCTGAACCATCTGTTGGCATGGGAAGGTAAGGAAGAACTGGCAAAAGTGCAGGTACAGCACCCTCCCTATCAAAAATATTTGCTCTCAGCCGCGAAGTTACTTGTATAAGAGCATCCTTGGCAACATCAAGATCTCCAGAAATCTGATAATACAAAAAGTTAAAATAATACTTTACTCCAATACTCCATAACATTAAAGTACGATTATACAGTGTTTGCAGAATTACACAGCCATATTATGCAGTAATTACTTTAGGCCAACTCCAACACGTCTCCAAAATGACAATAAAAAATATAGTTAACTCAAATGCATATGGTGACCATTACTGTACATTTCAACTCAACCCAAATCTCTGTTTCTATCACTATTTCAAAGTTCAAAAAAAAAAAAAAAAAAAGAACATTATATTTTATAACCCATTTTCTCTGTAGGAGTTAAAATTAATACAAATTTCCATGAAATACATATTAATATGGGTCTCAACTCAAAAGACTCACTTCTTACGATTACCAATTCTAATAAGTGGATGTAAAACATGAAAGCTATTATCATCATAGAAAAAATGCACTGAAATACAAAATCAGAGAGTCAGAGACATCTCTCTATAGTCTAGTGAGTCTTCGTATATAGACTCAAAGTCCAGTCCCTATATTAAACCTCATATTAGAGCTTGGTTTGGAACAAATGGACCATCTGTTTCGCAGACGTATTGTTGGACATGCTCTTACCAGCACCATTTCATCATCTTCAGCAGCTACTTTGGGAAGATTTTCCTTGGAGAGGACGCGTATATTAGCTTTTGTGATCCTCCTCATCTCAGAAATTATAGCTCCCCCTTTCCCGATAAGGCAGCCAATACGGGAAGTATGCACTAGTAAACGGGTCGTGAAAGAAATAAGGCCTGAATCTCTTTCAACTTTCTCGCTGCACCTAGGTTGCAAGCGCAAGGCTGCTTCTATAACTGGAGACATAGTGTCTTCATAAAACTGAAATGGTAGAAGTATATATTTAAACCACCAACTCCCAAAGGGAATACACATAGTATAACCATTAACTACTTACCTCTTGCGCTGAGATAAATATTATGCAATCATCTCCCTCGGTAGTTGAACTATCAACTTTGATACCTGCTCTAGACTCCTGTCTAATTTCATTGATTATGGCACCACCCCTCCCAATTACACCACCAATATTAGAAGTAGGACAAAGTAAACGAAGAGAAAACTCCTTTGAAGACGCATCATCCCTTGAAGCCGAGTACAAAGAGCGCGACCAGTCTCCAGTATCGCCTTTGTATCCTCCATAAAGACTTACCGGTGGAGCTATTCCCATGAACGGACCACCGGCAGTTGGCCCCATAAGTGATCCACCAGAAGAATAAACATTGGGCACAGCAGAAACAAGCATGTGCTGAGACCGAGACGGGTTATCATGCAGCCGTGATGCAATTTGATTAAGAGCCTTCCTCACAACTTGAGCTTCGCCAGATATCTGAAGCAGGCAAAATAAAACCAACTAATAACTCCTCCAAAATACTCCTGGGTTAGAACTCCAGAAACCAGAATTCAAAGATAATGCCGTAACAAATCTGGTAGTCTCGCAACATTGAACTTATAGGATGACCACAAGAAGCACTGAACTTAT
The DNA here is from genome assembly GCA_963854785.1 of Vaccinium vitis-idaea. NCBI lineage: Eukaryota > Viridiplantae > Streptophyta > Magnoliopsida > Ericales > Ericaceae > Vaccinium > Vaccinium vitis-idaea. The sequence continues at coordinate 34,819,808 of OY978222.1, forward strand.
TGAATCCACCGCAATGGCTGTCTAGAGAACAGATTGAGCCCTTAAAGTGAAAATGATGATTGACAACTGACAAGCTCCGAATTCCCTGTAAAAGTGAAAATGCTATCGTGCACCATGCACCTGAGTGGAAGGATTGTTTTTTTTATCGGGAATGGAAGGATTGTTAAAGCCATCACTATAACTCATCATACGAAACACTTTTGATAATAATATACTGGCTATATGAGGTTCCATGATGTTATCTGCGACTGGAAATGTCAAGAATTCTAGTAACAGAAATTTTCAAATGCATACAATGTAATGATAGAGGCAAGTTATCCTATTACCTGCACTAGTTCATCAGAGTTCAATGCACAAAGAGGCAAGTTGTCATCTTTCATAATGCGAATTTGGGCACCAGTATCACTACGTATGTCCTGAACTATCTGTCCACCTTTCCCAATAATACATCCAATCTGATCAGATGGTACAAGAAGCCGCGCAGTAACTCGAGGGTTCGATTCCGAATCCTCTTCAGCATCCAAGTCATCAGCAACAACTCTGTCATGAACCCTGAAGAGCGCATCTTGGGCTGGACAGACACGGCTTTCACTGTCATCCAACACATTTGTCTCCTTGCTGGTGCTGTAGATAGTGATAACGCGCTCCTCACATCCCCTAACCGTCTCACCAATCCTAATTTTAGATTTGCTGTCTAACCTTAATTGCTTAACAATCTCCCCTCCCCTCCCTAAAACACTTCCAATTTTCTTCCCAGGACACAGGTACCGATATACAGTATCTTCAGACCCAATAGAAAAATGGTCCCTATCCTCGTCATGATTTCTCCTTTTATTTCCCCGCTTGTCACTGTAGTCAGACTGAGAATGAGAACGTTTTCCATAGTTACTTCGCGGACCAGCCATTGACGCGAAATCTGTTTAACATTTGCAATATTCATCATTGATTACAACACACAGTAAAATAAAATAAGACAGAACAAAGTTCCAACAGTTCACAAAAATAATGTGAACCAAAGTACTAAATGCAAGAAAACAAAACAAGGGTAATGTTTCCATTAATCTTACCCACAGATTTCAAGGTAAACACAGATAAACAGTATGCATAGCAGTTCTCCAACACGAATCAAAGACAATATAAGAAGACCACTCGGCATCTTTTCATGGCAAACCACAATAGTACCAATGTTTCCTCTATTTGAGAATTAGAAACTAACATTTCCGGAACCCCTAGCTTCTTTATGAAAAGAGACACCATGCTTACCCACAGAAATAAGCCATGCTCAATAGGGTTCATTTTTTAAAGCAACTACCACTGTGAAAAAATAAAAAAAAACAAAAACAAGATATCGTTATACATGATAAACATACGAACATTTTTATGACCCCTTATCAACGGTTTGAGACTTCAACCCACATTTGGTCTCAGTGGTTCAATTAACAAACTTGGGTACTGAAGGCCCCAATCCCCAACACCGAGCGAAGCGCGGGGACTTGGTATTTTTCAAGAGTTGAACTTGACCTGACGAAAAATAACTTAACCAGAATAGGGTCCCCAAGAAAGGCAAACTTTCACCGGAAACTTTTTCCTAAGAAACAAAACAGATCAACCCCCGGCTGGATTTAAGCTTAGAGCACATCCACCCTCCACAAACCGCCATCCCCCACTCCCCTTCTCTCTTTCTTTCTAAAATGCAAAATTTAACTTGAAACAAACCCATATCAAGTTGAGTTTCAAGAGACCCCACCACCACTCCCCTTCTCACTATTTTTTTCTTCAAAAACAAAATTTGACTTGAAACAAACCGATATCAAATTGAGTTCACTCAAGAGATTCAAATTATAGATTTGCTATTTCCGGTCTCACAAATTTACCCGTCATTATCAAAGCTTTTACTCCATTTTATGTTGAGCTTTTAGTTTGCTTACTTGAGTGCTTCGTTCCAAATTATAAAGTATTTACTCAAATGCTTACTTAAAGTTGAGTAAAAATATGAGTAAGAGCTGGACGTGTTCCTAAACCTAAGAGGAACAAATACAAAAAGGAACTGGGAGAAGGAAAAAAAAATGAAGGCGGCGTCTATCGCTAGCTAGACGTAAACCCAAAGAAAACTAGGTGATGCAAAACCTAAAATCGTAACAGAATCGAGCAAAGACATCGAGTGTACAAATATACCGAGCATACAGCCTCAAGGGTTAATGGGTTAGTCCCGTTGATTGCCCAATTGATGTTCGAATCAGGCTGTTGTGAATTCCCAGTCCCAAATCCCGACGTGGATGGTCTCTTTGACCGGACGGGAGATTAGTTGTGTATTTGTGTTTGTGGGGATAAAGCAAGCAAATCGATGATGAGATTTTGAGGGTACCTTTAGATGGTTGCAGCAGGCAAATCTTCAGTGTCGACGAGCGAGAGAGGGATCAGTACTTGTTCATTCTTTTATTAGGCCGGACAAGTGTAGCCCTGGGTTGTCTTCTCCCGACGGCGACAGTGTCTAGAGCGCTTCCGGGTATTTCAACTTTCTTTGCAATACTACTTTGAAAAAGTGGTAGTATCCGGATAAGTTTTTGCGCATATCAAACCCTGTGTGGCCAATCCCGACGTCCAACGGAAACCTCATTTAAAGGGAAATGGGGGTGGCCCGGCCGTTGGATCGTATTTTGGACAGCTTGGATGTGTTTTGATTTTTTATCGTAAAAAAATATCAAAATTAAAGGATAATAGCCGAACGCATCCGAGCCATCCAAAACTCGATCCAACGGCCGAGGGGTGCACAACACCTCCCCCAAGTCCCATTTAAAGTCGGAATAAAGTTCAGTATAGGCGGACCCAAATGAGTTGATACACAGTAAATTAGTACTTTAGTTTGACACTGTGACCTGATCAATCAACTCGTATTAACCAATTAAACTTTTGAATAAATAACATTTATATAAATTTTCACATTCATCAATTAATTCCAATTGGTCTATTTGCCCAAGCAATCACGAAAGACACAATCTTTTAAAAATTGGATTCTAAGAAAGCGTAATCACGTGGATAAGCTCACACTAACTCGTCAATTTGGAATCTCCGATTCGAGATTTTATTTGATCACCACGTATGTATTGTAAATATGCAGTTACGGATAATCCAGCCAAAGTAATAAGAATTAGACCTAACACGATTCCAAATAGAAAAACTTCAATCATTTTAATTTGTGTAAAAGGAAAAAATGAGGGAACCTTCAACAATAACCAACTTTGGGGTTCTACTTCCACCTCTGCAATCTGTACTACTGTATTTGTATTTGAGACTTGATTCCCGTAATTATATAACTATATTCCTACAGTGACTTTAATTGTAGGTTCTCTGAAATTTTTATTTGATATCGGAAATGTATTTTTTCAGAAATATTGAACATATTACGAATACAAAAAAATTATGATCATCAAAGATTGGTAGACACAATTGAGCCAAATTTGTCTTACAATGCATTCTCTAAATGGTATTGACATCCATATAAATGGTATCCGACCATATTGCTACTAATATCCAGTTAATTTGATTTTTAACATGAATGATCTATTCAACGTTTCCGACGAATTGTATGATTCTAATCCCAAATACAAGTAATAAAGTAATGGAGGTTCCACAGATCAGTATGAAGTGTAACCCCAAATTATTTGTTGGCTCCCCACCATATATGTGTAACACACCCCAGAGAGCGTGGAGTGGCATGGATATCAGGGGCTCTGCTGTCTCTTAAGGGACAGGTCAACTATGATCGTAGTAGTCGTCCATCTCTGCAATCAACGGTTCAGATTCGCGGTTGTTTTCTTAAGAATTCATCTGTGATCTGAACCATTGATTATCGAGATCGACGATCCGGATGAGTTGACAGGGTTGTCGTCCCTAAGCAATAGCAGAGCCTCCGGGGTTCAGTGGCATCCCCTTGAAGTTGCAGCAATGCTCCAGAAGCACAAAACAACCACCTGTTTAGATACGATCAATTGTTCAGTTTGTAGATGTTACTGTGTTAATCATTTGCGAACGAATAATTTCGACAGTGCAACTAGCCGACGGAATTACATTTTCTTGTAAAAAAAGAGGAATTAAATAAGTGTTAGTAGACCAGAAATATTCATTGATGATCTGCTCAAGTAGTCTGATAAATAAACGTTTTAAATTATCAAAATAAAATTTGGGGTGGTTTCCCATTGTGCCAAAAGTCACAAATTATACGTCAACTTTTGACTTTTTTAGAAAACAATTCGGCTAAAAATCATTTGGCTAAAAATAGGAAACCACTCCTTCGACAATAAAGATGAGTTCCATACCCTCTTTGAAAATTCAATAGTCTAAGAAAATATAATGTTACTCTATACATAACGACCTTTTTCCCTTTGGTTAGTTTTGTGTCATTTTTTTTTTTTTTTTGAGAATTACTATATTGGTTCGTCTTAAGAGAGGAATCTAAAAGGTAAAATTGTGGAATATAGTAATGGTTGAGGCAAATCTGGGGTTTCCAGATCTGGACTTCTGACAATGACGGCAGTAGCGGCGGCGTGGTGAGTCTGGTGACAACTCCAGCGATGACTCCGGCTTTTAGCTTCTTTTTTTTTTTTTTTGTAGGCCAGTAGTTTTTGGTCGATGGTTTTTTAGCCGATGGTTTTTGCCTGTGGTTTCCTTTTTCTTTTTCTTTTGGAAATTGATATTCGCACTCCCAATTTTGATGCAGGGGCTCTAAGCTACAGTAGTTTTCCAAAATTACCCTTTTGCAAGTTCCATGTTTTACGCCAAGCACTCCAAAAAAACCTTGACTATTCTCCTTTAGTTCAAGCACTCCAAAAAGCAAATAGTTTTTTTTTTTTTTATAAAAAACAAGCAGATAGTTTCTCAACTCCTTGTACTGCACGTCAGGGAATTGTCTATTTTCATATGTAATGTTTCCTTAGTAGAGTCTTTATGTTATTATCTCCATGTTCTGCACCAGGACAATCTGGACAAGTGATCTTCGGCCTATAATTGTAGAACAATCCTTTTGTCCATGCAAAGTCTCTTGAGAGTTCTGTTACATTTTCTCTCAAGAGTTCTCTAACTTTGGTGATGTGTTTTGTTTTGTTTCACTATGAGTTTTAAAACGTAGATTTGTGGCCGTTATGAAGATTTTGAGGGGAAAATGGTTGATAATGAGTTAAAAAATATAAAGATCTTGTGTCGCAGCCATTATGAAGATTTCGTAGCATCAACATTTTCAATTATGTGTTGTTTATTTTTGAGAATTCTAGGAATGTTTTTTTTTATTTTTTATTTTTTATTTTTGTGCAAAGTGGTGTGAAACAATCTAACATAGATGCATGTTTAATGTTGGAACCTAATGTTTATATTTTGGATGTTTAATGTTTGGAACGTAATGTTAATATTAATGTTTAGAACCTAATGTTTATGTTTGTTTTGGTTCATTTTTTCCGTTTGGAGTGCCTTAGTAAATGAGGAGATAATTTGTGGGTGGAGTGCCTCAAGTAATTTTATATCTTAAAAAGGGTAGTTTTGTAACTTCATTAAATATTGGAGTGTCTGCATCAAAAAAGAGAGCCCCAAAATCAGCACCCTTTCTTTTTTGTTGTTGTAGTTGTTTTGTTGGCGGTTGTTTTGATTTAATATACTTTGATCTCCAAAAGAAAACAGTTTAGGACTGATAATTGAAGCGGTTGCTTGGTACAGTAATTAATTCGTGGCCAAGATTTATATTTTGTGTCAGGGTTCTAATGGTAGTTTTAAACATGATATGTATCGGTCACGATAGTAGATGACCATATAGGATAATACCATTGGTTTATGTACTGTGTAATACTGGGATATATTGATAGTGAGGTCCAAAAGTCCCTTGAGGAAAGGCCAGTAAGACCATCTCCAGCAGACTCTTCAAAGCTCCAGTAACCCCATTTTGGCGACCCAAAATCGGAAAACGATCGCCCAGCAGCCTTGCCAAGCGAGTCGCCATTTCCGTCCAAGCTACAGTACCTCGCCACAGGCGGCGAGGTATGGCAAGCAGTGTGCCAGCGTTGCTTTCTCTCTCCTCCCACGCTGGAAAAATGGCTACACTGGAATATTTGTGCTAAAATCGATTTGATACAAGAGGATTGTAGAACTCGTCGAGGCGATGTCAACGGTGTAAGATTCGTTGGCAGAGCTGTCCGCCGGAGCCCGCACGCGCCGGTCAACGGAAGCGCGTGTGGGCGAGTCAGATCTACTCGCGGCACGTGTGTTGTACACGCCCGTGCAACCTCCGTGAGCTGGCGTCGTTTTTTTTTTTTTTTTCTTTCAAATGGCTAGACTAGTGGGTGATCAAAACGTTTGAGGCTAGCTATGTGCACTTTTTCTTGCCAAAATGGAGATAGAGATAGCTAAATTGATGGAGATGCTCTAAGATGTGTAGCGACCATTATTTACAACATTGATTGAGTTGTGTTTCCAAATATGGTAAACTAACAAGCAATTCATGTGTGTGTTCCTGATATTTCCGGATTGAATGATAACTTTTATTGAATAGTCCTAATTATTAGTGATTGTCTATGCCTAAAGACACGACCGAGCACGTTCTGAACACAATTGAAATGAATTTATCTTTCTTTATTGTTTTGATAGCATATATTTATTTAACCATTTTTACAAATGCACAGTACCTATGCCTGACTGAAGACACATCTGAACATAATTAGATATCAAAATTAAAGCAACAGTCTTGTCCTACGTGACAAATATAGTTACAATACACAAAAATCTATACACTGTCCATTAACAAAAATTCATACAGTGGTCCATATCAAAATTGAATGATAACATTAGTTGAATATTTATTATGATTCTCCAAAATGATTTCAAATCCCAAATTGATGAAATTGATTGGCTTAGCCATGGTTTACAAATTTTTGTTTTTATTATCTTTTAACTACCGAGCAGGAGTTTTCAGTGTGTGGTTCTCTTTCTTATTAAACAGTCCATTAATAACACAGTACCCGTGTTTCCAAACCAAACCGAGCCTTATTCCCAATCAATTGGGGTCAGCTACATGAAATTTTGTTTTCGTTGAACTCTATCAAGGGCTACATGTCACCTCCGTTTTGGTTACTTGATATTTTGTTAAAGGATGAGTCTTCCTAGGGATAGCGCCAGAAATTTCACTACACAGGCGCGATTTTTTTTTTCCCAAAATACTTTGCAAGGGCGAGCTTATATAATTTATAGGAATTTTTTTCCCCTCTATATAATACTAGAGGTTTTTGTTTTTTGCAAGGTGCGATCGCCCCTACTGTCCCCCCTCTAGCTCCATTCCTGATCTTCCTATTAAAGCACTTCTTGATCAATTATAATATGACTGGTTATTGTTTTGGGAAAAAAATTGAAAAATAGACTGTCTAACTAATTTATGCAAAAATAAAAAATTGTTTTCAAGCTGTTACCTATGCCCGATTAGCTTGATTTTTTTTCCTCACATCAATTGATGATCTTTACAACAGTACTTTGACAAGGCATCCGAAGCCCCACATAAAATCAATTTTGGCCAATTAACCGATTAGCATTTTTTTTTAAACTTTATTAAATAAAAAGCGTGTTTTCAAACTTTATTCCCAAAATACGTGAAAACGTTATTAGAAAAACGCTTTTAAAAAATCGTGTTTCCGGAACATGCTTTCATCATTGATTATGACGGATTAACCCGAAAATTAAATTAATCCTAAGTCACCTCAAAAACGTGCTTTGTAAACACGATTTCTAAAGTTGTGTTTGGGAACAATGTTTTTACCTTTAATAGTCCAGGGGCTTTTTATAACAGTTAGGCCTCGTTTGATTCGGGGATTTGGAGGGTGGGATGAGACTATTTTTGCTTAATCCAGCATTGTCCCCTGTTTGGTTCCAAAAGATTTTAGCAACCCATAGTTTTCCAAAAGATTTTAGCAACCCAGTTGCTAAAATCAACCATGATACAACCATGATTTTAGCAATCATGGTTTTGAAATCAAAAAATGAAGTGGTTCCGTGTATCGTTTTTCGATTTTTTTCGCACCAAATTAAAGTACTCCTCGTGTACTTTAATTCAATGTGAAAAATTCAAAAAATAATATACAGAAACACTTAATTTTTTGATTTGAAATACAATAATTTTAGCACCTTCTGCACTTATTTGCTTTTAGCAACTGAATTTCTAAAACCTTTTGAAAAACTATCTATAGTCCAACACGCATGAGATTGTGTAATACCGGAGGTGGGAGTAATTATGCCGGGTTAAAAAACACGCGTATGGAAGTTGAAAAAATTACTGTACAAAATTGCCATTACATGTTCCCTGACCTAACATCGTCTCTCTCTCTCTCTCAATTCTGTCGCCGCTCCCTCTCTTTCTAACCCAGATCTGCCGCAGGTACTCGTCTCTCTCTCTCTCTCTCTCTCTCATGCTTGTTGATGGCTATTCTTAGTTTGATATCTCTTAGCAGTTAGCACGGTTTAATTGCTTTCTGTTGCGCTGGAATTTGTGCGTCTGATATGGGTTTAGGAAACACACAGCATATTAAAAACATGAACATGAACATTTCCGTAGGTTCATCCACTCTGATTTGAGTTTTATGCACCTCTGATTGTTGAATCACCCTCTTTGTGAGTTGAATCACACCATCGAAAACATAACATTTCCGTAGGTTGAAGGCTGCAACATAGAAATGGGAAACAAACCACTGATAGTAAGTAAAAAAGTGGAAAATATCACTGAAAATTTAGATGTGATCCAAGTTAGATGTGATCCTTGAAGTAAATTTGTCAGATGCAAATTGCTATTGCTTATTTGAGAGTAAAACCACATCAATTTGATGTGTGTAATATGTATCTGCTTATGTTCAACAAAACCAAAACCAAGAGTTGAGCATCCAAAACAAAACTTGTTTCACGTCAATCTGCATCCATCTACAAAACTTGTTTATGCAAAACAAAAGGAACCAATATTTGTTTTCTGAGTCTACTCAAGCATTGGCATAACATCCTCTAACTCCAATGGCAGGCCTTTCTAGTTGCGTCCATCCTCAATTTTCATCCAACAACATGAAACTTTTGTACCAATAGATCTTCATTTTTCAATACATGGGTATTTTTCAATCACCATAGCATAAAGAATCATGTTTGAATTGGATTTAGAGGAATTGAATTTGTTGGAACAAGTTTGAAAAAAATGCTTTGAGAATGCTAGAAAAATTTCAACTTGGTTACAAAAAATTAATGTTAAACTTTTTCAAGAATCATTATTGTATTTGATTTTGAAAAAAATAATTGGTTGAAATGGGTTTCAGAGCTGGAGAGAGAGAGAGTCCTGATATTAATCCCGAAATTTAGTTTAGGAAACCAAACAAGGGATTAGCCAAAACATGGGATATCCTGATGTCAATCCTGCACGAATCAAACAGGGGATTGTGTGAGTTTCAGGACTAAATTAGTCCAAAGACAAATAGTCATGGACTACTAATCCCAGGACTATCAATCTTACCTGTTTTAGTCCGCGAATCAAACGAGGCCTTAAGACTTTATTTTCGTCCTTTGAGACTTCTTCGTCTACCTTCTTGTCTGCGACTAACTCCAGCCACTTCCACCAATCGTCTCAACCACTCCAGCCCTCCGCCGGCGATCACCACTTTGGTGGCTGCCCTGTTTCCTCTCTCTCCTCATCGCTCTCGCTCTCACTCTCACTCTCACTCTCACTCTCACTCTCACGATCTGCAGGACTATTTTAGTTCAAGTGTAAGTGTACTTCAAAAGTGTACATTAAAGCACAGCCAAGCCCGAATTCACAGTGCACCTATCCGCACCAGCCCTGGAATTTCTATCCTTTGTCCTCAAAGTCTCTCTCCTAAATCGGTGAGCCAAACCCCCCTCTCAGTGCACCTATCCACACCCACACTGAAATTTTTGTCCTCCTTCCTCAAAGTCTTTCTCCGATTTGCATAAATGCTTCCATTGTCTAGTGTGTACCCAAAAGGGTTTGGAGCTAATTTCCAGAATCAAATGTCTTTCTATTTGCAAAAGGAATCCGATTTCTATTTTCTACCGTGAAGCAGAGATTGGGTAAAGGTTAGTTTATTATTCTGCACGAACAATTTTGATTTTTGGTTTTCTGTTTTGGAAACTGAGATTGGGTCTAGGGTTTGCGTCTTTTGGAGGCCATGGACGTGATCTTGGTGAATTTGTGTTATGGTTGTGTATCATTTCCATGGCCTTGAAAGTGAAATTTCATCTACTACTGCTAAATATGAACACCTGTTTACACAATAAGATTCTTGAACCAGTTAATATGTTTTCGTGATGTTTCTCATGTCATTTTTGTGCAGATTCCAATATTGGCAGTTTGGCACTTGTTGCTGTGTTAGTACTCCATATGGCAGCAGTCTCTTTGTGGTGGTTTATTATCTTTCCGTTTTTCCCTCCATGATTAATTGGTATTGTGTAATAGTGAGCAGTTTTGGTTTGGAAGGGATTTGAAATGTTGGTAATTTAGCTAACCGATTGATCAGTTGTTCATGTATTCATCCTCTAACCTAGTAATTTTCTCTACTAGAGGATAAACAGGATGATAGAGTTTTTTTTCCCGACATTATATTTTAGTAACCATTTCATGCCATCCCAACATGAAAAGCATTAGTTTGTTCATATTTTTTTGTTCCATTCATTCATGTGGTACCTACCCTACTACTTCATCTCTGCCAAGGGATGATTCAGAATTTGGTTTCATTTGTTCATATCCTCTCTCTACTTCTACATTTATTTGTCTTTCTTTTGACAGAAGAGAGATTTGTTACAATGAATTCTTCTCAGATGGTTGTTTTTGCACTTTTCTTGTTAGTTTTGAACTCCATCGTTGGGATTAGCCCTCAAGTTATCTAATATTTGTTGATCATCATTCAACAATCATTTTGCTTTCTAATGAAGTAGTGTGGTTAAATGATAGAAGTTTCTATACCTACGAGGCCTTGAGAGGCTTTGCAGCACTGTTGACTGAGAGAGAAGCTAATTATATTGCCAGCATGCCACATGTCATAGCAGTCATGAAGGACCAAACAACCATTTATCTCCACACCACCCAATCACTAGGTTTTTCTAAATCTCAATGTGGAAGTGGCCTCCGGCCAGACACGAGATTTAATGATATATAATCATTGGCAATGTGGACTTTGATATATGGCCAGAAGATGAAAGCTTCAGTGATGAAGAGCTCGAGCCCGTGCCTTCTAGTTGGAAGGGGAATTGCATAGATGCCCCAAACTTTAACTCCAAGGTATGCAATAAAGAATTAACTGGGGCCAAATTCTTCACCACGCAATTCAAAAACCTCCAATATGCAATGGGAAAGCAACTTAGCAGGAGTGATCACTCACCAAGAGACGGAGATGGTCATGAGACGCATACGGCTTCTACAGCGGTAGGATCCCCCATCAAGCATGCCATTCTTTTTGGATTTGCAGACGTCCCCAATAGGATATTGAATTTGGCACTCTTTGGATCGTATGGTGATCTTGAAGGAGCCATATCATGAATAAACGCTGGTAATATGTTAAGACCCAGGGCAATAACATCAAGTTTAAGAATCTCAGGTCCTAATGGATTTGGTCCCCTGGAGGAAAAGCTTGCAAGTATAGGGGCTCTTTCTTTTCCTAGGCTTGCTTCATCTTTCTGGAACTTGAAGCTTGCTTCTTTGTGTTGCTAATGTAGGTGAGAATCATAGCTCCTTCATTGAAGCCTACTTGCAGCACGAAGAGGAAAGGAAATGGCTAACAGTCTCTCCAACATTTACAAAATTTATTTGAATCACCCCAACTCCACCTACCTCTTTTAACAACTTGTGAAAAGTCAAAGGAGGGAGAGCTAACGACATTAAAGACTACAATCTTCCTCATGAGATCATAAGAAGTTCCATTGGAGGTGTCATAGAGACCTACATCAACCATGGAGAAACATATGTCGATGGCACTCGAGGAATAAAGAGATGGACGAACGTACGTTTCACCATCTCCGAATAAGACATCAACCCTAAAAGCACGATCTATGATCCGGCACCAAGGGTAGTTAACCACGGGGCCGTGTTGGTCACTGAATAAGAATCTAGACCGCGATTTCTAGTAGAGCATGTCACAAATCTCCCTAATTGCATGGCAACATAACCGTAACCGCCTCTAGAAATAAAGTTCTCATGATGTGGATATTTTGCTCCTCCTAGTGAAAGGGACAATACATGGACACCATCTTGTATCGCACTTTCCATGGCAGCCAATATGTCGGTATTAGAGCACTGATTATGTAGCGATTCGTGCATTGGTTGTGATTCCCCTCGTAGTGCCATCAGCAAATCCAAAAAGATTGGCATGCTTGACGGAGGATCGTGCTGTTGTAGAAGCCGTATGCGTCTCATGACCATCTTTTTTTCTCTTGATTGATCACTACTGCTAAGTTGCTTTCTTATAGCATATTGGATGTTTTCGAATTCCTTGGTGAAGAATTTGGCCCCAATTAATTTTTTATTGCATACGTTGGAGTTAAATTTTGGTGCATCTACGTAATTTCCATTCCAACCGGAAGGCAGGGGCCCGAGCTCTTCATTATTGAAGCTTTCATCTTCTGGCCACATAATAGAGTCCACGATGCCAATGATTATATTATCATCAAATCTCATCTCTGGCCAGAGGCCACTGACCGCATTGAGATTTAGAAAACCTGGTGATCGGGTGGTGTGGAGATGGGTGGTTGCTTGGTCATTCATGACTGCTATGACCTCTGGCATGCTGACAATATAATCAATTTCTCCCTCAGTCAATAGTGCTGCAAAGCCTCCCAAGGCCTCGTAAATATAGAAAATTCAATCATTTAACCACTCTACTTCATTAAAAAGCAAAGAGACGGTTGAATGATAATCAACAAAAATTAGATAACTTGAGGTGGTAATCCCAACAATGGAGTTCAAAACCAACATGAAAAGTGCAAAAGCAACCATTTGAGAAGAATTCATTGCAACAAATCTCTTCTTTGTCAAAAGAAAGACAAATAGATGTAGAAGTAGCAAGAGGGCATGAAGAAGTGAAACCAACTCTAAATCACTCCTTGGTAGAGATGAAGTGGTAGGGTAGGTATAGCATGGATAAAGAGAACAAACAAATAAGAACAGACTAACGTTTTTCATGTTGTGATGCATGAAATGGTTCCTAAAATGTAATGTAGGCAAAAAAATCACTCTGTCGTCTTGTTTATCTTCTAGTTGAAAAAATTAGGTTTGAGGATGAAGACATGAACAGCAGGTTAAAAGGTTTGCTTTACTCATCGATCAAAATTATGGCTCACCCTAGTTGGTCTCTTGCTGCCAACGGCTTACACCATCAATAATAGAGGTCTTCTGATCCTCAACAATGACAATACACAACCAGCTACGGCAGTAGGAATTGGAGCTGGACATATCAATCTGTGAGAGCAACACATCTGGTGCTGGTTTATGATGCTGATGTTTCTGATTACATTGCATTTCTTTGTGGCTTAAATTATACTCGCGGATCAGATGAAAGTCTTCTTATCCATACCAAACCCCTGCTCTAGGTCTTCTATTTTGCTGGGAGATCTAAACTACCCATATCCTTCTCGGTGGTGTTTAGGCGAGACAATTAGCTTCAGAAGCTAACCAGAACTGTTACTTGTGTGGGAAGCTTCTACCGAAAGTTTATCATGTTAACACAGTTAATCTGGCAAGTGAGAAGGTCACAATAACAGTAGAACCGGAGACCCTGACCTTCAGCAATGTAGGTGAGAAGCAGTCGTACAAAATCAAATTTGAAGCCATCTTCTACGGAGAGAATAGCAGCAGCAGTATTGAAGAATTGGTATTTGGATCCATGTCTTGGGTGAGCAAGACGCATGTTGTTAGAAGTCCTATTGTGGTTATGTGGATCACAAACCCAGCACAATCAAGAGGATCTGAAGCAGAACCACCCCAAGTGTTCAAAAATGCTGGTGCCATTCTTTGGCATAAAGTAAGCAGGTTCTTTGGAGTAAATGTTTTCTTTTAGGCGTTGTGTTTTCACTTGTGTAGTAGGTCAACTAATTGGGTCCATTTCGTGGTGGTGGTTTTTTAGTTTGTTCATGTCAAGTTATTCTCACTTGTATATCTCCTTGCAGTCCAGTGATCAAAGTACCTGTGGATTAAATGAATGCAAAACAAGTTTAGATCAAAGGCACAGAGATAATTTTAAGGCTGATCTGTTGTTTATTTTCAATGCCTTCAAACCTCGGGAAAGCTTACTAATAAAATAGATTAGCCAGTTGGAAATGGTGTGAGACTGATTTTGTGTGATGGTAGAGCTGCTTTTATTTTCTTTGCTGAAGTAAATAGGACCTGGGTGCATCAAGGTGGAAGATGTAGGAAGCTATGCTGTATTTGGCTTATTGTTAATAAGACGTGGATGGGGAGAAACCTGATGACTTACACGCAGGAGAGGATTCTAGCGTTGTGTTTTCTAAAGCAGTGGAGGAGATCAGAGCTTGTACTTGCTCTGATCAAATTTGCAGTCTTCAGGTTTAGTCTCTGGGCCTAATTATGTCCCTTCTTTGACTTGCATTGTTTTTAGCTTTTGCTCCTATTTGTCGAGTTAGGCCAGTTTTTGTGTAGGTGCATTGGTTTTCCAGCCCCTTTGATCTTTAAGGTCTGCTTCTTATGATAGTGAAGTAATCTACCAAAAAATTATGTGAGTGCTGATAGTGTTATGGAAAGGGTGTGGTTCTAGTGGGAAAGTTATACTTAGGTGGTCAGTGTGTTAACATTGGCCAGTGCTGGTTTTACTTTGAAAGAGGGGTGAGTGTGTATTGCTAAGAGTGTCTCATAATGATATGCTGCCTAAGAGGTACAGATATGGACACGGGACACGATATGGACATGTTGATTGTTTATTCATAAATTATGACACGGACACTTCATGGACATGCTAAATAAGATATATATTTTTGCATTACAAAGGTGTCTTAATGATAAAAACACACGTCTATCAAATGAAAAACCCCATAAAAAGTGTTACCATTATGAATGAAGTATTCATGAATGAACCATCAATTGAAATGTTGAACTCTGTACCAAGTTTGAACATTACATTTTAAACTCGTAACACGTCCTTCACATGTCGCAAGAGTGTCCCTACTTGTCTTGTGTAAACATATTGTCCTAGTAAAACACATGTAAAAAAATTAGACTCATATTTAGGCGTGTTTGAAACATGTCTGGAGAGTGTCGTGTCCTGTTCCCATTGGACACCGATTTGTGAGGCTGGTAGACGTGTGTGCGGGTGTCTGCTGCTGGTGATTCTTGTGCTTGATAGTACTTCAGTGTGATGGCTGCTTCTGATTTTGGTATGTAATCACTGCTAAATTGCTAACAAAATTTAATGAGGCATTTAAGGGGATTTTTTGTTAAAGGAAACTTACCACCAGTATTTACAACTTGCTGCTGCTTTGAGGATATTGTTAATACTGCTGATACATTTCTTAAAGGCGAAGGAGTGTGCAAGGGGCTACTAGAATCTGCTTCTGTTTGGTTTGTCTTCGTTTGTTTCTCCTCCTCCACAGGCTTTAGTAGGAATCTGATTGTCGTGGGTAGGGTACCAACTTCGTTCAGATCGCGTTGGGATGCTGCCATACTGCATCCCATCCCCTAATGAAACCTTACTGGTGCCTAAATTCAAAGTGGGATTTCTCTTAGTATTTTGGTAAAACATAATTACATGCATCCCATCCCCTAATTAAACCTTATTGGTGCTTTATTAACCTTTGTTGTTGTTGTTTTTTTTTTTTTTTTTTTTCCTCCATGCGATATACATCAACGATAGGTAAGTGGAAAATTTAATATAGACTCAAACTCCAGACCTCCTCCTTGGGACAGGAAGTTCGGGACAGCGGATCCGCTAGCATAACGAGATGGGTTAATAGCCACATCTTAATTTAACTTAGTTAAGTAGGATTTTTCTCACCTATACTGTATTGATCGAATTTATGCTTTGATTCCTGATTAGAGGGATTTCTATAATTTGGAAAAAATAATTACATGCATCTCAGTCTCAAATTACACGTAATTGGTGCTGTAATTCCTTAGGTAAGTGGAATTTATACTATTTTGAAAAGAATAATTACATGCATTGCCAACATTAGGTTTGCATATTGAATTTTAGCTTTTAATTAAGTGCCCCATGTCGCACCTACTGTCGTTCTTGTGAAAAGTCATTTTGCGTTCATGAATTCTATTTTTTGTAAACTTCATTTTTCATAATATTCCGTGGCTATAAAAGTGGATATATCTCCTTTCTATTTCATCCATTGCCATTGTCTCTAAATCATGGCAACTACAAAATTCCTTGCAACTTATTTGGCATGCTCCTGTGTTGTCTTGCTAACCTTTTTGGCTTTCCATGAGTGTAAGTTTCATGTAATCTCTCCTTAGTTTCTTGCTCGATTTGTACTGCATTTGTAAAATTACTTAAGTTTCATTGTAATCCAGTTCAATTTTTTTTTTTTTTTGCCTTTCTTCAAACAGATTTTGCTTTTGTTAGTTTCGCATCAATTTTTTTTTTTTTTTTGTATATTACTGTTTTGTCTCGAAGTCTAAAAAGTAAAATTTTGAAATAAAATAATGGTTGATTGGTTCAGTGACAATGCTCTTCGAATTGGATTCGATCATGAGGAATGTATACTAATCGTTTTGCATTTTATCAAGTTCAATTTGCCTACTCAAAGTAAACCGCATCAACAAATCTGTACAGATCACAGTGGATGTATATACATTTGATTTGCGTTCTTAATGGCACGCACCTCAATCGAGAAAATTTTGGGTGCGGATTGGGTAGGGACACGTGGTGCCCGGCACCCAATCCGAGCCGTCCAAACACGTTTTGGACGGCTGAGATTTGAGGGTGGCATTTTTTGTAATTTTTAGAAGCAAATTTACCCCATCAAATCTGAGCCGTCCAAAACGTGTTTGGACGGCTCGGATTGGGTGTCGGGCACCACGTGTCCCTACCCAATCCGCATACAAAATTTTCTACCGTATCAGAGTTCTTATGCATTTTCTCTTTCTTTATGTTAAGGCAAGGTTGCCGATAATGAAGTCGGACTACATGGTGGGGTTGCACAGGATCCGGGGATCTTGTAGGGCGGTGCCGCACTACAACCTTGTAGTGCGGCACACGAGCCGTTGATCTCGGTAATGAACGGCTCAGATTTCATTTCGGCAATGAACGGCTCGGATCAGACAAGTACCGAGATGAAATCCGAGCCGTTGATTACGCGATCAACGGCTCAGATGCCGCACTAA
Source organism: Vaccinium vitis-idaea (assembly GCA_963854785.1). Taxonomy (NCBI): domain Eukaryota; kingdom Viridiplantae; phylum Streptophyta; class Magnoliopsida; order Ericales; family Ericaceae; genus Vaccinium; species Vaccinium vitis-idaea. Next base: position 34,837,155 of record OY978222.1, read on the forward strand.
AGGATGCCCTCTTCCGGGTTGCACATGCTACAACTAATGTGCTCGAGAAAAAAGATGAAATCCTTACTGAATGTGTGTACCTTGTGACTGTAATGGGGGTCGTCGCTTCTGCTGTTGTACTGTTTGTTGGCATAGTTTTGATTACTGTCTCGGAAATTGCTACAAGATTTGTACAAAGCAAGGACTTCTACCATAAGCTTTTGGATGTTATGTGTCTAAGGGCACAATGTTGAAATAAAAGAGAATAAAAGAGAAACTAGTTTGCTGAAACTTTTATCTCTATGTATTTTGATGCTCATGGAGTTTCTGAGTATTGGGCTTATGAAAGGGTCTTTTCATTCGGATTTTGAATCTAAAGTTTGAGCGAAAAAAACCCGTGAAAGCACTCAAGGAAATCATTTCTAAAACGTCGTTTACGCAACATCTCTTTAAGTCACTCAACCATTTCCGTCTTTTCCCAATCCATATACAACCCTAAATTTTCCATTTCCACTTGCAATCACATTTGATTTGGTCCCGATCCTAACCTAACAAAACCCTTGATCGGCGTATGGGCAACCTCAGCTCCGGTACTTTTAGCTCTTGATTGATGTCAATGTTGCTTATGAAAAAATATATTGTGTACCATATTTTAGTGGTAGGTATTAATATAGTTTCCTTATTAAGGGGATTTGATTGGGATTTATGTAAATGTAGTTTCCTAATTAAGGGGGATTTGATTTGACCATTTCAAACTAAAAATAGGGGGAAATTCAAAATTATAGATATCTAATACAAATTCCTACAATATTTCTCAAATTCATAGAATCTACCATGTTTACTGGTATACATGCACATATTTTTTTTAACATAATCTGACAGTGGATCACATTTATCATATTTACTTTTTTCACATGTGTTTACTATGTACTTATATTAACCATAGTCAGATTAAAATTGGCCATGTTTGAGGGTGGAGTGTGGAGGTTGATGAAGTTGGTGGTGGGGTGTAATGGTGGGGAGGAGAGAGATAGGATAGGTATTAATACATAGGCCCCGATTGGATGAGGTTAAATATTGAGGGGGATAAGTTATGGAGGGGAGATAAGATAAGAGGGGATATTATTTTTGGAGGGTTGGCCCACTTGATGTGATGTTTATGGTAGGGGATAAAAAAGTAGATGATTTGGATGATGGATTAAACGGGGGGATAACTTTTGACTTAGTTTGGATGTTTTATACTCCCTCCGTCTCATAAAGTTTGGTCCCTACGAAACTACGTGCAATTTTCAAGCTAAAAAATAACGTGCTTATGAAAATAATTTTTTAGTCAATATGGATATTGTTTGATAGATCTCATCGAAAACTTTTATACGGTGCAAAAAAAATTCAAAAATTATTTTGGTAAATACATTATTTTTTAGTTTGAAAATTACACGTAGTTTCGTAGGGACCAAACTTTATGGGACGGAGGGAGTAAATAAGAGGGGGTGAATGATGAAAAAAGCTATTAAATGACTCTTTTACCCTTGTGGTGTACCAAACTTGATTACGCATTAAATTAATTATATAATTACAAAAATTAATCTATTTAATAATTTTTTTACAATTTCAAGCTATATTAATTTATTTAATTTTTTTTAATATGTACATTTGAATGGTTAATTGTGATCCAAAGTTTTATTTTAAAAAAACACATTAACCAAAGTAAAACCACACCAAAACTACACTGACTGTCTAAGTAATTTCCACCCTTTACAAAATGTAAAAAAATGGTCCAACCTAGGATAGAAATGAATACTCCATGAGGTCAGATTTCTGATGCCTCCCCACCCATGCCGACCAACCCCACCCCCCTTCTCCAGATGTCTCTGATCGGTTCAACTCGAGACTTCTGATCTCTCTCTCTCTCTCAAATGACAAGGAAAAAAAATTCACAGCTTCAACCATGGGCGGGAGTGAAAGATGCCGGAAGACTTCAATAGTGAGAAGAACAGATCTGGAGACTTCGAGGAATCGAGAGTGAGAGGTGCAGCTCACAAGATTTCGACAATCAGAAACATAGATCTGGAGATTTCGAGAATCAAGAGTGGGAGGCGCAGATCTGGGTTTTTGGGTACCAGCCGGAATCCAACTCCTCCATTGACAGACTATGTAAAATGGGGATAAAGAGGGGTAAATTCGTCAAAAGAGCTCCCTTCTACAACCGGATAATTTTTGGACAGGGTTAGGGGTGCCCAAAAATTATCCGGGGGAGTACCCCATAGCCGTGAAACCTTATCAGGGGTGAAGAGGAAGAGGGGGGGAACAAAAGGTTGCCAAACGCAAGCTTAAAGGAGGGACCCACCCTTTTCACGGGTGATAATTTTTGAAGGGGCATTTTACCCTCATCCAATCAGCCCCATATGTGCAAATATGTAATAGTGTATGGGTAAATATGGGTATATATGTATAACAAACACATATATATGTAGTAGTTTTAAATTGTTCGAAGAGAATATAGGTAGTTAGGATCCTAAATGCAAGATCAGGTACTCTGTGATTTAAAATTGAATTAAGACGAAATAAAATATAATTACCCATGTAAAATAAAATTTTAAAATAATCCTGATTAAAATTTTAAAATAATCCTAATTTTATTTATAAAAATTCAGATTATTACAGATCCTAACCTAACAAAACCATAGACTGGCCTATGTCAACATCGAGGCAACCTCGGCTCCGGTACTTTTAGCTCTTGATTGATACCAATGTTGCTTATAAAATAAATATCGTGTACCATTTTTTAGTGGTAGGTATTAATATTAGAGCAATGCTACAGGCACTAATAAGTGTACCAACAATTACACTAAATGTACACATGGCATTTCACATCAATGCACTATTCAATACATGGATAGATTCATCCACTAAAAGAGTGACACATGGACAATTAGTGTAATAGTTGGTACACTAGTTAGTGCCTGTAGCATTTTCCTTAATAATTAGGTTCCTCTTAAGGGGATTCGATTAGGATTTATGTAAATGTAGTTTCCTAATTAAGGGAGATTTGATTTGACTAATTCAAACGGAAAATAGGCGGAAATTCAAAATTGTAATATTTGATACAGATTTCTACCATATTTCTTAAATTCATAGAATCTATCATATTTACTTGTAGACTCTTATTTTTTTTACCATAATCTGAGGGTGGATCACATTTACCATATTTACTTTTTTCACATGTGTTTACCATGTACTTATATTGACCAAAGATTATAAATTTACCATGTTTACTGCTGTGCATTTATTTTTTACCACAATTTTTTAGGTGATGTATCTAATGTATTATATTTACAATGATTTGTAAATATAAAAAAAATGATTTGTAGTGATTTTTTTTTATGTCTACAACAATCATGTGCAAACAAAGTAATAATTTAATTGCAACTAGCCGACTGAATTACATTTCTTGTGCTAGAAAACATTCTTTACACCGGCAGTGTAAACCAAAGTTTTCTTCAAATCGATTGTATTGCACCATGTGTCCATGTTCTACCTTTTGGGACCACTGTTTAGACACATGACGCAATGTAATAGATTTGGAGGAAACTTTGGTTTACTCCGCCGATGTAAAGAATGTTCTCCCTTCTTGTGCAAAAAGATAAATATTGCAAGTGTTAGTAGATTAGACAGCTATCGAGTATATTTTTTTTAACGGAAAAAATAATTTTATTAATCAAATATCGAAGATACAAGATTAAGAGAAAAATATTCGAACGAGGAGCGGGATAAGAGAAAAATATTGTAAGTGATATGCATTATCTATTCACGTTACTTAAAACGAGATAAGAGAAAAATATTCGAACGAGGAGCGGGATAAGAGAAAAATATTGTAAGTGATATGCATTATCTATTCACGTTACTTAAAAAATATTTTGGGAAGGGGAAAAACCGTTTTATTTACATAATACTGTATTTTTAAAATCATAAATATGCATATATTCATTGGTCTTCGTACAAATATAATTAGGGATTATTACCTCTAGGTCTAGAAAAGAGATGTCTAATTACCAATAAGGTAAGTCATTTTTTTTTAATTACCACTAAGGTAAGTCACTCTTTTTTGGAGTTTAGGTTTAGGGTACACTTTCCTATTATAGGGTTTTAGTGGTTTAGGCACTTTCATATAATACTCTAGAATTTTAGACACTTTCGTAGGGTACCCTAGTCATAGGGGTACCCTTGAGTTTAGGTTTAGGGTGCACTTTCATATTATAGGGTTTTAGTGGTTTAGACACTTTCATAGAGTACCTTAGGGTTTTAGGCACTTTCATGGGGTACCCTAGTCGTAGGATACCCTAGGATTTTAGGCACTTTCATATTATAGGGTTTTAGTGGTTTAGACACTTTCATAGAGTACCTTAGGGTTTTAAGCACTTTCATGGGGTACCCTAGTCGTAGGATACCTTAGGATTTTAGGCACTTTCATAGGGTACCCTAGTCGTGGGATACCCTAGGATTTTAGGCACTTTCATAGGGTATCTGTAACGCCCCGATTTTCGGAAGCATTAATTTAAATCTTTTAATAAATGATTAATATAAATAAAAAGGATCTCATTAATTAAGCAGCGGAAATAACATAATTGTCTTAGTTTGAGTACAAATAAACATAGTACTTTTCTTGGGAAAGTTAAATTACATTTGTCCCACAAAATAAAGGAGGTGTTGGATCTCTAGAGGTTCAGGTTTAGATCCCACTCTTCTGCTGCTAACTGCTCAGTAGGGAATTCCTCCGTCTGGTAGTACGCTCCTCCTTCTCCTTCAATACCTGGCGTAAAATGCCAGGGCCATAACAGCACCATGAGTGATAAATCACCCAATAGATAACTCCTACCCACCAACCCTTACCTTACAATTAACCACAGTTCATAAATAATTGAAAGAAAGTACAGAATTAAATAACAAACAAATGATTTCATTAACTAGCCTTTAACTTATATTTTCTTCTAAGTTCTCAACCTAGAGAACTTTCCTCCCAAATAACCACTAAGGACTATGACCAATCCGTGATTAAACTCCCCCTTGCTTGCCCTGACTGGGAGCCCTGACGGAAGGCATAAGTTACGTACTTAATCCAACCGTCAATCGCCTCACAAGGATGAATTTCCCAGGGACTGACTGTACCACTGGGCTACGAGTGACAACTGTCAGCTCCTGTAGGTATATAGCCGTAACTCGGTCTATAATACATCCACCCTTTTAACGCCTCAGAATTCAAATGAAGTAATCACAGATTGTCATATCCTAGGGTTTCGAAATCCTGGCAGGCTGCCAAATAACCCTCCAAACCGAAATCACTTGGTTGACTGTCATCCATCTCATCAATTGTCATTCGAAAACCTTATTCAATTTTCCCGTTAACTTAACGTCTATGTGATTTCTACACACGAACACCAAACCCGGGAACCTATTTGTCCGATCTAACAATCAACATTTTCATCTAAGCAACAATCAATATTTTCATCTAAGCATGCAGTAATAAAATAAGGAACAAAACGATATGGTAATTGATAAGTGTGTATGCAATTCACGTAATTTCCTTGAGATTAGTCCCACATACTTTTGGGTTTCGTTATAACTTAACACATAATTTTATTGGTAACTTAGTATTTGACCAGGAGACATAATATAATAATTTTTTTATTATTATTTATAAACAAGATACCACCATGTCTTTTCTAAAAGAAATATCGAACTTCTACTCTAGTAATTGGTATTACGAAGTTATTGTCTTACTTAGTAAAAAAAAAAATCATGATTTATATATATCCCTTTTACTTTACAGTAAAGTCCTAGACTAGTTTTTATAAACTAAACTACTTCTTCTCTTTTTCTTTTCTCTTTTTATTTTTATTTTTACAACACACTAATTAAGATTTAATGCATGCAAACATCACCTAATTTCTACTTTGACACGTCAACTTGGGCCAACAAATCAGGACCTCCTATTGTGCAAAATAAGTTCCAAGGAAAAAAAAAAGATCAAAACTGGGCCTGTTGCTCCTATACGAACTGTTCCGGCAAAACAGAGCATGTTCGGTTGGGTATTATTTTGATGCACGGGTTACATTTTTTTCACTTCTAACTTATAAAAACAACTAATACACATCATAATATACTTAGGGGAAGTGGGTAAAAATTAATCTACCTCTCCTCCGAAGATCAAAGCAAGGAAGTGATATTTTGGCAAAACCGACACCGACGAAGATGACCGGCAAGAAGGACTTCGGGGTGGCTTTGAGGTGGTGATTTGGAGTGTTTTGAGGGTGCTTGAGAGTATAGGAGAAGTTTTGAGTGTGTGGCAATGTGTACACTAAAACCCAACTCTCTCTCTCTCTCCTAGAAACTCCATTGATGCTCTAAGTTTTAAGCTCTATTTCTCACTTGATTTTCTTTTCTGATTGGTAGAGTATTTGCAGGTGAAGAAGTGAAGAGAGTGCTGTAAATTTTCAGATTAAGGGAGGAAGAGTTATAGGGGAATGGGTGTAGAGCAACATCCCATGGGTTTAGAGGTAAAACATGGTCCATTGGTTAGAGGAAACTCCCCCTTAGTGGTGTTGAGATGTTATAGGCTGATTTCAAATGGTAAACAAAAATGGTTAAACATGGATTGACAAGGTGGAGATGATGTATTAGATGGGTGAGGTGATGTCTAGTTGGGTTATAAGTATAGTTAGAGTATTTAGGTTAGGCTAATGGAATAATATATGTAGAAACATATATGTAGACATACATGCAAGTATCTAAGAAGGTTAAAATGTGATATTCCAAGAAATCTATTTAGGCTAAATGATTAACCTACAATAAGATGATTTATTAAAATGAATTTTTATTTATGAAAATATCGGACCGTTACAGTACCCTAGTCGTAGGGTACCCTAGTCATAAGGGTTCCCTAGTCGTAGGGTTCCCTAGAGTTTAGGTTTAGGGTGCACTTTCCTATTATATGGTTTAGTGGTTTAGGCACTTTCATAGGGTACCCTAGGATTTTAGGCACTTTCATAGGGTACCCTATGATTTAGGCATTTTTAAACGGGTTGGGGAGTTGATGGGAATTTTTCAGAGTTGGGCTTGACCTGATGGTAATTATGAGATCCAAGGGTGACCTGATGGTAAATGTCCCATATACTCCCTCCGTCCCAAATTTGTTGTTCATTTACGGGCATGCGTGCCATTTTTCAATTGCTTATATCTTTCAATCTATAATGTTTTTTACAATTTTGAAAACTTTGTTTAATAGAACTCATCGAGAGCTATCAAACAAGATCCATAGTGAATATATATAACATTATATATTTGAAAATATAAATAATTTTTTGAGGTGCTGTAAATAGTGCAACTAGACAATAAATACGGGACGGAGGGAGTAATTATTATGACTGTGAACTCTAATATGTAGTAATTGTTAATTTATGTTAAGATGCTATATGTTTTATTGAAATAAATGGGTTAGTTGGACAGACTCAAGAAATAAAATTTTAATAGAATTGGGTTTTGGAAATATCAAATGAAGCCCAATTGTTAATTGGCCGTACTCAATCCTTTGTGTAATATAAGCTCGGTCCAAACCCGACAACTTCTCATCCGTGTTCAGGTTTATTTGTTAAGGTTTTTAACAAACTCAAGCTCAAGCCGATCCATAATAAAATTTAATGAACCGAGTTCGAACAAACACTTTTCGAGCCGAGCTCACAAACGACTTATTAGTTCGTGAGCAGCCTATGTACACCCTACCACCATCTATGAACACGCCCGTGACTATACCACCAACTGAACCTCGCAAAGGAGGATATACAAACCCGCGAAAGCACTCACGGAAATATTTCTAGGTCGTTTATAGAGCCACCTTCCCCAAATCGCCCAACCACCGCTTTCCCTCACAACCGTATCACCTCCGCCCTTTGTCCAACCCTAAATTCTTCCATTTTCAACTCCAATCCCATCGATTCGATCCTAATTCCGACCCTTACGAAAGCCCTAAATCGGCCGATGTCAACATCGGGGCAACCTCAGTTCAGGTACACCCAAACGCCATCGAAGGTCCTTCACCTGAGGAACCTGCCGTGGGAGTGCACCGAAGAGGAGCTCGTTGAGGTATGCAAGCCATTCGGGAAGATCGTCAATACTAAGTGCAATGTCGGAGCCAATCGCAACCAGGCGTTTGTTGAATTCGTGAGTCTATTTCCATCAAATCGTTCTTTATCTGTACCTTTGGCGAATTAGGGTTTTTATTATTTAGGAATACAATCGCACATTGCTCGGGTGTGGAACGGGTAATCACTTGATATGCCGTTCGGACCTCTCCACCTAATAGGTTGAACTTATGTTGAATCTGAATTTTTCACATGTCATCAGAGTGAGGATCATTCTATCAGATTTTAAAATTGCAATGCATGCCCCTCGATGATGGAACCAACAAGAAGGATCATCCGATTATAGCCCAAAATGGCTGCACTTGACAGACTTCAAACGTGGTTGCACGGGAGGGGAGAGGTTAAAAGGAATACAACCCAATTCCCAAGTTACTTACGTTACTTGGGTATTGAATGAGTCACCACTCACCACTTAATATAACATTGGGACCGCTCCACAACTCCACCTAATGGCTAATAGCTTAAGCTTTTGGGTTGGATCTAAAGTTTTTACATTTCTTCCATTGATTAGGCAATACATAACTTTAAATCAAATGTGATGATTGTACAGCAAAAATCCTAGATACGCTAATTACTGTACTATTTTGTGAACCACATGTTTATGTGCATAACCTTAATGTTGAGTTTCATCCATAAATTCCAGTCTTTATTTGGGTCGTTATGCAATGTAGAGATTTTGTCGGAGAGTAGTACGCTGTTTCGTGTCCGCAGCATTTCTCATTAATGTTTCTTAATGTTGACCTCGTATTCTCTTGAATGCTCCGTGCTGGCTTAGCGGTACAACTGTACATTGTATCGCCAAATTGAACCCTGCAAACAAAATAAGAACACAAATGAAATATAAAATCAGCTGGGGATACCATATGGCAATTGTCACCATATGGCAATCGTTATTTAATATGTATTAACTGTGGATATCATCCCATGGCACTGTAATTGGTGTGAAACTATTATATGCGAGGCTTAGCTTAAGCAATTTGACCGGGTTACAAATGTTGTTAATCGAAGGGGAAGACTGTTAAGCATGTTCATAGGAATCATGGAATCACCTCACCTGCTATTGATATGGTCATAGGAGACAGTTTTATAAATTGTGTTTCCTTGGCGGTGCTTGCAGAAGTTTTATTTACTTGTCAAAACATTCCGTTGAGCAGATAGTTCTTCTGGCCATGGAGTTTGAGACTAAGATTGGTCATGGTGGATGTTTAGGCGTTGCAAACATGTTTTTACCTACTTGTCCCTTCACAGCAACCAATACCCATGTTTTAGTTCCCACTTTACATTTCAATGGTTTTAGTTATCGTGACACTTAAAATTGAGGTTATTAGATTACTTATCAACAAAATTACTAAGTTCTTTTGTTCCCAATGAGTATAAAGGTGAAAATGTTTTTAGTTGTGTTTACAAGCTACCTACCAAATCGTAGTGCTGCAATTGGTATGACGACTCGCGATGGACCGAGCATACAATATGGGGGTTTAACAGTTCATACTGGTAGTGAAACTCAAGAGTACCAATATTTGATGGCATTGAATTTTGGTAATTTCGATTGGCATAGTTGTTCATCATGTTGGAGTTTTGGACTCTCGGACTTTGCGTGTGGACTGTATAAGCTGGTTAGTGTAGGGCTGAACTGTTCACTGGGTCGCTAAACTTGTTTCAGTGCACTATGTTTGCTTTATAGCCTGGATTCCTCTCTGTCTCATTTTTATTTAGAGGAAGCTCAATGACAGAAACAATACATTAATTTCGTGTTGCAGGTTGACCTAAATCAGGCCATTAACATGGTTACATACTATGCTTCGTCTTCAGAGCCAGCACAGGTTCGGGGGAAACATGTGTATATTCAGTATTCTAATAGACATGAAATTGTCAACAACGCAAAAGGTCCAGGAGATGTTCCGGGAAATGTATTGCTGGTGACCATCGAGGGAGTTGAAGCTGGTGATGTTAGTATTGACGTTATTCACTTGGTAAGTGCCCTTGCGCCTTAACTTTTTGCCTCGGTAGACTGGTTGTTATCATGATGATATAAGTTGATGGACATCTTCTCTAGGTTCAACGAATTTTTATACTTGGGAAATAGCCTCCTTTTTTATGATTAGATGTTTTATTGTTTTACTGTCAAGCAAATCCTTTCTTCTCAGAACCCTTTTCTGCTCAGATTGTTTCACTTTTACTTATTTAGGGTTCATTGCCGACCTTCAGTCAGCATCTTTTAGCTTTAGTGCAAGTTACGTTATTACGTTTTGATACCTCTTGTTTGAAATCAGTTAAATCACTGATGATGATGGTTCTTATTTAGATTGTTTTGTTGGACACAGTCTGGATATATTGTCATGTGCGTCATACTCCTTTCTATGGTCTATCTTCACGCTTACCTATACAGGTGTCATTCTGCACTTACCTGATCTGTTGATATTCTATTTCTTGTCCCATTACATTGATAACATTATAAGTATGATGGTTTTCTATGGAGAACTATTTTGTTCTTCCCACATGTTTTGTTTAAGGCATTCTTAAATCCGATTTTGAATTTGTCACAGGTATTCTCAGCTTTCGGCTTTGTGCACAAAATTGCTACTTTTGAGAAAGCTGCAGGTTTTCAGGTGTGATTCACAATTGCTTTTTCAAATTTTTGTGAGGGAATAGGGCTTTCTGTTGTCTTTCTAATATTCTGATTTGCTTTGTGTCGTCGGCAGGCATTGATCCAATTCAGCGATGTTGAAACCGCTGCTTCAGCTAGAGACTCATTGGATGGAAGAAGCATACCCAGGCATGCTCTCCCTCTCGTTTGTTTTCTCCCAATGAACATCTCTATTTGTTTGGAATTGCTAGTTCTGCATATTGGGATTCCTCACTGTGGTTGGTACGTTTTAAATTTCAGGTACTTGCTTCCAGACCATGTTGGTTCATGCCACTTGCGCATCTCATACTCTGCGCATACAGACCTGAATATTAAGTTCCAATCTCATCGGAGCAGGTAATAGTGGACTCATCATGTCATGGTTTGATGTTCTCAATAATGTATATGGCTACATTTTCTTTTTGAGAAGGTATATGGCCACATTAAACTCATGTTGTTGCATTGTTATGCTTCTGTGATTCTGATCTTGGTAATGATATCTTCCTAATGGTGGTCTGTGTGGTTTTTCTCGTTTAGGGAGTAGTGAAGCTGGGCAGCTATAACACAAATGTGTTTTCCATGGCCTCTCGTAATTTTCTTCATCTTATTGTAGAGATATTGGTTCCTGTAATTTTTCTGTAGTTCAAAATTTGATTTCCCTTGGTTACTAGGTTATTAGATTTATACATAGGAAATGATTAATAGAAATCAATCTGATCTTATGTTTCATTTGTTTGGTTTTTCCACAGCAAGAAAACTCTTTGTGTTCTACTGAATACACTTTACAACCATGTTTAATTGCACCTTCAATTCCAATTTACATTTTCTTCTTATGGTCTTTTTAGTTAGTGCTGGTCGTGTGCCTTTGTTAAGCAGACATCTTGTCTGCAAAATGTTTTCAGAGGATGATTCACTGTTACAGATTTTTTAATCAAAAACAAATTTTAGGGTCACTTAATGTGAAAATAACAGATGTTTTATATGAGATCCCTTCGTATACGATAACCTTGCTTCCTGGATTTTTTATTAATCCTATTCCACAAACCAAGTCTTACTGGGGTGTGTCACTCCTAGCTTGAACATTTACACTAAGGGAACCACCATTTAAGCATGGCTCACGCTTCGATTAATTGACAGATAGTTAAGTTTAAGTCCTTAAATGATCGTTTTGACTGTAAAAGTTTTTTCACAAGTAACCATTACTACCCTTGAGAGTTAACCGTGAAACATGAAAATTGTATGACCATTTTATCATCGTAGTGACAGAGACATGGCAGTCAAATAAAAGGCTTCAGTGGGTTCATAGACGTCATATGGTTTCTTGTTACAGTTGCTCGTTTGATGCAGTCAATGCAATTGTTTCTTTCCGTCTTAGTTCTCACTAATAAAGGCCTCATAAGATCGTTTATTTATTTATTATTGAAGCTTTTTCTAAGTTCTACCGTGCTCCCTACTGCTCTTTTCCGACAATCTGTAACCCTCTTATTTCATGTAAGTGTCTGATATGTCTCTCCCGTATCATTATGCTTGAGATTGTTGTGCTAATCTATTCGGGATTAGTTTATTTAATGAAATTCATATATTTCATCAACTGCCTACATAGAAAGATTAGAGTCCTTTAAATAGGCTCTTGAAAAGATAACGAAAGGATAAACATGATCCAGATTCCTAAATAGGATAACTCCTAAAATAACAAACTAAAACTATTAAATAAAATCCTAAACCTAAATAGATAATACACCAATATCTTGTGGGGCCCATGGATTACTCTTTCCGGTTCCCTATCATTTCTCCTCTGCTGGTAAGAACTCAACTCTGGCGAGTTAGAACTGTGGTCCATTGCTAATAACTGGAGAACATCCGTGAACAAAACAATGTGTTGAGAAGAACATCCTGGAGAAAGTACTATCGATGTCACGGAAGCAATCACATTTGGTTGAACACTTGCATATAACAAAAGGGACACAAAGATGTCCCGGCTAGGAAACGCATTCTCCACATTAAAATTCAGATTTATACTTGTATTCTATGAAGCACCGACACTTCTAGAGGTCGCCGTGTCCACGTATTGGACACGGGGACACGGCGACACGCGTGTCCCACGCGGGGACACGTATTGGACATGCCACATGGCGTGTCCCTTAAATTAAATTATCTTTTGGAGGGGGACACTCGGGGGACACGGCATGGACACGCGTGTCACCCATATACACACTCTCTCGCTGTGTATATGTATATATGTGCATATATATATGGATGTATGTACTGGTATATATATTTTCGTTGAGGGTGTATATCTTACATTATGTGTGTACAAGTATATATACTAGTAATAACAGTGTAGATATCTTACATATCAAAAGAAAAGTGTATATATCTATGTATATATATTGTTATTGCGTACATATATGATTTATTTATACATATAATTAATTATTTATTTATTTATTTTAGCGGTGTCCCCCACCGTATCCGTGTCCATTTTTTAGAATTCACGTGTCCCGTGTCCGTATCCGTGTCAGTGTCCGTATCCGTGTCGGTGTCTGTGGTACATAGCTTGTATTCAAGTAGAAATCAAGCAAACATGCATTAAGGTCGAACTTAGGAAAGACACAAACATGATCAAGAGTTTGGATAGATGGGAGAAAATGGTTGCTTTTAGGAACACATAGGTCAAGGCTGTCAGGGAGCAAATCATAGAGTGGAACTCTCAGAAGGGGAACAAAAGGGGCACAAAGATGTCCCGGCTAGGAAACGCAATCTCCTCATTAAAATTTAGATTTATACTTGTAGTCAATGAGAAATCAAGCAAACATGCATTAAAGTCCAACGTAGGAAAGACACAAACATGATCAAGAGTTTGGATAGATGGGAGAAAATTGTTGCTTTTAGGAACGGATAGGTCGTTTGCTGTCAGGAGCTAAACATAGAGTGGAACTCTCGGAAGGGGAGTTTTGCATTAGATGTCCATCACTCGCACAAGTCAACTCATCATGGCACTTAGAAAACGACTCTACATTGGACAAAGTGGGGAGGGCTTGATTAATAGGCATCTGAGAGGAAGAATCTGATTGGGCCTTTCTATTACTTGTTTGAGGTTTTTGACCCTGAAGTAAGATCGATCTACCATGATACCAAATACAATAGTCTTTGTCTAGCACTTTATTCGCTTGAACACCACTTATCCAAGGACGACCAAGAAGGACATCGCCAACATCTATGGGTATGATACCACGATAAACAGCTTCGGAATAAAGATTACCAATTTTAATTGGGACTAGACACCTCTGTGATACAAGAAAGGAGACTGTCTAAAGTGTCCCATGACTCTTAAGGAAGTTGGAGTATTGTATTCATCGACTTTACATGACACTTCACGAATGAGTAATGAGTTGCGCAAGATCATCCATAGAAAGCGACTTCTTTTTATTGGGAGAAGTGGAAATAGAACAAGGAGAACTAGTTTGGACCTTGTGGCATAAATTACTATTTTTCTCCATGAATAAGAATAGGAATCTGAACTTGTATGGGAAAATAGTATCTTCTCAAGATCAAAGGCCCCAATTATCTGCTTGTTGATGGCGAGGGCGCTGCTTCTGGTAAGGCTGAGATGGAACGGCGACGCTGTAATCAAGGGAAAAATCGCTGGGGTGAGAGATGAAGGTCTGTCTTGGTGCTGCAATCTGCCGTGAGCCATGGGGTTTTGGGTGATGCGTAATGACAGTAGGCTGGATGGGCCTGGTGTAATGGGCGGATATAGGGTCTGGACCGTCTGGTATAGGAAATAAGATCTGTTTTGTGGGGTTTAATGTAGTGGGCTAGGCTGTTGGTGTTGTGGGTTTAATGTAGGGTAAACATCCAACGTGTTGGGTTAGGAATGGCTGATCTGTATCTTCCATTGTTGCCATCTTGACTGATGAAAACTGTAACATCACTTCCTGCAATTGTGGGCTGCTGCGGCGGCAAGTGGATGATGCTGATTGCGAGAACTGTGTTGGTGGTGCTAATCACACAATCTGATCTGATCTGAATCTGAATTGATGGCCGCTAGGGTTGAACAAAATACCAAGTTGATGCAGAACAACCAACAAAAATAAATAAAAGAAGATAACACCCTAGGCATCCCCATCCCCGTGCCTAAGGGACCCTAGACATCCCTTTGCCAAAAGGAAGTAGTGATATCCCTGTATCAAAATCATAATCAAATTCATATATTTCATCAACTGCCTACATAGAAAGATTAGAGTCCTTTAAATAGGCTCTTGAAAAGATAACGAAAGGATAAACATGATCTAGATTCCTAAATAGGATAACTCCTAAAAAAACAAACTAAAACTATTAACTAAAATCTAAACCTAAATAGATATGATTACGTAAATCAATATCTTCCTGGATCATATACTAATATCTTGTGGGGCCCATGGATTACTCTTTCCAGTTCCCTATCAGCATCTCATTTTTCTCCTTTAAGAAAAATGACATGTTATGTCTCTAAGTTTCTGAAATTTCCACATTTGTTTTCTATTTGATTTCTTTTGTCTCCTCCTGGTTCAGACTTTACATGCCTTTGGTTTATATCATTTATTTATCATTATTCACCTGTTGATACGTGGAATTGTTTGCTCATCCAGGGACTATACGAATCCATATCTTCCTGTTAATTCTACTGCTATTGAGGGTTTTGTTCAGGTATAATTTTCTATGACAATGTTCACTGTAGTAGTATGAAATGTTTAAGCAAATGGTAACTAGCAGTAACTTGCAGCCTGCGGTTGGCCCTGATGGAAAGATAAAAGAACCTGAGAGTAATGTTCTTCTTGCATCAATTGCAAATATGCAGTATGCTGTTACAGTGGATGTTCTTCACACGGTGATGAATTGTACTGAATGACCTCTTTCATATGAAGCGTATTTTTGTTCTACTTTACTGATATTTCAGTTGTTAGGTATTTGCTACATTTGGCACAGTTCAGAAAATTGCCATATTTGAAAAGAACGGCGGAACGCAAGCACTGATTCAGTATCCTGGTAGGTTCCCACTGAAAAACTCCACCATGCAGGCTTCGTAAAGTCATGTCAGAGTTTTTGCTTCTCATAGGATGTTGTAGTTCCTTGGTTCAGAGTTTAGTCTTGCATAGGATGGTCTAAGATGCATTAAACTCCACTAGCTTTTCAACCTCTTACTCTTGATGACAGATTCTTAACTTCTGAAGCTTTGTACCTTTGCTGGATCAGATTCTCAAATTCGTAGAAGATATTTAGAACTAGATAGATCTCAGCAACATGACTTCATATATCCACTTATTTTTCAGGAGTATATTTATGCACTTGCTCATGATTGTGGTTTAAATAGATCTATTTTTTTTGAAAATGCAGATTATGACAATAAATCTAGCTTACTAATTGTGAAATGTGTAATCACTCATTTAATTACACTCAAATGTATCAACAGAATCATTTTCTTTTTTATACTAATGATTTTAATCCAAATTATTTTTTGGGGTACGATACAAATTTGTATTCTCAAATGATATTTGAAGGATTTGCGGTCGTAGTGGAAATTCCATTTTATCTACGATTACTATCTTTTCTAGAAGGGAAAGAAGGAGTCAAATCTCATAATTTACAATCACTTCATTCAATAGTTCCTTTTTTAGAGGACAAATTTTCCCATTTAAATTACGTGTATTTGATTGTTAATAATACTTAATATGGTTGCTCGATTGTATGCTTCGTTTCCTGTGCCTGGGTTATCAAAGTTCTTGCTGAGGCAAGGAATTATCCCGACTGTTTGAGCCGTTAGACTTGCAGCTTTAACCTTCTGGCTTGTAGTTCTTGCTTTTTTTCTTCTAGGTTCCATTTCATTACCCTTCTCCAAAATTTCCGTACTCTTGGTTGTTCATATGTGAGAATCATTTCACTTGTTAAGACACGTAAATAGTTACCTGATGTGCATTGGCCATTGCTATTGCCGATCATTGTTATGGTTGTTAGAGTGTATGTACTTCTCTTCGTGTTGTGTTTTTATTCTTACATTATAGCTTGATTATATTGGATCCTTTTCACTGATCAATAAATTGTTATACTCAGACGTCTCAACTGCAGCAGTTGCCAAAGATGCTTTGGAGGGACATTGCATATATGATGGTGGCTATTGTAAGCTTCATCTATCATACTCTCGTCATACTGATCTCAATGTAAAGGTATAATAAATACGTGTTTTTTAGTTAATATTCATGACCAAAATTTAAGAGGAAAAGAATTGAAGACTTGGTTACAAGAAAAGATACACTTCTTGACACAGAATCATCAACTGATTGATTTTATTATCCATTTAAATCTGTTTCCTTGCATCTGATTACTTATTTATCTTGTTCTAGGCATACTGTGATAAGAGCAGAGATTACACTATTCCAGAATCAAGCCTCTCCAATGGTTGGCAGAATCCTCCGGTCTCTCCAATGTTTTCTGGGAATCAATTTTCTGGAGGTAGTTCGGCGGTGGCTCAAGCTCCCATGGGACAAGGCCCCTCGTGGGACCCAAACATTCAGTCAGGAAGACAAACCTTTGTGTCAGCTCCAGGCACATTTCCTGGCCAAACATATGCACCCTCCTCTGCTCCTTCGTATCCCGCTGCACCAGCTCCTCCTGGTTCCTCACCCACCATGCAACCAGGCCAAATTGGTCCTGCTTTGGGTCCCCGAGGAGTATCTCAGCCTTCGCATCAGCCCAATCCAGGACAGCCTCCTTATTACGGTTAGTAAGTTGTACAATCAGTTCTCCCCCGGTGAGAGTGTGCATCGTGCTTTTGGTTTTTCCCCCATAGACTCTCTTTTTTGGAATTCAAGAAAATTAGCATGCTCCTGTTTAAAGCATCATTTCTTGCTTTACTTTTTGACAGTGTGATGCCAACTTGTATTCTTTTTGTTAAGCTCTGAATGCAGCAGCAAATTTGCATCGTCTTACTTGCACTTGACATCTTCTTGTGATTATAAAAAACAAAAACAAAAACAAAACAAAACTTGCACTTGACGTGAATCAATGTGATTTCTAAGACACTGCCCGATACGTTCAAGCATTAGTTATATGATTATATTTAACACCATTGTTACCTGTATTTCATATTGTCTAATTGTTACGAAGTGAGTTTAAGTGTCTATTCTGCTTGGTTTGTGTACCTGTTATTTGGAGGCTTGACGGATCAGACCTCCGCATACATACCCGTACCCGACACGCATACTCTAGTTCTTGTTAACATAGCTCGACCGTGGTTTTGAATTTTCCTAGTTACCTCAACCGAGTTAAATGAGCATACTTTTCTTTTCTTTTCCCCCCCTTGCTGCCTGGGCCTTTTTTGTTTTTTGCCATGATTCATGGATTAATTCTAGGATGTTTGGTTAATGAGTTAAATTGTCTCGGGTTGTTTCAAAAACTGACTTCAAAACTGATTTATTGCACTTTATGAGACTAGTCATTCTCTCACAATGCATCACTCCAGAAGCCAACTTGAGCCATTTCTCGACTTAAGTCTAATTCTGACTCTTACCAATAGTTGAATACAATAAATTTGAATGCCCTAAGGACGATATTTACTGGAAAGAAAAGTTCAAAATTTTACTATTTCTTCTTGTTTTCTCAACTAGTTTCACTTTTTTGTTTTTTTTTTTGGTGTCAATTAGTTTTTTTTTTTGCAACTTTTCTAGTTTCACCAATTGCCAGGGCCCAGGGTGTGAATGTGATTGTGAATGTTAAATGTGATTTTAAAAGTATAAACTTTTCGTTGTAAAAGGCTTAACGTATTTAGATAGTGTGGATGTTATAGTCGAGCCTGTTTTGTTAGATATTTTGCATGTTGCTAAATGGGTTTTCTTTTGCTTGTGTTACTAAAGTGGCGAGACAATTTGTTGGGTAGCTCATACCTTAGCCAAACGATATATGGTTTAATTTAGTGGAATAAATAGTTATGTTTGTGTTTGCTCAAAAAAAGTATAAACGTTAAAAGTACTATTAACTTAAATTTTAGTATGATTTTATATATGTATGTACTTATTTAAGTACTTAAATAAATTATTTATTGAAGTTATAGACCTGTGCGAGAGCATAAATATCTAATATTTTTTGACACGTTAAGGCTTGAGAACAAGTTTGAGTTCAACTCAAACCTGGGAAAGTTTGGCTCATCCAATTTTCATTGAGCTCGAGTTCGTTTAAAAATTAAACAAACAAATTTGAACATCTTAAACTCAACTCGTTTTGGCTAGTTTGCAGCCCTAGGGTGTGAAGGTGAATGTGAACCATAGAACATAATCAGTGCCGGCTTAGAGGGGAGGCGGAAGAAGCAACCGCTTCGGGCCCCAATTTTTTGGCCAAATTAGGGGCCCTGATACGTTTCAAACTCTCTATATATTTTTAAATCCCCTTCTTTCAAACAGACCAAGCCATTGGTATCAGTGGCATGGAAATCAGCCTAACTTGTACAATGACTAGTGTTCGAGTCCTGGAGTGGGGTTCCATTGCCTTTATATTTTTTTTTTTTTCCCTTTTTCCTACTGGGACGAGAAAAAGTATATATACTACATTCATCATTGTTTCACTAATTTTGGAATATAACATAATTGGAAAACAATCTCTAATTGACCTTTATTGCAGTTGATTTAATTCTTTTGTTACTAAAAATCAAATAGTCAAGCGAACTATCATAATTCTATATTTTTTTTAAAATGAACTTAAGAAAAGGATCTAATTTTTTTCGTCTTATAACTTCTTCCAAAGATATGGGTCTTGTGAGTATACTAGCATATTATTTTGAAAATGTCATTTTTTAAGTAAATCTTATCTTGTAATAGTTTTTGTTCTGAAGATACTAAGGCCCAAGTTGGGAGTTCGCTTTCGGTCCCCAAAAGTCTTGAGTCGGCACTGAACATAATCCTGCACGTTTACCTATTCTCTGTTGCTATTCATTTGGTCCCATATCAAGTACGTATGGTTTTTTTTTCTCTTCCGTCGTATCCTTGATTTTATATATGTATGTACTTATTTAAGTACAAAATAAATTTTTTATTGATGTTCTTGACCTGTACGAGAGCATAAATATTTAATATTTTTGACACGTTAAGACTCGTGAACAAACTCAAGTTCGACTCAAACCTAGGCAAGTTCGGCTCATCAAATTTTTATTGAGTTCGAGTTGATTTAAAATTAAACAAACAAATATGAACATCTTAAAGCTTAGCTCGATTCAACTCGTTTGCAACCCTTGGCAGGGTGAATGTGAACCATACTACCATAGAACATGATCCTGCACGTTTACCTATTGTCCGTTGCTATTCATTTGGTCCCATATGAAGTATGGTTTTCTTCCTTTCTTTCCTCGTATCCTTTGCCATGTGCAATTCCCACAAAGACAAAACGTCCTTTACGTCGTACTCGCTCTACCCCAAATTACTTACATCCTCCGTCCCCGAATTTCTCGTTCATTTACGTGCATGCATGATATTTTTCAATTTTTTATCTCTCTCAATCTACACTGTTTTTACAATTTTAAAAACTTTGTTTAATAGAATTCATTACTATCAAACGAGATCCATAGTAAATATATAGTATAACATTATACATTTTTTTTTTGTCATTCGTCATTCCTAATCTATTACATGGGGGGAGGGAGGAATGGGATTCGATCCCGGAATGCAGTGTGGGACATCCAAGAGCTCTATTTAGCCACCACTTGCATAACATTATACATTTGAAAATATAAAACTTTTTTTGAGGTGTTGTGAATAGTGAAAGTAGACAAAAAATTTGGGACGGAAGGAGTAATGTTTTGCTAACCATATATTTTTATTTACAGATATTTTTTCTAACAAATTTTCCACAATTTTAAATATCTTATCGAGAAGAACAAATTGTTGTAATTTTTTTTATAAAAAAACCCTCATGAATACATTATTTTTTGCTTATAAAAATACATGTTTTTCCAAAAAAGACGAGCAATTTGGGACCAGGAGTATTTTGCCAACGACTAGCAGTTTACCAATGGCAAGATAAAGAAATTTTGGATGGGGCATTGTCTGTTAGAACGAAGCTGTCAGATTGTCCAAATCTCAAGCTACCATGGCATGTATTGCTTGGTTAGCCAAAATAGTACTAGGTTCCTCTTGCTACAACTTGTTCCATAGCAAAATAGAAAGGAAATATGCACGTTATCTTTTCATTTGTGACTAAGGTTACTCTTCTGCAGTGTTGTTTTTGGCATCATCTTCCACAATATGGTCCATACTAGAAGAAAGCGAAAGTAGGGTTGTAATCGGAATGAGTCTCACTGTCTATCGAGTCATGAATTTGGCTTTTCAGTGGCCTAGAGTAAAATCAATGACGGGGCCTTTTGTGCTGGACTATACTAGGGGGTATCAAAGTAGGAGGGCCTCTTAAAATTCGTAAATTTTCAAAAGCCTAAAGCGACCGCGCTTCGAGTTTTAGGTTAGGGTAAGCTCTATAGTTTACAGTCTCAATCGCCATCCAAACATTTTAATGCCCACTTGGTTACAAGCCCACGTTACTGAGCTCAACAGATCTATATTTTAAAAACTTAACGGGGGTACGATTTTATTCAAACTTGATTTGTTTACTAATTGAGCTATGCTTGAGTAGTGTAGTTTTTGCTATCTTAGTAGGGCCGCCGATTTGACTTTTCGGTGGGTTAGAGTAAAAATTGCCCTTTTTGTTGGACTATAAAGGGTATCAAAGTAGGAAGGCCTCCTAAAAATTCGTTAATTTTCAGGGGACTAAAGTGACCACACGTCAAGCTTTAGCTTAGGGTAAGCTTTACATCATATATACCTATAAAAACGCGTAACTTTTCTCATATAACAATCTCCTAAGATTGTAACAAGTTGGGCATTAAATCCAGTAGGGATAATTACAAAAAAAAAAAAAAAAATCCTTAGAGTTTGACCTGTTTCTCAAATCGAACCTTGAGGTTTTAATTCGTTCAAATAAAACCCCAGAGTTTTAAGCGCATCCCAATTCGACCCTTCTGTTTATCTCAGTCCATAACTTAATGGGGAAGTTGGCTTTGGTCACCAAAGCCTTTCCATAACCCTAGAGAAATAGGAGAGAGAGAGGTGGGCTTGGGTGACAGTGGTGGTTTGTAGTGGCGGTGATGAGGTGCGATGGTGGTGTGGGTGTGAGGTGGTGGTGTGCTATGAGGGGCAGAGAGAGCTAAGAAAGAGGAGTGAGATAAGGGTAACAATAGAAGAAGCTGAAACGAGCAGCTGTTACGCATTAAAGCCAATGCGTGACGGTGGTAGTGGGCGCAATAGTTTTTTCGAATGAAGAAAAAGAAAGGGAGAAGAGGATAGAGAAGGAAGAAGAGAGAAAAGGAGAAAGGGAAAGGAAAAGTGTACTTTTTGCTTCAACAAACATGGTAGAGAGAGAGAGAAAGACAGAGACAGAGAGATATTACCGTGGAAGGTTAGAGAGGGTTGCTAGAGAGGTTTGCAAAAATGGTTGTTTGCCGGAATGGATTGGTGCCAAAGTATTCGGATTGGAAACATGGAACAGAGAGCGCTTCTGCTTCTACTGTTGCTACTCTCTCTCTCTCTCTCCTCATGGCCACACACTGTTAAGAAATATTGTCCCACGTTACCTAGGAGTGGAATGGGTGATCACTTAATATATGCTGGGATCTCTCCACTCATTGTCAATTAGTTTTGAGATGGATATAGAGTTTCCACATGGTATCAGAGCGGGGCATATTCCACTCCACATTTAAAAATAAAAAATAAAAAAATTTCGTAATCCCACACCCACAATGACAGATCAGCAAAAAGGTTGCACGATGATAGGACCCAAAAAGTGGCCACATGTGACAAACTTCAAATGCGGCTGCACGTGAGGGGGATGTTAAGAATAATTGTCCCATATTGCCTAGGAGTGGAATGAGTGATCACTTAATATATGATGAGACTTCTCCACTTATTACCAATTGGTTTTGAGATGGATATAGAGTGTCCACATCCTCACCACCACACCTCATGACAACCACTATAACCCACCACTGTCACCCGAGCCTACCTCCAGGCCATCTCCTACCAACCCGAACCCCTCTCTCCTCTTTCTTTGGGGTTAGGGAAGGGTTTTTGGTGACCAAAGCCAACTTCCCTCCTCAACTTGTGGACCGAGAAAGACATTTAGGTTCGAATTGGAATGTGCTTGAAACAAAGGGGGTTTTATTTGAACAAATCAAAACATCAAGGTTTGATTTGGTAAACATGTCAAACTCTGGGCTTTTTGTAATTACCCCCCCAATCATTAAAAAGGCAGGCCCAACAGGCCTTTAATGTAAATGATCCAAATTAAATGGGATGAAACTCCGAACAAAAATTTAGGATACAAGAAAAGTTTCTTCGAAAATATTTAGGAAAAAAGAAATAAACAATTCAGCTCCTCTTTCCTATAAATCTAAATAATCTGTGAATCTGAACTATTTATTTTTCTTTCTTGGATGTTTTCGAAGAAACTTTTCATGTATCCTCTCAGATCCAAAAAAAAGGCTCCTATCAGAACTGCACCCAAGATCCTGATTTGAGATCTCAATGTTAAGTAACTGGCCCGCATGTTGTACACAAGACATGGATTGGTGGGCAGTGCAATTGTGCAATAGTGTTTTCACTGTTTTGAGAGGTCTTTCTGGGGACTGTAGCCATGTGATCACCATGTGTGTGTTAAGTCAGAGATATAGTGGACCCAGGGCTATAGCCCAAGTGTTGGATGGGGGCGGGGGGCCTAAGTTGCCATGGCAAGGTCTCAGGTTTCGAGTTGCCATGGCGGATTCATTTTCGCATTTTTAGATTTTCATTTTTGAATTTCAGGTGTTTGACTGTCTAAACCCAAAACATATTAAACAAGCTACATTTATTCTCAAAATTTGATATTAGAGAGGAGAAGTCAAAAGGAAGTTGGGAGAGATTTTGACTTCTTATTTCTCACTTTTCTCATTTTAATTAATAAAAAGACATACAAAATGTATTATGCACATATCTCACAAACACTACTCATGTTGCAAATGCATTCTGTACATTTCTTCCAAACACTCCTACCAGACTCAAAATACATTCTGACCATAATCCAAAAAATTAAAAATCAAAAGCTAAAAATAAGGCTCTCAAACAACCCCGGAGAATATCAATGGAGAACATCACTACATCAGTCTGTTATTGTAGCTTACTAGCCACTAACCTACTAATACTATTCGTGTGACGGAAAAATAACAGGTCACAGATACATACAAGTATGAAAGTAATTTTGAACTTACCAAACACTGAATCTCTCATAGCCAAACCCTATGCTAGAAAAAAAATTTGGGTACCGAATGGGTATCACGTGGCCTAGCTTACATGATACTCGAATATTACATCTGAGCTATCCAAAAGTGTATTGGACGGCCTAAATCGAAACCCTCTCTCCCGTCCTCTCTCTCCCCTTTCTCTCTCCATAATTTGGACCTTCCAAAATCGAAATGGAAGGCCCAGATCTTGTGTGCGGATACCACATGGTACCTACTCGACACTGAAAAATTGCTTCACGGAATTTATCATAGGCTCATAGCCAAGCCAAGACCAAGTTGTACTTTGTTGGAAGAATAATTGAGTAGATTCTTGTCTTCAAACCCTAAGCCGTACAATTTTGCAAATCTATTTCGGGGTTTCCTTTGGAATTTATCTGCAACACTACTTGTTGCATAGAAAAAGAACCACTTTTCATCATGAAAAATGATTTTCTGGGTATTTGGATTCAGGGAGTGTTCCACTAACAAAAAATTATTTTTTTCAAAAATTGAAACAAGTCATTCTCTCACAATACATCACATAAAAAACCGTGAAAAATCAGTTTTTTCAAAAAACCACCTTAGTGGAACACCCCCTCAATCTTAAAAATGATGGTGGCCGTGATTCTGGCAATGATGATGGCTGTGGCGGTGAGGGTGGGGTGGTGGTGTAACAGAGCATCTTCAATGCATTTTTACATCTCTATTTTTTCTTCAATTTTTTTTTTAAATTTTTTGCAGAGACTCATCATCCTTTTTTTTTTTTATAGAGATTTGGTCTTTAAATTTATTTTTGGGTCTCTAAATATCTCAATCTACATATCAATTTTGGTCTTCAAATCTCTAAAAATAACGATAAGTCCCTCCAAAAATTAAGTACAAAAGGTTGAAGAAAAGAGGGGGTAAATTAATTACGATATCATGAAACGTAACGTATTATTGAATATGGCCATCCTTGTGAGTGTCCTCGTGAGGATGGGTTAAATTATAATAACTCCCTCGATATGTAACATCTGGTTGCCGAAATGGAGAAATAGAGATGCATTGAAGTTTCTTTTACGAGTGTTTTTTTTCTTCTTTAATATCTAACTTTTTTTTCATTGACTGATGAATATTTTCTACTTATTGACTTTTGTTTGAACCCGGGGGGCCTGCTGTCCGTGGGGGTCGGCAGGCCCTGCCAACCCCCATCAAACAATGGACGGCTCGGATACACTTTGGAGAGTAAGATCTGAGCCGTTGATGCGCGAAACGGACGGCTCGGATGGGGTCGGCAGGGCCTGCCGACCCCCACGGACAGCAGAGCCCCCCATTTCCTCTTACCACAACAAAAGCCAATAGTGAAACTCCAACTAGTGAATGGTGGAATTGTTCTCGTAATTATTCGATGTGCGCCTTACTTGACCTTGACGTACACTCTTTCTAGTACAAAAAGAAAAAGTAGTTATTCCTTTTCCAAATTGTACCCCTACATTTGAAAGGAATTAAGGTGGATTAAGTGCTGCAAACGAACCGAGTTGCTTGATGCTTGGCTCAGCTCATTTGGTATTAGAGTAGAGCTTGAGCTCGATTTCGGGCTCTTTAAATAAACGAGTCAAGCTTTACACTTCAAAGCTCAGTTCGACTCGCGTGTATAGGCTTGGTTCATTTATAGAGGCACATTTAATATATGAACTGGAATCCTCTCGTTAAAGGTCGGCTCCTTTATATCCGAGGAACTCAATAAAGGAGCTGAACTCAAGCACAACAAAGCTCGTAGCAGGATTCTCCTCTCTCTCCTGTCGTGGGCAATTGGTAGACGGATGGTACATAGCTTTCAATACCAAAATTCTACCTCTACTTTCCGTGTGCCTACATTTAACAGCAACACTTGTCCCCCTGATGTTTATCGTATTTATTACGGAGTGATTTAACCTCGCAACAAACTTTACATACACGTCGAGCTCAATTGAGGGATATGGACCATATGGTTCCTTGGATGCTTGTTTTTAATTAACCAAATCACATGCAATTGGATGGGCCTAGCTAGAACCAATTAAAAGAATGGGCTATAGTTATAACATTTTAACTGGAAATCGACTCGATTAAAATTTGTTCAATATCGGCACAAGACCTGATAAATAAAATCTTGAATCAAATTTGAATAATCTATTGCTCAAATCCTATGGTTTGTATATTAGCTCTACTTAAATGTTAGCATTCTGTTGGGGCTTTAACGAGAACCAGTGAATAATGATCCAACATACTTTCTAATCCTATAGTTGTTATCTACTAGCAAAGAATAATGAATCCATAATTGAGAGATTATGAGTGTGGATCCTCTTAGGTGATCCCTATGTGATGGGAAGTAGGAGTGTCGGACCCACCGCAGTCCTCACTTTACGATCTTAGCTATTCATCCTTCATTTTGTAAGTCTCTACGTATTTTTTAATCTTTTAAAAATTTCAATTGGTCGGATATCAACATCAACCTGAACAAAAACATATATACTTATCAAAAAATGAAAAGAATAGTGAGACAAATCTAGTTTATGAACGGCTCGAATCGTTCGTGTGGGACCCAAAAGTGAGTCTCCAATAGAGCTGATTCAATCAACTTGATTTTTTTAGCATAGCATGGATGTTAAATATCTAGACTTCCCAAATGAACGGCATGAATCATAAAGTAAACCCGTGATAGTTTGGTAGATGCCACTTTACGTCCAACTCTGCTATTGGTACCGATGGAAGTGCACCGATGGTGCATTGACCGATATCGGGGACTCATTTTTGGATCCCACACGAACGATCCGAGCCGTCCATTCATCCGAGCTGTTCATTCATCTTAGATTGATTAATTTGAATGAAACAAGGGGATTTTAGATCAACCACTTACACGTCTTCGATAGAGTTGATTTCTCGTGGAGTCCCTCGGAAAATCACCTAAGATGAATAAACGGCTCGAATCATTCATGTGAGACCTAAAAATGGGTTCCCGATAGGGCTGCACAAAAAAACCGGTGAACCGTGAATCCGGTCCGGACCGAACCGATCCGTACGTTTTGGATTTTAACCGTGGATTAATGGTCCGGACACGGATTCAAAAAATAATAAACCGTGACTCGCGGTCCGGACACGGATTTTGAATTTGAAACCGTGGATTAACCGATCCGGACCGTGAGATTTTTATTACATATAATTTTTAAAAAAATATATATGTATGTATATATAAATAATTTTATCAATTTTATAAATATTGTCAATTTGATATAGAGTAATAGTGTTATCTCCTATAAATATTGTCAATTTGTATTGGACTTTCATGTATTCCACTACCTTGCATTTGTATTGGACTTTGATGAATTTAGTAGTTCACTATTTTTTTTGTATTAAACTGCATTTGTTTCTATTCCACTATGTAACTGAACTAAGCTATATGCTTCTACTAGTGCTTGTTTAGGCCCTAATTGTGGTTCCATCACGTGCTCCATCTAAGGTCTCTTTGTTTTCTACTTTAGATTTTTTAGGATTTTATTTTAATCAAACTGTTTGTTACTTATTTACGTATGACATGTAATCCGTGGATAAAACCGGAACCGATCCATGACTCGCGGATCGGATTGGAACCGGACCGTAAGACTTTTGGTTCGGACACGGATTGGATTCATGCCAATCCGATCCGATCCGGACCGTGTACACTCCTAGTTCCCGAGGTCGGTCGGTGCACCATCGGTGCATGGGGTGAGTACCCCTTAGTTTACCGTTTAACGTCACACATAAGAGAATAAAACGTACATGAGAGGATCTTGATTTGAGAGATTAACCCTTGGTGGTCAGTATAAGGATGGGGTGTTCCACTAACAAAAAATTATTTTTTTTAAACACCGAGACAAGTCATTCTCTTACGACACATCATATAAAAAACCGTGAAAAATCAGTTTATTAAAAAAATTGGGTTAGTGGAACACTCCCTTAGGGGTATGCTGTTAAGCATGATATGACCACCGTTTAGTGATCCATTTGAGAAACAAGGTGTGTTGTCGCAGACACTGTTTTAATGAAGGGAGCAAAGGTCGAGTCGTTTTCCAAGTACAACTTCACGCAGGCTGGAACCCGACATGCATGTGCACCTGCTTAAAAAACGTATGGGAATTGGGTATTATTCCTCGCTCAATATTTAATTCTAAGTTTTAAAATTCGTTTGCTATTTTTTTTAAGCATTTAGAGCACGCGGTGAGAGCAAGGTTGTGAATCCCGTACCTTTCCGGCTGGGAACCGAAACTGTACTAGCACTGTAAAACCCGAAACGGTAATCGATACCTGCGGTATTGGTACCCATGCCGATATGGGATTCAGAACCTTGGGTGAGAGCGCCGTTTCGCTAGGTTGATTCTAGAATTTTTGGGCTTTTATGAATTTTCACTTTTTCTAGATAGGCCATTCTATTCAAATACATTAATTTAAAAGCCCTAAAAGTCAAAAGACCCAAAGTTAGTGGAACGACCCTTAAATTCTTCGTAATTAGATACGTGTCGATAGCCTGTTTGTGTGTTACATGAAACAAAGGATGAGGGAGAGACAGGAACCCGAAAATTCGGTATGAGAGAGTGGGATGGAGAAAGAAAATGCTACACAAGACATAGTAGATAGGTTGTCATCAATAAGGTTGGTGTACCATGGTCCATAATGCGGGAATTTTCTGCTCAATATTGGCTCTCTGTTAATCCCGTCCAAATGGGTGTCACGACTGTCCGGACGGTCGTCTCACTTTTGGAACTCAAAAGCTCTTCTTTGAAGATTCTGTCCGGACAGTGGATCAAATCTGTCCGGACAGTGGATCAAGTCTTCCGGACGATCAATACGCGTTTCAAACGATTTGGACTTCGTTTCAAACTTCCTAGAGATTTGTTTACTTTTTGGTTATGACTTTGGGAGCAAGGAATTCTGTTTGGGCAAGGAGTATCTTTGGAAAAGGATTATGTGGCTATAAATATAATCATATTCTCTCTATTAGAGTTAGGAATTCTTGAGTGAATCCCCTCGAGAAGCCCCTAGGGGGCCTTATTTGTAGAATGTTAGGGTGTCTTTGAAGAGCTTCATTAGTTTCTTGTTGCCCCTCATTTGTAGGTTTGGGAAGATCTTTGCCTTTGTTGTCTCTTGGTTGAACCCTAGTTTCATGACACATGATGAGAGAGAATTTGGCGAGAAATTCCAATTGGATTTTAGTGAGAGAACTTGTATTTGGGACGGGTGAGTGTCTCCTTGTGAGGAGCTTGTTTTTGTCACCATTGTAGCTCTTCGGCATTGTTCTCTTCACATAGTGTAATCGTCTCTGACGCAGCGAAATTCACGAGAGACTAGTTAGAGTACTAATCCAAACGAAGATAGGTTCTTGAATCCACAAGAAGAGAGAGAGAGAGAGAGAGAGAGAGAGAGAGAGAGAGAGAGAGAGAGAGAGAGAGAGAGAGAGATATCAGAGAGTCTATAAATTTTATTGATAATTGAATAAAAGCTAAATAATGCCATAGGCTCACACCCTTATTTATAAGCTAAATCCTAACTCAACTAGGGAATAATAGAATCTAGTTAATCAAGAAAAACAATAAAAAGAAAACTAAAAAGACTAAAAAAGTAAAAGATTTTTCTTAACCTACTTATGAAAATTAAGACTAGTACCTAATAAAAACATGCCAAAACAAGTGGCAGAAAATTAAAATATCCTAAATCAATCTATTATTAAAATAATGTTTCCATAAATTAAAACTCTTAGTATCTTGTCTTGCATCAGTCTCTCATTTGCTTGCCCCGTGGTGTAGGTTTACATATGTAAGCCAAACCACGTAAATCTTGGTCTTTCTTATTTTTTTAATTTGTCATTAAGTTTATCTGTTTGATTATTCGCATATGTTTGATTTGTTATTTCTCCAATATTATGACCATCAACAATCTTTGGGTTGCGCTTGCAGTTGGGTTCATAACACATGAGACTAGTTGAGGCGTGCGTAAGCTAATCCGAATATCCTTGACCGCCGAGGAAAAAAAGTACCGTGTGTAAATGAGACTAAGAGAGTGACTTTTTAGGTGAAGAGATAAAAAAATCCATTAATCAAAAACCCTAAAATGATAATCTACCAAAAATGGGGGGAAAAAATAAAGCAAAAATTCAACGCGAAAAGAAAAAATATAGGTAAGTACTGTATTAAACTCAACAATCTACCATTAGCTAGCCTACTACACGATAAGTAGGCTAGCTAATGGGTGAACCATTCATGTTGTTATCTAGATATAAAGAAAATCTGACTATGATGGTTTAATACACCAATGACCAAAAATGCTATTAAAGTAGCATCACAGAAAAAGAAAGATAAATAGAGCAAACATACAAAAAGAAAAAGTAATGAAATAGTTACAAAAAGAGAAAGTAATGAAACAGTTACGGCCCAGTTGTGACTTTGACCCACTTGAGAAATCTTGCCCTTGCACCAAGGTCAATTTTGTTTGTTTTTGTTTTGCACGGTTGTTCCATGGTTTGTTCCTATTGTTTTTACTTCTCAAATTCAGTGGGGAAGAATATTCACGTGATACTAATAACATGGGCGGAGGGATCCACGGAGTCTGTAGTGCGGAGCCGTACAACATGGTAATAACATGAGCCGGGGAAGTATGAAAAGACACCTTGAGTTGGCTTAAATTGTCTCTAATTTTTAGGTATTTTTTAAAATATTTGGGTTAAAGTCCTTAGTCTACCCAATTCCGATTTCTCTCGTCGAGACAAACTTATAATCCCCAAAAGTTTGACGCAAAATTAACAAACATAAAAAATTAAATTAAATAAAGACAAAACCAAAAGATCATTAAGCCAATGACATTGGAACGGGCTCTAACTGAGATCACCCTTGATCACTAGTTCATGTAAAATGTGTTATCTTTGTCTGGTAGTAAAATTCAAAAAAGCTTTTGAAGACAAACAATATTTAAGCTGACATTCTGAATGGCATCGTGATTCATGACACTGTAACTTAGGTGTGTTTTGGCTTAAAAGTTAGCTGGCTTATTTTTTCGTTTTTATTTGAATTTTATTCGTGTTTTTTAGTTTTGCATCAACTTTTTGTGTATTATTGGTTCGTCTCGGCAAGAGAAATAAAAAAACACCATTTAATTTGTTTGGATAGTTTTATTTGCATGCGTTCGAAATGAGAGTATAATTAAGCTGCCAGAGAAGGTCAATAATTCCGAAAAAATAAAAAATGCTGAAAGAAGCTCAGTAGGCTTCTGTTAAGGTTTAAAAAGTGTATTAGAATGTGTGATAAAAATTGATGAAATTGTATTGAAAAGTATAAAAAAATATATTGGAGGGTGTGTGTGTGTTTTTTTTTTTTTTTTTTTTGTCTTTTTCTATACTTAATAGAAGCTCTTTAGACCGTCCAAAAATTTGACTTGTCATGATTAGCTCAAAAGTGATAACACCTCAGAGTCAAACAGCATAAAGAGGTGATTTTCTTCCTCCCGAGTCCCTTCATATATTTTATGATTAACTAAGGAATTGGGTTTCATTTTCAGATATATCTTGCGAAGATCTTAGTATTAATTAATGATGGCTTGAGGGAATATTACAATAGTGATTAGAAAGTTTATTAGAGAAAATATGATGTATCATGTATGTCATAAGGAAAATTACATAAACTGTCGGCGGGGCTGCATTTAATATTTAAAAAGTGCATTAAAATATGTGAAAAATGTATAATAGCATGTGAATATGAATTGAAAAGTGCAAAAACTACATTGATGTATGTGTTTTCTTTGAGTAATGCTACAGTGCACACCCTCTAAAAATGACTCAATATGAGATTTTGTGGCTGGAGATACGAAATGCATATGGTATGCACACTCATATTAATAGTCACAAAATCTCATATATTTTCAGAAAATCTCATATTTGGAGCCACACAATCTCATATTGCTACAGTGCGGACTTTGCTACAGTGCGTGCAGACTTGCTACTCTGCGTGCGGACGTCATATTTGGAGCCACAAAATCTCATATTTGGTACCACAAAATCTGATATTTTGAGTCACAAAATCTCTTATTTTGTGCCACAAAATCTCTTATTTTGTGCCACAAAATCTCTTATTTTGGAGCCACAAAATCTCATATTTGGTGCTACAAAATCTCATATTTGGAGCCACAAAATCTCATATAGTCAATGGTCAAAGGTGGCACAAATCCCCACACGTCATACGTGGCGCAATCTCGGCCGTCCATCCGTATGGGGTGCATACCATATGCCATCTCATATTTGGAGCCACAAAATCTCATATTTGGAGCCACAAAATCTCATATAGTCAATGGTCAAAGGTGGCACAAATCCCCACACGTCATACGTGGCGCAATCTCGGCCGTCCATCCGTATGGGGTGCATACCATATGCCATCTCATATTTGGAGCCACAAAATCTCATATTTGGTGCCACAAAATCTCATATTATCTCATATTTGGTGCCACAAAATCTCATATTTAGAGCCACAAAATCTCATATTATCTCATATTTGGTGCCACAAAATCTCATATTTAGAGCCACAAAATCTCATATGGGGGGTGTTTACTGTAGCATTTCTCGTTTTCTTTTACGTTTTCTTAATTTTATCGACCGTCCAACGATCTGTCAAGAGAATGACTCTACGTCTAATGCCCTTTATTGCAAGATTACACGAATCTAGTTAGAAATTTAGAGGCCGGTCACTTCACTAGTCCACCTCCCTTGAAGCCCGCAGCAAAATAAGGAGAAATTTTGTTTATTAAATTTGTTATTGGTGAAGAAGAAGAAAGACTATGTTTGTTGAGTTGTTTATTTCTCAAGAAAACCGTTGCTCCATACATCCAAAAACCAATCTCAATGACTCAATATGACCGGCCAGGCCTCGGAGACTCAGATTTTTGGACCTAAAAAGGGACCCCTAGGATGAATAGTTATAAATATTATATTTTCCGCGTAACACATAGAGATGCTCTTCTCAGTCTAATTGTAAGCTGAATGTAATCCACTCATGTTTGAGTTCTAATTATGTCACAACACTCTTGTTTTTTTGAGTGTTTATTTTCTCAAAAAAATGATTCCATTGTAGGAATTTTGGAGCTACCCGTGTATTGTACTTGCGTAAAAGACAACCCGGAGACATCTAAGCTGCTGGAGCGAAAGCATTTCATTTGTAAATATGAACTGAAAATAGTTATTTACAAAAGTTCTTCAATTATGGTGTTTAACTGGAAATATATACGGGGCCCAACTTGATGATTGGGCTCAGGCCGCTCAAATACCCTTGGCCGGCCCTGCAAGATGATAAGTATTAGGTAATTAAATGCATTAGTTTCTTTTTTGTGAATCCAGTAAATGATTTTTGAACGAGCTTAATTCGTTTGAAAAATAGGTGCTCCCACTGACAAGTTGTAAAGTATCCTTAATGATTTTGTTTTTTACCTACTAGCGCCAATTGACATGCTAATTCTTAGTTTAATCAAATGGTTCAAAAAGTTAACTTCGAATTGTAGTAGTTGTTCGCGATTCGTAACATAGTAGTTTCATTTCTAATTTTCCACCGATGTGAACAAACGGGTTCTCACAATCTTCCCATGTAGTATCTTTCCCTTCTTCTACCTTCAAAGTTCTCAAGTAATTTCACAATTTAACGCATCTACCTTTACATTTGTTCAATCACAAATAAAAGTAAAAAAGTTCAATCAGCTGTTAGGTGATCGAATAAAAACTCTGATCCTCTTCTCCGATGGGAGGATCATCTCTTTTCTGTGGTCAAGCTCCAACTTGAGTAGGAAAATCCTTTAAAATTCCTTTTTCACTGATTGATTGGTCAAATTTCTACTATTTTATTGCGTTTACTCGACTTTCCACTTCAATTAGGAGGACTTGTGCAATTTCTACTCAAATGTATTAAGCTAAGGGCATCCTTATCAGCCTCAACAAAAAAAAAAACACCAAATTTAACCTCAAAAACACATTTTATAAATTAGCAAGTCACTTATCTAAAAATTTACAAAATCAAACTATCTATCCAAACTTTACTATTCCCCTCAAGTTTGATAAAAAAAAAAAAAGTTTTGTTAAACTATTATTCTCCCCAGCTGGGGAGTGGTCCATCGTTGTCCACCTAGGTACGGAAGGTGGGGGAGAATCATTAACAATTCGGTAGCCCATGAACAGTGACTTGCTAGGAATATTGAGTAACTGTAGCAAAGTTTAAACTTTTGCAATTTGTCCATGCATTTGTTGAGGCTGATGTAGGGGAAGTTTTTGGCTTTGGCTCAACAATTTATTTATCCATCGGGGGGATTTGCCTCCCCTGATGAGATGCTCTAAGAGCTACAACAATTATTACTTTATCTAGTTAGACTTTAAGGGCATCTTTATCTGACACACCAAAAAAATACTAAATTTAACCTCAAAAATACCTTTTATAATTTAGCAAGTCACTTTTCAAAAAAACCATAAAATCAGACTTTCTCTTCAAACTTTAGCAAGTCACTTTATCAAAAACTTAGTGAATCAGACTCTCTATTCAAACTTTTACTCTTCCCTCCCTCCTCCTCTTTTGGTGAGTGAACAGTAGGTCACCAAATTTGTCAAGTTACTGTAGCAAGTTAAGAAATCTTCAAATTGGAGAGTGTGTTTGGTGAGGCTGATTTTTGAGGTTTTGGAGGAGTTTACTCTCTACTTTAACTTTAAAGATGCTGCTATTGATGCTCTAAAATACAACACTCCAACAGCCTCAACAAAACAGCTAATTCAAATCACAAAACTCCTTATCAAAAACCTAGTTCAGCGCTCCTTTTGTCACTATGAACCCGACCTACCACCACTTGCCGGAGCCAACAACGCGACTAAGACAAAGCCGACGATGGATTTAACGGCGGCAACTCCATAACTGTTCTATCTTATCTGTGTCAGAGCTACTACCGTTCAAATCTAGAGGCTGTGAATGCGGAAAGAGAGAGAGAGAGAGATCTTCTGGCGAGTCGTAGAAGTGGTGAATCACTCTAGCAACTAGCAAAGGAGAAGCGAGGCTCCTGGTTTGGTATTTCAGGCCTTTGGCTCGGCAATACCTCCAAATGGGAGAAGAGGCGAGATTGGTGGAGATGCTCTTACAAGCGAGACATTAATAAAATTTTAATTTACACAAATTTGTATGTAAATTTAAATGAATGCGCTTCCCATCCAATTAAGATTCAATTTCAAAATCAAAAAATCCAACTAAGATTTTGCTTAGACATTTTGTGCCCCACTAACAAGCTGGTTCCCATTTTGTATTCAATCTAGTAAACCTACAGGCTACAGCCAGAACAAATGGTCCTTTTCAATATCTGGTGCTAATAAGAGAAGAAAAACTCACACAGCCAACAGTTCACTCTGCCCCACCACTCCTATTGAACAGATTTCATTTTCCCAGATTTCATCACTTATTTAATACCACGCGGCTTATTGTCTTGTAGTACAGAACCCACTTTAAAGGCTCAATCCCATGCAATTATTATCATCTTCCTTAAATAGTTTTCAACCTAAAGCTCTAGCTTAAGCAGTCGTGAATGTGCGTTTAAGTGCCGGTACGTGTGTGAGGTCTCAAGTTTCCTTAATTAGATTTCGACCTACTCTAGCTTAAGTGGTCGTGAATGGGCGTTTAGGTGTTAGTGTGCAAGGTTTTAGGTTCAAATCGATGGAGTGACGTCGACCTACCGCAGTAATCTAACTCTATACTAATAAACTAACATCATATAAAAAAATAAAAAAAAAATTCCTCATTAAAACCTTCCAAAATCTATTCTAGAAACAATTTTCCCATGAATTGAATTCTCCCCAAATATATACTCCTTTTTGGTATTTTTGTCCAAATGGTAATTTTAATGTCTAAAAAAATGTATTTAAGTGGTAGGACCATTACCTTTGCAAACTCCTCTATAGTGAGAATGACCATTACCTTTGCAAACTCATTGCAACTTCGATTCCACCACAGAAATTTTTTGAGGTATATCTCAAAGAAAAGTTGTTCAGTCGTTAACTTTAGAATTTTACGACTAACACATAAGTTACTTAGACAATCATTAACTTTAAAAATTTACGACTAGTCAAAATACACATAAACTCTAGAATTTTATGACTAATCACGATACGCATAAGCTACCCCGACACACACCGGAAGGAGAAAAAGTAATCTTATGGTCCCCAGGCATTATAGGCTGAAGCTACATTGTCAGATGCTGATGTTGAAGGTAAGTCCCACACCCCATCAAGTTCCCTTCTATTTATTCTCCCTAAAGAGCCCTCTTCATTTCCTCATCACTTCTCCTTTTCCAATCCTCCTCCCCATTTTCTTAATTTGTAACTCTCTTTTTCCTCAACTGTTTTTTTTCCAATTTCCTTATACAATTTCAAGAAATGCTTAGCAAACTCTTGTTAATTTTGTGCAGGAAAAATGGCAATTATGGGGATAATTGTAGCAGGATTAATCCTCTCAATGGTCTGCTCTGTTGATGGGTATTACTATGGTTGGTCTAATGCCCATGCCACTTTCTATGGAGGAGGGGATGCTTCTGGCACAATGGGTATGTTTCAGAGAAATATTTATGCATATCAAAACTTTGTTTTCTCACAATTTCCCAAGTTCTTTATCAAAACATGTTGAAAGTGGTAATTTTTTAATTATTAGCCACATTCATGGGCATGTTAAGGCATTGTTTCACTAATTTAGTTTTTTGGTTTTTCCCGATTTTCGAGACAGATCATTTCCTCATATACGTAATTTTAAAAAACCAAAAAGCTAAGTGAGTGGAACAAGGCCTAAGTTTTGTACATTTTATTGAAAATGCTAACATCAACCCAAAGGTGGAGGATAATAAATAGAAAGTGCATTGAAATCCGAGAAAAATGAATCAATATCCGTGAAACTATATTAATATCGATGAAATATTCATTGATATCTGAACTAGTTTTCAGTATAAGTATATTATCTTCCACCTATTGGGTGGCCAATGGGTGGAGGTTAGCAATTTTTTTTATTCGCATGCATTTATTTTCTTGTCTTTATTCTTGAGAAACCAAGGATATATAGTTTGAGAATTCACATGAATAAGAACCACACAATAAAAAAAGACACAAAAAAGCAGCAACTTGTGGATAAAAGGGTTTTGCGAGAATTATTTTCCAGGTTTGTTTTTCATATTCTATAATGTAATATTTTATTTTAAGATTTTCTGTTTTTAATATGCTCTTTTTTTTGTTTTTTGTTTTTTGTTGTTGTTGCAGGGGGTGCTTGTGGGTATGGGAATTTGTATAGCCAGGGGTACGGTACAAACACAGCAGCATTGAGCACTGCAATGTTCCAGAATGGGTTGAGCTGTGGGGCTTGTTATGAGATTAAGTGCGTGAATGATCCACAGTGGTGCCGACCCGGCACGATCACCGTCACGGCGACAAATTTCTGCCCGCCGGGCGGTTGGTGTGACCCTCCAAACCTCCATTTTGATCTCTCTCAGCCTGTTTTCCTCCACATTGCTGAGTACAGAGCTGGGATTGTCCCTGTGGCTTTCAGAAGGTATAGTTGCATATGTCCGTAAAGTTGGTATAGTTCTACGGAAGAGTTTTCACTTTTTACACTTATTAAAGGCTCTGACAAAAAAAATACTTCCACGGAAGAGTTTTTCACTTTTTACACTTAGTAAAGGATCTAACACAGGAAAAGTTAATTCTTCCACAGAAGAGTTTTTCTTACTGTCCGCCTATTGGGCTGACGGTAGAAATCTCCAATTGAATTGACCCCAAAGGAATGTTTACGAGGGCAAGCATGGAAAAATGCAAGACTCGAAATTGAAAGGAAAATTATAAATAATTTACTCTAAGCTTTTCAAAAGTACATATAAATACGGCAAAGTAAAAATTTCTAATATACAACCCAACCACCTATAAAAAACAAAATGTACACGCTTTCATGGCACAAAATCATCTATGATTGAGTTTGTGCTGAAAACAATTTTGTACAAATTTAATAGAATAGAAAATCCAAATTTATTTTTTAGAATTAAAAGAAAAGTCCAACTCATTGGTTAGATACCCAAAATTAAAGCTTAATAAAAGTGCATTTCTATAATACTCCTAAAAAATTGAAAAGTTTAGGCCTTTCATAGGCCTACACATCATTTTGCCCCTCAAATAATTTGTACAAAAAATGCATGTACCGGCGGAGGAATTTTGCCATCGGATCAGATGAAACTTTGTGATTGAATGACCGAAAATGCTCCTAAAATCGATACAAATATTTCTTGGTATACAGACATTAATTTGAACTCATCATGCATGTGATGTAAGTACGCATCTCTATAATTTGACATGGATGTGTCACCTACTGTCTCTACATGTAATTAAGGTCTCAATGTCCTTGTTGTGCTGTGTGTAGGGTACCCTGCAGAAGAAGGGGAGGCATTAGATTCACAATCAATGGTCACTCCTACTTTAACCTTGTCCTAGTAACTAATGTTGGTGGAGCTGGTGATGTGCATTCTGTGGCCATCAAGGGCTCAAGAACCGCCTGGCAAGCCATGTCAAGGAACTGGGGGCAAAATTGGCAGAGCAACTCTTACCTCAATGGCCAAAGCCTCTCTTTCAAGGTTACCACAAGTGATGGCCGCAGTGTGGTGTCTTACAATGCTGCCCCTCGTAGTTGGTCCTTTGGGCAGACATTTTCTGGAGGGCAGTTTCGGTAGAAATTTCTGTATTTTAATAACTTCTGCTAAGTTGATGGATATTAGTGTGGCTGTTAAGAGTATACAACGTTGAGGGTTAATTTGGGTAGTTTTGGTTTGAGAAGGAATATATTAAGATGTGAAAGTGGAAAAGGGAATGTATTTTAGATTGACCCTTTTCACAAGTCTTATAAGTGAGTATGGCCGTGGCAGTGTGTTGCTGCGCTAAGTCTTATAAGTGAGTATGGCCTTGGCGGTGTGTTGCTGCGCTAGCTCCAAAAGTTTTGGATCCAAAGGGCGTTGGTTGTAGGGTTGTTCTTCTGTAATTAAAAAGAAGAAGAAAGTAAGTGACTATTTGAGAGAGGGGGGGAGAGGTTTGTCTATGTTTGGACTAAATCTAGAATCTAGATACTAGAAGTATGGACTATGGAAGTTCTTGAAAAGCTCTATTTGGCTGTAATAAATGGGGTAATTGTGATTTGTAATCAGCATTAAGTGACTATGGTTACTTTCTTTTAGCTTCTATATTCATTTTTATACTACTACTTTGTTTTTATGGAATTGGATCCTCTTCAGTAATTATCTTGAATAGTTGTTGGAGTTGTCTTATAAAGTGCGGGTCTCATTAACGGAAATAGCTACAATACACACCCCTTATTTGGGTGTACTATATGCACCTATTGTATGGTCCAGATTGTGCCACCTCATCGGCAATCGTAACATTTTTTAGTTTTTCGTAACTTTTCAGCAATATAATTCATAACATTTTCTATGATTCGTAACATTTTAGTGTGTCTCGTAACTTTTATAAAAAAAATCGTAA
The DNA here is from genome assembly GCA_963854785.1 of Vaccinium vitis-idaea. Classification (NCBI taxonomy): domain Eukaryota; kingdom Viridiplantae; phylum Streptophyta; class Magnoliopsida; order Ericales; family Ericaceae; genus Vaccinium; species Vaccinium vitis-idaea. The sequence goes on from OY978222.1 coordinate 34,876,820, forward strand.
CTTTTACAAAAAAAATCGTAACTTTTACAAAAAAATCGTAACTTTTATAGGGGTGTGTATGATACACCCTTAAATAGGGGGTGTGTATTGTAGCATTTTCCCTCATTAACATATTTTTCACGTGAAGATAACCCTTCAGTGTGAGAAACTGTTAGACTATCCTAGACAGTTACCGGAGAGGATTCCAACCCTTTGCAATGAATGGAGACTAATATATTTTCTCAATGAGCCAACGCAAATTTATTCAATATGACTAACGGTGTAGTTGAGACTTTTAAGGACAGTTTGAACAAAGGGAAGAGATTCAAACTGAGATTGTAAGCCGTGATTGTGGAACCCTTCCTTGTTTTTAAATTCGTACAATAAATAGTATTAAATCTTACCACCGAGGGATTGGTTCAAGTCCATATAGCTCCTTATTAAGGATTAACATATCCCAAACACCATCCATAGGTGGTGGAACTCTAGTGTCGATCTCGACATAATTGGGAAAGGTTCCTACAGATAGAGGCATGGTTTGAGGGCCAATATTCTATGGCGAAAGTGACAGGGTACCATACATGCATTTCATATTTAAATTTGAATTGCATAAATGCACGTAAAATAGCAAAAAAATGAAAGTGAAGCTAAAAAATGAAGCTATACAAATTAACGAATTTTCATTCTTGTGTTTAGGACTTTTGTTTGAAGAAGAACAAAAACTTTATTTTATAAGAGATATTACAAGTTGTCGCGTGCAATGAATGCAATAAACAATTGAAAAAGAAAAAATATAACAACCGAAACAAATGAAGGATACATCCAATGATAAATTGATTTGGTGGTCAGATGTCGGGAAACTGCATACAAGATGTCGATGAGCAGCTGTCATGTCATGATAGTTCCACTATTGACGAGGCTTCTATACACAGGAACTGATCGATACAAACCAAATGACTTTAGCACCCCAGGTCCTAAAACGATCTAGAACTCGGTACATAAGCTACCGGAAGAGAAACTCAAATATTGTTCATTGAAATTGATACTGCAGAGGTGGTGTACCCTATTTAACTGTCAAGGGCCATTTCCTTAATTAGCTTATTCGCACATCTATAAGACAAGCCTACAATGAACTAACTACATTTAACTTAACTCCTACCTACCCTAACCACCCACCTCCAACCCCCAATCACCTCCCCCAAACCAAACCGTTATCATCACCATAGACACCAAATCACAAACAACCCTACAAGCGCCAAGCTGAATCCCACACAAACCATCAACAACCGAACATCAACACCAAGCAACCCTATAAATGTTAGGCAAATATAACCAAGAAGCCCCCACAACCATTAATCTGAAGCCGTTGAGACATGGACAAGAAGAACTATGACACTCCAAAATACAACTAAAAGAACCCAAAAACACAGCTAAGAAACACACAAAACACAACATGCAACTAAAAAGAAGTAACAACCAACAAGCATAGTACCGACGATGATCAAGCTCAAAGAAAAACCAAAGCAAAAAAAAAAAAATGAAGCAACCAACTAGAGGCAAACCAAGTGTTTCAATGACTCTAAACGGAACTGACCAGAGAGGAGGAGAAAAGAGGGGGGGGGGGGGGGGGGGGGGAAACTAACCAAGAGAGGAGGAGAAGGGGAAAACCGTTGTAGAGAGTTGATTGGATTGGACGAGGAAGGGGAAAAACCAAAGGGAAATCCGACAAGACGGGGATGGAGAGGCCGGAAAAGGGGGGCTTATTGGAATTTTAGGCTAACAAAACCAGAGGGAAACGAATACCGAATGAGGCCACATAAAATGCTCAGAAAAACTCAGATCGGAGACATTACTGCTAAAATTATTACATGTAGGGCATCATAACCAACGCCAAAGCCTCAGCTTGCTGTTTGTTTGTAGTTTCATTTTGGGAGCACACCTGCCATAATCTTATTGTTATGGTGCACCCTATTTTGATAATTCAAAGTACTTATTCACTGTTAATGGATTTTCGTATATTTTTTTCTAGGACTTTGAATAAATTTGTTATCGTCTCCTTGGAGATATTCGACTCAACTGACGGCGCGATGTATAGTTGCACAATCTCTAGGGCTTTGCGATCTAGAATATCCCAATCGCCTTGCTTTCTGTTATTTGGCTTCTTGCCATCGATAGAGAGATACAGATCCTTCTGATACAAAATATCCTCCATCTACATCTTCCAAAACGCGTAGTTCGTTGCATTGAACTTCTCAATCTTGATTTTGTCTTCAGCCATTGTGTAAAACCGGAACCTCCTAACCCGGAGATTTGATATCAATTTATTGTTGGGGATTCGACCTACCAAACTCACAAGCAAATACACACAATTGAATAACAAACCAAGGACATGAAAAAATCATTAACAAGATGTTGGGCCCGAAGTGCCCCCATGGATTTGGTTACACAATGTCACTCTCTGCGACCGTTCTAAAAACAGACTTGTAGGTGCAATGTCGAATGCCATAAAAGACGTAATTGAAACCCTTCCTACCACCAATTGGTTTTAGGAGAGATGGTGGAAAAGCGGTCCGAAAAGTGGTATCAGAGCCAGGAGGTCATGGGTTCGAGTTGCGGGAGCGTCATCGTGAGGGAGGGATTATTGGGCTCAGAGTGCCCCCTTGGATTTGGTTACACAATGCCACTCTCTGCGACCGTTCTAAAAACAAGACTTGCGGGTACGATGTCGAATGTCATAAAAGAGTTAATTGAAACCTTTTCAACCACCAATTGGTTTTAGGAGAGATGGTGGAAAAGTGGTCCAACACAAGAAAAACAAGACATATAACTTTGTTCGTTTTGGGTTTCGAGACCAGTTTTCTCAATTATTACTCACATTTCTTTCCAATCATTATTTTTATTTTTAATTATTATTCTCATTTTTATCCTTTTCTCTCTCCAATCATTACCCCTATATTTTCAATTATTACCTCATTTCTCCCTCCATTCATTACTCAAAAACCAAAATCCAAAAACTAAACCAACAAGGTCATTTTACATGGTTCCGACTTAAAGTGATTACTTAATCGTACTTTTCCTGGTGCTATTGTATTTCACTATGATGAAAGAATGAGAGACTTATAATTTAGAGTGTTGTAACTATAATTTATATAGTTACAAAATAAGGACCACAAATAATCATAAAATTTGCTAAAAAATGCACATTCTCGTGTACCCAACGGTATGAACATGAACCAAAGTCGGTTCGGATTGCTTCAGGATTACTGTTTTCTCTTCGCAATGGTCCAGACTATTGAAATTATGACTTAAATTTTAGACGCTTGAAGAAAGATGCAGTATTTGACGCGAGTAGTTTTCAATTTGGACCGAAGGGTTTTGCTGCTAGAAAAATCGCCCGGGCAAGTTTGGCAGATTTAGCTCTTTGGCAGGTTTCTGGAAATCCCGCCCAAACGGGAATCAATACCGCCCAGGCAGTTTTCACGAGTCTGACGCGTTTGGCTGCGCGTTTTGGGTTCGGTTTTTTTTTTTTTTACCTATTTTTTGTACTTTCTTATAAATAGAAGTCTTGGGGATTATTAGGGTTTGGACATTCTTGAGTGAATCCCTTTGAGGGAGCCCCTATGGCGTTTCTCGTAGTGTGTTAAGGTTTCTTGGTTGTTCAATTGATAGTCTTTAATTCATGGAATTGGATATTAGGGTATTTGTGTGTCTCTTTCGTGTTCTTGAGACGCTTGATGCTCTGTAGGTCTCCTCAGAGATTTGTCCCTAGATATCTGTTGGGTGCTTCAAATGGGAGTTACAGATACTAGTTGGGAGTTTGTACGAAGCATCGATCCCACCACCGCTTCCGCTACGCCGGTGTACACAAGGCCCAAACTTCTGGGGAGTATTCACGGAGTCCACCACATTCGTTGGGCCCAATATATATTAAATAACTCATATCCACTTAAAAGGCTAAGTTTTGTAAGTGGCGAGTCATTCAATTGTATATTATGGTTCAACCATCTTTATATTTTTTCAACATGGGACTTAACCTTCACACATGTTCCAACAAATCTCTCCCTCATGTGTGAACCGTTTATTACCTTGCCCTTTTTCTTTGCATCCAAACTCCTCCTTAATTCTAATCTACACTCTCAACTCAATCTCCAAACTAGGCTTATTCCACACCAACTCCATCGATTTAGAACCATCCATTAAATTCTCCATTAAGAGCCAACGTGCCCAGTGACCAACACCATGCTCCCCAACGAGAAACTCCATTGAGAGCCAACATGCACATTCACTAGCACCATACTCCCCGACGAGTCAAAGTGCAACATGTGTTCCATTTGATTGCATCACCTTGCAACGGGCATACCGCATTACTTGCACTATTAGATTTTTCTGTTTCCATCACTTGGAGTTCACCATGCAAGCCCATCCATGGCGCACTGAGAGTCTGCCCATAGATCGTCAGTCATCGGCTCTGATACCACTTGTTGGGAGTTTGTACTATGTATTGATCCTGCCATTGCTTCCGCTACGCCGGCGTGCAAGGCTCAAACTTATAAGGAGTATTCATGGAGTCTACCACATTCGTTAGGCCTAATATACATTAGATGACTTATATCCACTTAAAAGTCTAAGCCTTGTAAGTGGTGAATTATCCAATTGTATATTATGGACCAACCAGGGCGACGCCAATGTGTAATGAGGGGTGTCAAGTGAACCCACTCAACTGTAAAGTCCAAAATTTTACAGAGACTAACTTTTCACTTTTGAACCCATTGGTCATATGTTTAAAGTTTTAAATTACATCCTATGGATGGCATGCGTTCAGCTCACCTACCCTACAAGGTTTCCCCTTTTTCATCACTCTCTCCTTTCCGAACCCATCTACGGAGAGAACATGCTATACTATTTTTTTTCCCCTCAAACCCACATCTTCTTCCATAGTCTCATCTATAAAACAAAAAGGTCACATCTCTTCTATGGATAGGAACAAGGGATGGTGCTGCGGCAACGGTGCCGCGGTCGATGTTGTTTTGGATGGCTCGGATTAATTCAAACAATGGATGGTTCAAATTTAAAAGAGATGGATTAAATCTGAGCCGTCCAAAACAAAGATGGAAGGCTTGAATTGCCACAACATCATCCCCGAGTCCTTCTTTTATCTTGACTCTTTATCTTTTTTCATTTGTAGGTGGTAATGCTGTTTTAGAAAAATAAAATAGTTAAAAAATATAAAAAGATATTAGTTCGGTTCATCGAGGCATTCTTCATTACCAAAAACACAAAGATAAGCGATGATATTGATCCGAGCCGTTCATTACTGAGATGGATGGCTAGATGACGCTTCTTACTGGAACCTATGTCCTAAATTATGATACCACTCATTATAACTTCTGGAGTAGCCACCAAGACCAACTATCTTTATATTTTTTTCAATATGAGACTTAACCTTCACACATGTTCTAATACGGATAACACCACCTGTCCGAATCAAATTTGCAGAGAATATGACTTCAATTCTAAAAAACACGTGAGTTGTTAATAAACAAATATTTACGACTTTACGGGGCCATGGACCACGACTTTGACTTGTCAATGGTTAAATCCATCAGTGCTGTTCGAGTGCAGATCTTCCAAGTTGATTGCCATGTACTATTTTTGTTTTGTCACCCTTTGTCGGCCGGTTAAACTTATTTGAATCTGCGGAAAATAAAAGTGAAAGCTATAAAGATTAACAAAATTTTCACAGTATTTTCTTACGTTTAGGTCATTTAGGAGGCATCTTGGTTGCAGTTTCATTTTGAGGAGAAAATTTTGGGTGCAAATAGGGTATGGGTGACGTGGTGTCCTTTCGGCACATCCAGACCGTTCAAAAATGCATCGGACGATCCGGATTAAAACATACCTTTTCTTTTCTTTTCTATTTTTTTTAAATTCGGACGGCACTTTCAATCCGGACCGTCAGTTGCATTGTTGGACGGCCCGGATGTGCAGAGCTGTGCCACGTGGTATGCTCCCCGTGCCCAATTCTTCTCCATTTTGAGACTACACGTGCCATAATCTTATTGTTGTGGTCCACCCAAAGTCTATTTTGATACTCCATTCAGAGCAGTTTTCTTTTAAGTCTCTCGAAATAAATTGTGAAGGAAAAAGGGTAAAATAGTCGGACATTAATAACTACCTGATAAATTGCGTTGGTCTCGACTCTCGAGCATAAAGTTCAGCTTGAAAAATACAAATAAATAAATAAATAAAATCAAGATGAATGTACCCACACTTGGAAGAAAAATGCAAAATTTATAGAAATGAAGAAACGCCAATGCTAATGAACAAATGAAACAACAATCGCACAGAAAGCTTTTAGACTTACATGGCGTGCGATTTTTGCTGCTGTTTCTCGAAAGATATGCCTTGAGTTCAATGTTTTGCATATTTGGCTCGGACCAACTTCTCGACGGTCCGGACCAATTTCAAGACAGACCGGACCAACCTCAAAGCTATCTGGACCAAATCTCTAAAACTGGAAAATTTGAAGTTTGAAGCAACTTTTTCGGTTCGGATGGGAATTAAGTTGTCCCATCTGGACCGTCGGACACAGGATTGACTTGTTTTTAAGTTGGTTAGGGCTTATTTTTGTATTTTCTTGTAAATAGGGACCTTGGGCAAGGACGGAAGCAAGGGCGGATTAGCCCGGATAACCACTCTACCCAAGTTTCAAAATTTTCTTATAAATGTAATAATTTTTCAAAATTTTATAATTATATTTAGGTTCGTCCGCCCAACTAAATGTTAATAGTGTTCATCCAACTCACACTTGAATCCTGCATTCAACCCTGACCTTGGGGCCGTGTTCCTAAGGTCAAGTCTTTTTGGGCGTTGGAGGTTTGATATTGGAGTTTTTGGTCATTTCTTTGGGTTTTATCTAGGGTTTGTATCTCACTTTCGGGTTCCCCAGAGATTTGTCCCAGATATCTACCGGGTGCTCCATTAGAGTTGCTAGTATAGTCGGCTCTTTGTATTCTCTCCTCGTTCATAAGGATTCCTCTCTCGCTCTTCGCCCTTAGGGGTGATTTGGCTAATTTAAAAAAAAATGGTTTTTTGGTTTTTTTCGTTTTGTCCTTGTTTAAATTTTTTTTGCATTTGTTAGTTGTGTCAAGATTTTGTGGTGTCTGGATTTATCTCGTCAAGACAAATCCAAAGAGTATATAATTATGGTCAAAAGTAAATACTCCCTCCGTTCCTAAATAAGATTCCACTACGAAAAGTCGTGCCACTTTTCAAATAAAAAAATCAAGTGCTTCCGTGTATCATTTTCCGAATTTTTTCGCACCGAATTAAAGTACTCGACGTGTACTTTAAATCAGTGCGAAAAAATTCGGAAAATGATATACGGAAGCACTTGATTTTTTGATTTGAAAAATAGCAAGAGAGAGAGAGAGAGAGTGGGGCACTTATTTAGGAACGGAGGGAGTAGTTTTTTAATAAAGCCGAAAATAAACCAGTTTTTTGGATTATTTTTCGTCTTTATTCACAGAACTTTAAGTTTGGCTAATAATTTTATACTACTTTTTAGATTCATCTCGTCGAGACAAGCCAAGAAACCACAAAAAATCGACCGAAAATTAACAAATGCAAATTTTTTTTGAATAAGGACAAAACGAAAAAAAAAACCAAAAAACCAATTTTTTCAAATTAGCTAAATCACCCCTTAGAATAGGTTTTTGTTTTGTGTCCTTGTTTTTATGACTTGTTAGTTTTGTTTACTCATTTAATGTGTGGTTGTCATACCACTGTTTCACTTTGAGTCGTCCTTTGCCAGAAGGTATAAACCAGTGTACTCCCTCCGTCCCAACTTTCTGCGTACATTTCAACTTTTGCATGTCTCAAAATTTTCTATTCAATTTTAAGTAAAGACTTGCAAAAGCAATTAAAAAGGAAATTAAATTGATGCATCGAAAGAAGCGCCCTCATTTCATGCCAACTGGTAATCATTTTGCCCTCTCAATAAGTTTCAAAATTAGACAAATAAATTGAGTCGACGGAGGGAGCAAGTGTTAGGTGTCGATTCTCGGTTCGGTGTAGGATGTTCACGTAACACTAAAATAATTTTTCCTAAACCTAAGCTGTCCACCAGTACTAACTACTCCATACTCCATAATTCATCTCATACTTCTTCAGTGGTCAAAAATATGATAACGTGTCATAAAAATATGATAACGTGTCCACCAGTTCTTCACTGGAACCAACTTGGTTGTCAATGTCCTCCGCTGATACCGCCCTCTCCATTGCAATGAAAATGAAAGATAGACTTATCTAAGACTTATACGTAAATGAATTTCCTTTCAAAAACATTGAAAAAGATGTGGGAAAATGCTGACAGCCTTACACCGACAAGCACGTGTTCCCTTTCTCCAAATGACCCCCTGAACCAACCGCGTCGGCCTAGCGCCACGTGTCGGTACGGGTTGTGAAGCCTCGTAATATGTACCAACCGATGTAACTTGTACTTACTATTTTTTCGTTTGATATACATAGTGGAGTTGGAGATTGAGGAACCATGTAAAATGTTTGTGATTTTGCTTTTTTGTTTTTTCGCGTTATGTGTTTGTTGGTTTGCCGAATACCTAGAATCCCACATTACCAACAAATCCATTTAAAGATGAGACAGGTGTCAAAGCTCCAATCAAGGGGTCATTGGTCCTCCCTTGATCCACTCCCACCAGCAATGCTATTTATTGGCAAGGCCAACCAATAAAGGTTTCAGTCAATCTACTCTCAAACTCTCGTGCACCCCCGCTCACATCCCATTGTGTGAGACCTACCTTGGGATCTCACACGAATGATTGGAACCGTTTAATTTTTTTATAATATTTTTGGAAAGGTCTTTGTGAAAAATTAGATCAATCAGATACCGGTAAAGGCTCGATTGATTCGTTCAAGTTTAAGTTTTTGAATAAACTTATCAAGCCTTTACCGATATTTGACTGAACTGGTTTTTTTTTCCAAGAACCCTTAAAAGAATATTCTAAATAAATTGAGCGGATTTGATCATTCGTGTGAAATTCCGAGGTAGATCCCACACAATGAGATTTGAGCGGGGTGTGAGCGAGAGGGTGTGAGAGTAGACTTATTGTAAAGGTTTTGCACTTGGGGCTGTAAAAGAGTCAAATCAATTTAAAATGTTCGGGTTTATTTGTTAATTTCAGCGAACTCAAGCCGAGCAAGCTCAATGAAAATTTGACTAGCCGAGCTTATCCAGATTTGAATTGAACTCGAATTTGTTCACGATTCGTAACGAGTAAAAAATATTAGATATGTACGTTGTCATATTTGTGTAAAACTTCAAATAAATTTTCTATTTTGTACATTAATAAGTTTATACATATATAAAATTATAAAAACATATTAAAATTTAAGTTTATAGTATTTTTAAAAGTTTATACATCTACAAATTATAATTTTTTTATTATGTATATATAATGGTTTACACATAGTCCAGGTTATATGTGGACTTCTTATGAGACGTACATATGTAATACAGGTTCGCGAGCCTTATCGAGCCGAATTGTTAGAATAGTGTTCTCACATTGCTTGGGTATGGAATGAAAGATTATTTAATAACATTTGAGGCCTCTCAACTCATTGTCAATTAGTTTTGAGTTGGATACAAAATTTCCACATGGTATCATACCATTCCATCCCACGATGATAGGACCTAAAAAGTGGCCACAAGTGACAGATCTACATACGTGGAATAGTTTCCACAAATTGCTTGGGTATGGAATGGAGATTACTTAATAACATTTGTGGCCTCTCTCCACTCATTGCCAATTGATTTTGAATTAAATATAAAGTTTCCACAAATACCGTCAAGTTCAAGTTCGACTTATTAAACAAGCCTAAAATTGAGGCTTAAATTCAGTTTGTTTAGCACATCTGAATCGAACTTAGACGAGCCTTACCAAGTCTAGCCGCGAAAAGTTCACAAATGGTTCGATTAATTTTCAGCCATATATGTACTCTATTCCATTTCTATGCAGCAGTAATTTATTGGCCAACTAAATTATGTATTCAGGGTGACCAAACATTTGGTGTTTGTTTAAAATGTCATCAGATATATAACTTTATATAATACCATAGAAGGTAGTATGTATTAATTTGATCACACTATTGATTCAGGTACTAGTTTTGAATATTTTTTTTTTATTATGTTGAATCATATATATTTGATTGTGATCGAGAAATTTAACTTTTTGAGTGGTGGTTTTTTCCGAATTACTTATTTAACCCTTTTTTTTTTTTAAACAAATTTGGAAACACGTACGTTCTAATTTTCCTAAAATTCTGCTGGGTTTTGTCCTTTTACGTTTTAATACTCCTTGAAATTAAGGTTCAGACTTTGTTGACAAATCAGAGAACTGAGACTCTGAAATACTAGCAACAGAAAAGTATTGTGGGCCTTTAGCTCATGACCATACGGTTGTAACGGATGGGCTAGGTTTCACATCCTTTCTCCCAAGTGGCCCAATCTAGGCCTGATATAGTTGGACGGATCATGAACTGATGGTCATGAGCCCACGGTTGTAACGGGTGGGCTAGGTTTCACATCCTTTTTCCCAAGTGGCCCAATCTAGAACTGATGGGCTAGGTTTCACATCCTTTTTCCCAAGTGGCCTTTAGCTCATGAACTGATGGTCATGAGCCCACGGTTGTAACAAATGGGCTAGGTTTCACATCCTTTTTCCCAAGTGGAACATCCGAAAAGGAAAGGATAAGAAAGGAAAAATAAAAAAATTTCCCTCCCATTGTTTGATTTAAAAAGAAAGTGAGAAGAAATAATAAAATAAAGTGTTGAAAACAGCAAATTTTGTTTTTTATATTTTCCTCAAAATTTCTTCTAATCATCTCAATTTTTTGTCGAGTGATTTGATCAGTCCGTCCAACTATATTGGGCCTAGATTGGGCCACTTGGTGATTCATGCTTTTTGAAGAAGCCTACCTGGAAACTGAATGGGTAGGTACTGTCTTATGGCCCAATAAAATGCTCTGTTATGAAAATCACCCATTCTTTCAATCAAAATATTAAAGAACGTGTAACGTCCCAATTTTCGGCAACATTAGGAATTTTTCTTTTTCAAAACGATAATAAAAAATAAACATGGTTTAAAGGAGTAGCGCGTGTTATCTACATTGACTCCCGAAGTCTAAACTTGTAGAATTGAAAATGGTGGAAATGGGTGGTGGGAGGTGGCAGCTATGGGCAAACCCCGACGATGGTTGCTGGTGTGGTGGATGATGGCTCCTTCTTACTACTTATGAATTTGCTTTCACTCTCACACACTAGAAGCTATCTCTCACTAGATCTCTCTTCTCGCCAACCAGGTCTCTATGTCGCTAACTTCTTCCAAGAACTAAGCGCTTTCTCTCAAACGTCTAGGTTAGGACCATGAGTGGTCCATAGTCACATAATTTTTCAAAATTGCTTTGCGCTTCTGCTTTCAATCATTGCACTGCACTTGTGCTCTCAATTTTTCTCTCGTAGATTTTTGTTGTCTAAGATGTGATTCAAAGACACTTCCACACATGCGCTCCCAATCGAGCACCCACATGCGAAGTATGTAACTTAGGTCATGTTCAGCCGGAAAATCTAGTGACACTATAAGCGTAATGACATCATTAATAATTACGACAATTCAATGGCAAATGTGTTAATTTTATTTTTAGTTTTTTTGAATTGCAACTTATTCTAATTTTTCAAAAAGAGGAATGTTACACGACGACGGAGAGAACTTTACCAATTAAATGAAATAAAATAGGATAAATTACCAACATTACCCTTAAGGTTTTGAAAAATTACAAATTACCCCTTCACGTTTGTGAAATTACAAATTACCCAAATCTCATTAAACATTACCCCTTGTAGTGATGCAATTATTAGAAAATTCGACGGAATTTGTCTAATATCATCAAATGCTAATTACAGATGGACCAAGCTGACCTTTTATAAGTTGTGAAAGGCTATGGAGATGTGAAAATAGATGTGAAAGCTTTTTATCGGCTACAAAAGGGCAAGTTAGTACTTTGCATTTTATGCTATGGAGGTGTGAAAATAGAGAGATTCTGTCGAATTTCCTAATGTTTACATCGCGATAGGAGGTAATATTTAATGCAATAGTGGGTAATTTGTAATTTCTCAAATGTGAGGGGATGATGTATAATTTCTAGAACCTTAGGTGTGGTTTTGATAATTTACCCAATAAAATTGGGGGTGGGGGACATACAGGAATATGGAAATCAACTTCAATTCCTAATAACTCCTACGGAGTATTTGTGTGCTGTTTTGAGAAAGGAGTATATATATTTTTTGATTAATCCAGAGGTACCGACAGGCATCGAAGACCCCCTTGTGGGTCCCAAATGGTCAATTCGAACTGTTCATCCATTTCAAATCAAATTCCGAGTGGGCCCATGCGGGAATCGATGCGATCAGACAACCCTAAGAGCTCGATTTAAAATCACCCCATTTCATTCAGAAACAGTGATTTTGGATTGAGCTCTTAGGGTCATCGGACTGCATCAATTCTCGCGTGGGGCCGACTTGGAATTTGAATTTGAGATGGATGAATGGTTCGGATTGACCGTTTGGGACCCACAAGGGGGTCATCGACGCTGGTCGCCGGTCGGTACCAATAGCAAGGTTCTTTTCCTTTTATTTCCAAACTGGCTTCCACTTGCACTAATTTTTGGAACAGTTACCATTAAGGTCAAAAAATAAATATTTATTACCATTAAGATCAATCACTCTTTTTTAATTAGCATTCAGGTCAATCACTCTTTTTTTTTTGTTTAGGTTTAATGTGCACTTTCCTATTAGTAGGATTATAGTGGTTTAGGCACTTTCATAGGGTACCCTAGGGTTTTATGCACTTTCATAGAGTACCCTTAGGTTTAGGCACTTTCATAGGGCACCATAGGGTTTAGGTTTAGGGTACACTTTCCTATTATATGATTTTAGTGGTTTAGGCACTTTCATAGGGTACCCTAGGGTTTTAGGCACTTTTATAGAGTACCCTAGGATTTAGGTTTAGACACTTTTATAGGGCACCCTAGGGTTTAGGTTTATGGTGCACTTTTCTATTATAGGGTTTTAGTAGTTTAGACACTTTCATAGGGTACCCTAGGGTTTTAAGCATTTTCATATGATACCCTAGGGTTTAGGTTTAAGCACTTTCATAGGGTACCTTAGGATTTAGCCACTTTCATACGGTTTAGGGATTTGAGAGAGAGAGAGAGAGAGAGAGAGAGAGAGAGAGAGAGAGAGAGAGAGAGAGAGAGGTCAGGAGCGCATTGGGTCGAAATGCAGTGGGCAGTACTTTTTCCCACATTAGGTGGACCTCGCCGTGCATCAGTGGCGGCTCCAAAAATTTTGAACAGGGTGTTCAAAAATTTCCTTAACTCAACTAGCTCTATTAACTAGCCATATATACACGAAATTTTATATATTAATGTGAATAATGAAAACAAATAATACAAAAAATACATAAGATGTCACAATTGCATTTTCTAGGCGAATTCTATATTCAGGCCAAACCAAATTAAATGGGCATATAAACATTAGTTTTTATTGTAGAAAATTGTGGCGAATAGGTTTACACTGTTTTTTTTTTTTTTACATATGCTCTTATTTTGTAGACATAGAGTTGATTGTTGTTCAGAGAAAAGTCAGAGTACGAAATCAATACCAATAGACATTTTTTTCTCTATTTACATTTTAATTTTTTTTATCATTAGTGTGTGTGTGAGCGAGCTAATATATTAGGTCTTTGATTATGAATTTCATAGATTAATTGATGGTCACAGTAAATGATTAAGTACTCAAACAAACCCAAGATAATTAGATTATTACATGTATTAGAAAATGCAATACAGTTTAAGTTATTCAATTGACCATCTATGGGAAACTATGGAGCCGCCTACAGATTTTAATTGTGTTGTTTACATCGGATTGGTTTGTGGGCTAATTTTTTGGGGCTAGTTGTTCAAACTTTTTTGGGTTAGGTGTTCAAATATTTGTGCGTAGGGTGTTCAAATATTTTTTGGCTGGGTGTTCAAGAATGGGATAAACTAAAATAAAACTCAGAATATTACATATATTTTAAACAATTTTTTTTTTTAGGGTGGTCAATTGACCACCCAAAGCCCTTACTAGAGCCGCCTATGCCGTGCATGGGGTCCAAAAACTAGACTGGCCCCTCCTAATTTTTCACTTATTGGAATTGGCCATTTAATGCCCTCATTTAATTGGCGATTTAAAAGTCCCGACAGTATTGCATGCATGCATCATTGTCTCTTCATCGATTAATTATTTGCAATAAATTTACAAACTCATCAAAAGTCATTGCCATTCGGCAATTAAATCCCGATTTAATTTTCCCTTTCCAATTTTAGTAAGTCTAATGTTGCTCATGTAGATTTTGTTTTTTCTCCCGATGAATGGATGTTAGCTAGTATGTTAGTGTAGTTAGATTTTCAAGAATATTTTCATAAAAAAGTATACAAATAGAGCTGGCAACGTTTCATTCGCTAAGACTATGTTCTTGAAAACAGATACTAGTACAAAATTTATGACACAAATGCATGCTAAACGAAAAACTTGAAGGCATAAAACAAGTTTTCATAGACAACGTCAAGAATTTTTCTTTTTCAAAATGATAATAAAAAATAAACATGGTTTAAAGGGGTATCGCACGTTATCTATATTTACTCCCAAAGTCAAAACTTGTAGATTTGAAAATGGTGGAAATGGGTGGTAGGAGGTGGCAGCAATGGGCAAACTCCGGGGATGGTTGCTGGTGTAGTGGATGATATCTCCTTTTCTACTTCTTATGAATTTGCTTTCACTCTCACACACTAGAAGCTATCTCTCGCTAGATCTCTCTTCTCGCCAACCAGGTCTCTCTTTCGCTAACTTCTTCCTAGAACTAAGCGCTCTCTCTCAAATGTCTAGGTCAGGACCATGAGTGTTCCGTAGTCACATAATTTTTCAAAATTGCTATGCACTTCTGCTTTCAATCATTGCACTGCACTCGCGCTCTCAATTTTGCTCTCGTAGATTTTTGTTGTCTAATATGTGATTCAAAGACGCTTCCGCACATGCACTCCCAATCGAGCACCCACATGCATGTGAAGTATGTAACTTAGGTGATCATGTTCCGCGCGCCGAAAAATCTAGTCACATTATAAGCGTAATAACGTCATTAATAATTATGACAATTCAATGGCAAATTTATTAATTCTATTTTTAGTTTTTTGAACGGCAACTTATTCTAATTTTTCAAAAAGAGGAATGTTACACGACAATGGAAAGAACTCTACGAATTAAATGAAATAAAATAGGGTAAATTACCAAAATTGTCCCTAAAGTTTTGAAAAATTACAAATTACCCCTATCGCATTAAACATTACCCCTGTAGTGATGTAGCTGTTAGGAAATTTGACGGAATCTGTCTGACATCATCAAATGCTAATTACAGATGGACCAAGGTAACCCTTTATAAGTTGTGAAAGGCTATGGAGGTGTGAATATTGATGTGAAAGCTTTTTACTGGCGACAAAAGGACAAATTTCTACATTGCATTTTATGCTATGGAGGTGTGAAAAGAGTGATTCTGTCGAATTTCCTAACGGCTACATTGCGATAGGAAGTAATATTTTATGCAACATGGGGTAATTTATAATTTCTCAAATGTGAGGGGATGATATGTAATTTCTAGAAACCTTAGGGGTGGTTTTGATAATTTACCCAATAAAATTGGGGGAGGTGGACATACAGGAATAAGGAAATCAATTTCAATTCCTAATAACTCCTACGGAGTATTTAATCGCTGAGAAATGCTACGGTAAACACCCCCCCCATATGAGATTTTGTGGCACCAAATATGAGATTATATGAGATTTTGTGGCACCAAATATGAGATTTTGTGGCTCTAAATATGAGATTTTGTGGCTCTAAATATGAGATTTTGTGGCTCAAAATATGAGATTTTGTGGCTCAAAATATGAGATTTTGTGGCTCAAATATGAGATTGTGGCACTGTAGCGTTACTGTAGCAGTTCCTGTAGCAATCCGAATGGGTCCAAATATGAGATTGTGTGGCTCCAAATATGAGATTTTGTGAAAAAATATGAGATTTTGTGGACATCCGTATGAGTGTGCATACCAAACGCATCTCATATCTATAGCCACAAAATCTCATATTTAGAGCCACAAAATCTCATATTTTGAGTCACAAAATCTCATATTGAGTAATTTTTAAAAGGTGTGTACTGTAGCATTACCCTTAATCGCTAGGTGGTTTTGATAATTTACCCACTAAAATTGGGGGAGGTGGGCATACAGGAATAAGGAAATCAACTTCAATTCCTAATAACTCCTATGGACTATTTAATTGCTATTTTGACTTCTTTTTTTTTCCCTTCGATATACATCAGTGGAGTGTTAGGCCAGGGGGAGTTAGTGAGTTAGTCCAGAAGGGAGTCTAGAAGTTATCCATAGCCCTAAACCCGGGGGAGTTGGTGAGTTTTAGTCCAGAGGGTGGTGTAGAAGCTATCCATAGCCCTAAACCCCAAACGCCTCTTCCGAGGCTCGAACCCTGGTCTCCATTGTGAGATAACCGCTAGACTACAAACCCTTATTTTTTCAAGTCTCACTTCCACTTGCACTAATTTTTCACTTATTGTAATTGGCATTTAATTCCCTCATTTATTGGCGATTTAAATTTACTGTTTTTTGAAACAGAATTGCAAATGGATGAAAATTTAAAGCCTTGGCACTAGTGCATGCATGCATCATCGTCTCTTCACCGATTAATTAGGGCCACTTAGCCAAAAATCCAAAACATTTGGCAATTTTAAGGGGAATGACAAGGAACTTTTGCAATCGAACATAAAAACAAAAAACATTTGCCATTTTTAAAAGGAAGAATAAGTAACTTTTGCAATCGAATATAAAGACAAAAAAAAAATTAGTGAAGTGTTACTAATTTTTAAAAATTTAAATTTTGAACATAAAATTAAAAAAAATCACCACCCCACCTCTGGCCGACCACTTCCGGTGACCAAAAAAATTAGTAACGTGTCACTAATTTTTAAAAATTCAAATTTTGAACATAAAATCCAAAAAAATCACCACTCCACCTCCAGCCGACTACCACCCCACCTCTAGCCGAGCACTTTCGGCGACCAAAAAAATTAGTGAAGTGTCACTAATTTTTAAAAATTCAAGTCTCGAACATAAAATTCAAAAAAATTAACACCCCACCTCCGGCTGACCACCACCCCACCTTTGGCCGACCACTTCCGGCGACCAAAAAAATTAGTAACGTGCCACTAATTTTTAAAAATTCAAATTTCGAACATAAAATTCAAAAAAATTCACCACTCCACCTCCGACCGACTACCACCCCACCTCTAGCCGAGCACTTTTGGCGACCAAAAAAATTAGTGATCACTAATTTTTAAAAACTCAAGTTTTGAACATAAAATTCAAAAAAATCAACACCCCACCTCTGGCCGACCACCACCCCACCTTTGGCCGACCACTTTCGGCGACCAAAAAAATTAGTGAAGTGTCACTAATTTTTAAAAATTCAAATTTTGAACATAAAATTCAAAAAAATCGACGCCCCACCTCCAGCCGACCACCACCCCTCCTCTGGCCGAGCACTTCCAGTGACCAAAAAAATTAGTAAAGTGTCACTAATTTTTAAAAGTTCTAATTTTGTACAGAAAATTCGAAAAAATCAACTCCTGCCTCCTGACCAAACACCACCCCATCTCCGACCGACCACTTTCGGCGAAAAAATAATTAGTGAAATGTCACTAATTTTTAAAAGTTCTAATTTCGTACCAAAAATTCAAAAAAAAATAATAATAAAACAGTGTCAGCTGACTTCTCATTCACTTGTCAAATAAATTTCATTTGTTATAACAGTTGTTGGTTAATCATTAACGGATTAACCTGATTATCATGTTTCCTGTTAATCTCTCTCAAGTGCGCAAACGCATTTGTGAATGCTTATGGGAAGGCAGATAACTTGGGGCTGATTCAAACCAGCGCTTGGCGTCCTGAGCCTCGAGAGACGATTCAAGCTGAGTGAAATCATAGAAGTGAGAAGCATCAAACTCGTAATCAAAATCGACTTCTAAGACCTCGAAATAAAATTAAAAAAAATTATTGCAAACCAAAGTTGAGGTGCACGTAATCAAAATCGACCTTGTAATCAAAATCGACTTCACAAGATTAGTTGAGGTGCACGTAAACTGACCCTGATATCCCGCGTTATAGAAAAAAAAATTATTGCAAACCAAAAGTTGGAATAATCATTTCAAAGAGCATGATTTCGTTCCTTTTAAAAATTGTAATATTATTGCATGATTTCGTTCATTGGTCACTGACACCCATAGATCTAAGCAGTTTACATTATTTTTTTTGATGTTGTCAATATTTTTTTCTTAAGAAAAAACTGTAATATTATTGCATTGGTATATTTTGGTGTCATTTTGGCATGCTTTTAAGGTATGATGATCATTCATTTTTAACTCACCTCATTTTTCAATGCAGATTCGACGGTATGCATGACGAAGCAAAATTTGTGAAATTCGTGCCAACAGAAATTAGTAATGTTGCCATTTTTTAGGAAAAGTACCAATAACGAATAAGCCTTTTAAATTTTCCAACAATGAAATACACGAAAACAAGACTTTTACAGCCCCATATAATCGTTAGCCTCATGAGATACCGGATACGAAGAGTTTTAAATGTATTTGAATCCATAAAGGGTGTTTATGTCAAAAATAAAGAGAGAGTGTGTGTTTAGTCATTTTGTTAAATGAATAATAAAAACCATGTCTTTATGTTTAATTGCAAAAGTATCTTGTCTTTATGTTTGATTGCAAAAGTACTTTGTCCTTCCCTTTAAAAAAGGCAAAATATAGTGCATTTATGACTAATTTTCCCGATTAATTATTGGTAATAAATTTACATACTCATCAAAAGTCATTGCCATTTGGCCATTAACTCCTAATTTAATTTTTTTCCCTTTCCAATTTTGGTAAGTCTTTAACTGTTGCTGGTGGAGATTTTTTCCCCGAGACGATTTAATGTTTTAGTATGTTTTAGTTTAGTTAAATTTTTCGAAGTATCAATACTGTTTCATGAATTCGAACTCCAAACCTACTAGCACCTAAGACAGTAAGACAATTTACACCATGTTCGGTTTGGTTTTCCAAACCTTGGTTCCCACACACACACACACACTTTTTCACTATATTTTCTCTCTCCTCTCTATTTCTAGCAATGCTACTCAAGTGCATATTTTGTGTGAGATGCGTCCGTGGGGCCCACTTTGAAGACTCACACAAACGATCCGCGCCAGTTATTAATTTCTTAAGTAATTTTTTGAGTCACTCCTTAAAAATCAGCTCATTCGAAAAATTATAACCGGTTGATCCGTCTTCTAATTATTCATTCACAATTTAGGATCCCGAATTTACAAAAGTTTGAAAGAAAGTTAGACAACTAGATCAAGAACTTAATTATACGATTGACTTGATTTTTTTCTAGATGACTTAAAAAATAATTTTAGAACTAATAGACAACTTGGATAATTTGTGTGGGTCTTTAAAGTGGACCTCACGGACGCATCTCACACAAAATATGAACTAGAGTAGCATTGCTAGAAATAGAGGGGAGAGAGAAAATATAGGCACAAAGTGGGGGGCCCCACCGAAAAAAGTGGGAACCAAGGTTTAGAAAACCAAACCGAAGTATCGATATTGTTTCATGAATTCGAACTCAAAACCTACTAGCACCTAAGTATTAGTACACTAAGGCCCCGTTTGATATGAGGTTTCGTTTTGGGGGATTGGTAATGAGATGGGATTAGGATTGTGATTGTTTATAAGGTGGGATTATTAATGAGGAGACAAATCATTTCCCATGTTTGTTTTTACACAGGATTAGATCATGGGATTGTTAATAACATGTTTGTTTTGTCTAGGATAGGATTAGATCATGGGGTTTGGTGGTTTGCACAGGAGAGAAATCCTTCAATCCCAATCCCGTTGTTAACAATACCAAGTACCCCCAGGTATTACGAATCCGGCCAATTTGGGGGATTGGCATGCCCATGGGACTATTAGTCCTTGGCTTATTTCTCAAACCAAACATAGTAACTAAGGTCCCACCTCCTTATTAGTCCAATCCCACCCTCCAAACCTTGTATCAAACATGGCCTAAGTTAAAACCCCCGGTCAGTACCGTGTAAAAATGAATTGCTATGGGGGACACTAATGGACCAAACTATGCGTACAGAATGCGATACCTAGAAAATGTACAGATCGCGCTCGGAGACTCCCTTGTGGATTCCACACGAACCATCCGAACTGTTCATTCATCTTATAAAAATGATTTTTTGAGGGGTCCCGTGAGAAATTAGCTCAATCGGACGTCCCCCCCATTTCATTAATTTTTTTTTAATGAAATGGGTGGATCTTAGATCAAACACCTAAAGACGTCTGATTGAGCTGATTTCTCGCGGAGCCCCTCGGAAAATTATTCTAAGATGAATGAACGGTTTCTGATAATTTTTTTGGGACCCACTTGCGCGATCTGTACATTTTCTGTGTGTACGGGTTGGTACCCATATAGTTTTCGGGACACTAATATTTTTTTTAAAAATGTGACATGGAAGGTAATCAATTTAAGATGGTCCCGATGTCGGCTGGAGCTGGGGCAGTAATCAGAACTTCAATTCTATCGTCAGCAAAAAAAAAAACTTAAAATGGATCCAAAAAATTGGGTGGAATTGGAATTGGGGGAGGATGACTTCAATTTGAAACTTTGAGTTTGGTTGACTACTAAGGCCCTGTTTGGTGAATTTCTTCTAAAACAACGTCTTTCTGCTGTAGTTAAAAACTTAAAAATGGTTTAGTTTTTGCTGAATTATATTTTTGTGATGTACGGAGTATGTGAAAGGGGATGACTTATATAAAATACCGAAAATACCATCAAAAATACGATAGTGGTAACTCAGCTTAAGTAGATTTTTGAGCTTTTTGACTTTTCACGTTTTACAAGATAAGTCATTTTCTTAACATACATCAATTACAGAAGCCTAAAAAGCCAAGTTTAATGGAACGAGGCTTGACACACAGAACTTATACACAATATAAACATCCAGATAAAAAAATTGCGACCGGGTCCATGAACACGTTTATGGGATCTGATTTATTGTTAGTCAATTTTTTTTTGGTAAAAAAACTCATTGATTACATTGATAAATGACTTGAATGGTTGAAATATGGGTTTGTTCCTTCGTAAAGGAAGATCTCAAGTTTAAAATTTCTCAAGTGCTATCAATTCTTTTAGACCCAGTTCATACAAAAAAATTCTCCGACTTGAATTGAACTCTCTAGACACATGAGTAAACTTGCCCCAAGCACGTGAGCGATAAAAAAAAAATTACACATGTACTAGATTGAGGTTCCATTTCCCATTTATAACCAAGGTAGTCAAGTTGTTTCCAAAGAAGTCCCCTTTTTTTGTTTGTAATTAAAAAAAGAAAAAAAAACCGAAGATTTTTAGTTTTTGCGTCAAACTTTTGTGGATTATTGATTCGTGAAAATTCAAAAAAGTATGAAATCATGATCGAAACCATTTTTGGGGAATTATCCAAGAAAAAGCCCAAACCCCTAGGCTAAACTGACTAAATTCTTGGATAATTCCAAAAACAATTGGATTTAGGTCAAAATTTTATACTTTTCCGATTCCTCTTCTTGAGACAAATCAACAATCCACAAAAGTTTGGCACAAAATTAACAATCACGGAAAAAATTCAAATAAAAACAACAAAAAGTGGGGCTATTTTTTGGAAACAACTTAGCTAAAAGCCACCTTGGCTAAAAATGGAGTGCAAATTTGTTCACCATCACCTAATGAGGGTGAACAAAACCCTTATTTTAATTGGTGGAAGAGGTGTGAGGTCCACCATAAAATGATGTCATGCTTACCAAAAAGTGATAGGGTCCACCGCAAAATGACATTATACTTACCAAAAAGTAATGTGATTCTATCGACCCCACAACCTTCCACCAATCAGAGTGAGGGTTATGTTCACTCATTAGGTGAGGGTGAACAAATTTGCACCCCTAAAAATGGGAAACCACCTTGAGAGCTGAGCAATTTTTAGGTGCCGAGCAGGCACCACGTGGTTGTGTCCAAGCACCATCTCGGCCGTCCAAAATACTTTTGGACAATCCAGATTTTAGAGAGAGAGAGAGAGAAGAAATCTAGGCCGTCTAGAACACTTTTAGACAGTCGGGATGGGTAGACAGTTGGGATGGGTGCTCGAGCATGAACCAGGGGGTGCTACACAGCAGCGTGCTGTGCAGGGCCGTGACCGCCGTGCCGATGTCGGTCCGACAAATAGGTTCACCACGTAGAGCTCGTCAAGTACTACAAGTATACTAAAAATCAGCTTGATTGAATATTGTTAGGTGTCTCATCGGAACATTATTATCTTGAAATGCATGATTCCGAATGGATCCGAAACACTAGATCAAAACCACTATAACAAGTTATATGTGTTTCAATGAGGCACTTATCGATATTCGATCGAGCTAATTTTTGGTACACATGTAGAAGTCGACGAGCTCTATGCGGTGAACATCTCCGATCGTCGGCACGACATTAGCTCGGCGGCGCCGTGCCCGTACAACACTCTGCGCAATACCCACCCCAAGTTCGCTCGGGCATATGGCCACGTCCAGGGACGGATCCAAGGGGAGGCATGTGGGGGCACGTGCCCCCGCTGACCCCCACTTTTCAATGACAAAAAAAATTAATTTTGGACAATAAGTTTCGTATATATACAATTTGTGTCCAAATTTGGTAACATATTCCGCGTGTAGCATGGTGGAATGGTGCTCTGTCTCTGTCTTCAAGGTCGCGAGTTCGACCCTTGGTTCCTTCTTTTTCCGCCAGAAAATGCAAAAGGATGTTAGTTAATGCTTCAATTGTTTGCCCATTGAATATATCTTCTATATTATATAGTATATCATATGGGACAAAACTTTTTTTTTTTGTCAAAAGTTGAGAGATAGTATTCATCAAAGATTCCCATGGGGAAAGATTGGGAGTCCACAGATCGGACACTCCAACAACAATAGGTCACAGAAATACAACGAGAAAGCATATGACCAAACCAACGGAACACACCGGACAAAATCCGGACAAAATTCGGCCTAAAGCCGGACATAACCGGCCTAAAGCCGGACAAAACACAAAAGAAACGAGAAAAAAGATACACTCCCCTTCGTCGCTGAGCAGCCCATCTCTAGCCAAACCTCTAACCGGTCACGCGCCTCTACCGGAGGCCTAAGAAGTCGCCGGAACCCGTAAGGTTGCAAAGGAGGAGCAGACGAATCGTAACGCCCAACAGGGCTGCGGAACGCCAAGTTCCAACGATTGGCGAACGGAAGGCGGATATGGTGCAGAAGGGGAAGGGGAAACCAGATCTAGAAAGGGGATTAGTCCCTCCCCTCCCGCCGCCCAAAGGGTGTGCAACCCATGGAGGGGGAAGGGAAGGAGGGGCGGCTAGGGTTGAGTTTTTTTTTTATATGGGACAAAGCTTAGCGCTCAAATTTTCTGGTTCTCGATTGTTTTCTACTTTTGGAAAATATTTTTTTGAATTGCCAACCAAACACAGAAAAATAAAAGTACAAAATTCATTTGTTACAGAATTATTTTACATCAAAACAAACGGAGCCGAAGAGTGATTGTTGAGGTTTGAACCCAAAACCTCTGCTTCCAAAAGCAATACATTCCCTCTTGCCACAAGACCAACAACATTCACTATACAACAACCTTGTAGTTTTGTTATATATACTGTGAACATATAATGGTTATAATAATTCACCTAATATTTTTTTATAACTTAATTTTAATTTTCTCCCTTCTTTTTTTAATAAAAAAGTTATACATTCATCATTGTAGTCCATAATAAATGTTTTAATTTAGCAAAATTGTCGACTAGGAAAAAAATTTACACGATTGCAATTAATAAGGTGCCCCCACTGAGTTAGATTTCTGGATCCGTCCCTGGCCACATCGTGCCCCCGGCACCCAAATATTTTTCCCGAGAGCTGTTTCATGTCATTCGTTGTTAGGGCATTCATGTGATGGGATTTGTTGTATTGAATTTGCATATAAGGACTTTTGCATAGTCCCAACCTTCCACTTGGGCTCCACAGTATCCCTCTTACGTTAATTAAGAGAGAGAGAGAGAGAGAGAGGGAGAAAAGAACAACTTCACACGTGAAACAAGAACAACCGTGTGCATTGCTGTTAGAAGAACAACTTTATAGAACACAAAAACACACACACTCTCTCTCTCTCTCTCTCTCTCCCTCCTGTTTTTCTTGCGGTCTCTTGTTTTTCCTTATTTGTAGCCAAAGACATGACCCTGCATCAGTACAACAACACCCCCTTCTTCTGCCACCAAGAAAATGATGGCAGGGTCAATCACACTCACCACCACCACAATTTAAATTCCATTTATACCCCTCCACCTCCATCAATGAGTTTTGAAAATCCCCCCTACAGTGAGGGAAATCATGAAAATGGAAAAGGGTGTTCAAATGAAGTTTTATTTGTAGTGAAGGGGAAGAAGGAGGAAATGGGTGGTGGT
This sequence comes from Vaccinium vitis-idaea, assembly GCA_963854785.1. Taxonomy (NCBI): domain Eukaryota; kingdom Viridiplantae; phylum Streptophyta; class Magnoliopsida; order Ericales; family Ericaceae; genus Vaccinium; species Vaccinium vitis-idaea. The sequence goes on from OY978222.1 coordinate 34,901,542, forward strand.
CAAGGGCAGTCAAAGGTTTGTGCCAGAGGGCATTGGAGGCCAGCAGAGGATTCTAAACTTATTGAACTTGTTGCTCGTTATGGCCCTCAGAATTGGAACCTCATTGCAGAGAATTTAGATGGAAGATCAGGTGAAAATCAACAACCTTTTTTATTCACGATTTTGCACAGAATTCTTTGCGTAGGACTCTCTGCTCCCGCTTTTAGTCCTCGCTTTGCGTTCTAGCTCTGAATGCTCGCTCTTACGCATTTATTAGTTTGGAATGTTTTTTTAAAGACGTTTCCATGCTCTTGCTGGTGTTCAATTTTACAAACGTGCGTGCGCGTAATCTGACTTAGTTCTCGACTAGAATGACTTTTTAACATAAGTTTTCTTGTGCACTTTCAAGAAAAATTGTTTGGGCGACAGATTTCAGAACTTTTATTTTATGGGTTTTTCTTTATATCAAGAAACCATTTATTGAAACAATGAAACAACACTTTTCATTAATTTTCAGAAATTATTTCTGCTAAAATATTTCTGAATTGTTGTATTCTTTCAAAATTGTCACGAAAAAAAAAGAGTCTTTTTTTTATTTATAAAAGAGTACACATTATTTACAAAATTAAGACTTGTCACATCATTCTGTATTTATTTTTTGTTACCTTTTTCTCCATGTACTACATAAACATATCCAATAAATTAAGATTGTCACTATCTTGCTAATAGTTTCTTGAAAATTTGAAGGTAAAAGTTGCAGATTGAGATGGTTTAACCAATTAGACCCAAGAATAAACAAAAGAGCATTCAGTGTAGAAGAAGAGGAAAGACTAATGGCAGCTCACAGAATTTATGGCAACAAATGGGCAATGATTTCTAGGCTTTTCCCTGGTAGGACTGATAATGCAGTGAAAAATCACTGGCATGTCACAATGGCCAGAAAATACAGAGAACAATCAAGTGCTTATAGGAAAAGGAATTCGAAAATGAGCCAAGCTGATTATTCAAGGCAAGAGGAAGATCAGGGTACAAGCTTTTGCTGCAGGGGTACAACCTCTGGAACAGAGACAAATAGTTTGAGTCTGTGTGATGGGAGGAGTTATTTAAGCCCAACCCATTTTCAGTTTGCTGTTTCCATTGGTGGGTTTGGTGAAGAGGCAGTGTCCAGTACTGGAGGGAATTTGTTGTTTAATTCTTCAGGTAAGACACCATTTGATTTCCTTTCTGATTGGTGTTTTGGATTTCTAAGTTTTATTTATTTATTTTCCAACCGCCGGGGTGGTCGGGGGTGTTCGGGCCAGCTTACACAAGCCTCGACTAATCTCCGCCCCGGTCTTGTGAAAAATAGACCATCTACGCTTAAATTAGGAGATTTATATGTTTTCTTGCATCCTGTGTTTCTGTGGAATTTTGATCATTTGGCCTTGTGACTCATCTACTTTTTCTCCCCCTCCTGTTCCATGTCTGGTCAACGAGAAAATTTTGGGTGTTGAGCGGGTATGGTACACGTGGCGCTGAACGCACATCTCGGCTGTCCAAAAGTTTTTGAGACGGTCTAGATTTCTCCCAACCCTTGACTCTCCCTCTCCAATTTCTCTCTCCTCTTTCTCTCTTTAGAACCGGCCGAGATGCCCGTTCAGCACTACGTCACCACGTCACCCATACCCGCTCGGCACCCAAATTCTTCTCCTGGTCAACAGTGTTAAAGAGTCCAAGTTCAAGATAATTGTACTCTCATGAAAAGACTCCCCTTTCTTTTGGTTAATATTTCATCATGTCTTCTGTTTTCCTTTGCCATAAACATAGATTGTTTACCAATCAGTGTTACTAAACATAACTGCTAGGAATCAGAAAGTTAAATATGTGGATCAGAAATTTGAGCACTTGATGGTCATATGGTTTATGGATTTTGATGCTCCATTAGGGAATTGAATACTTGATGGTCAGATTGCCTATATAAGTTGCTGGTCCATTCTGAAATTGTGGATTTAATGGTCTGACTGTTTATGTACTAATTTTGCAGTTTGAGTAAGTACGGTTAGGGGTGTACAAGAAAACCGAAAAAACCGTGAAACCGGACCGACCAAACCAAACCGATCTATTTGGATTGGTTCTATGATTTAATGGATCGATTATGGTTCTAAAAAAATGAGAACCGGATATTTTGGTTTGGTCCCCGGTCTCATATTAGGAACCGTGGTTTAAACCGAACCGGTCCACTATATAATTTAATATAATATACACTCCTATGTACCCACACACGCTTGGTGACTTTGCTAGTTTTAAGTTTTAATGTTGCATCTGCCATCTTTATCAATAAGATATTTTATTAGTTATTTTAGTTAATGATGGATTTGTTAATCTATTTGTGGGTTGGTATAATGGTAGTAGTTTTATGAAGGCGTTGCAACAATTTTGTGGACAATTTTTGAATGTTAATAGGTTTAGAACCGGAAACCGAACCAAACCGGACCGGTCTAATGGTTTGGTGTGGTTTGGTTCTATATGTTTATCGGTCTGGTTATGGTTTTCAATTCTTTGGAACCGTTAGATACGGTTCAGTTTTCGGATTTCTACAAAACCGGTCCAAACCGGACCATGTACACCCCTAAGTACGGTCAGATTGATTATGAATATGAACTGTTAGTTTTTCTTTCCTGAATCTTTTCGGGAAAAATTTTCGTGTATCATAACATTTTTTATTGCGTGACGGTCAGATTTATTTTGGGTGTGACCTAAATCATAGTACTAAACATCATGTTACACCACACACATGTTTTTTCAGTATTTCTCAGAGTATAAGTGCATAGCATTTTAGTCCAAAATACTAAAGTATTCAGTTTCTCAGTTATTTTGTAAAATTACAACCTACTATCTTTACGAATTTCGAGAACTGTTTTTGCACAACAGATGAAAACAAAATAAAACCCATGAATTTTATCGAACTTTTTAATACTCCATTGTTTCAGCTTCTGAAATAGGGGGTACAACTTCAGACCGTGCAGTTCAGAGGTTTTTATTATTCCCTGATTTTGAGGAAAAATAAATGTTTCTGCAGGTTTCAAGAGAGAGGGAAATGGAATGACTAGTTTTGGTAGCCATAGCCAGAGCAAGTTTTGGGACATGTCCAGAGATGATTCCATTAGCCTCCATCCTGCTTCACTAAACAATCAGCTAATTTCTTCATGTTTATCAGAAACCATGGTGGTGGGAGGAGGAGGAGAAGGAGTGTCAACATCACAAGTCACAGTCACTGATCAGCCCTCATCACCACCACCAAAAGTTAACAACACAGCAACGAGCCATTTTGAGGCCACTGTTTCCCCACCATTTATAGACTTTCTTGGAGTTGGAGCCACATGATCATCAAGTCAGAGCAAAAAAGGGTTTTCAGAACTGCAAGGAAAAGATTTGGGTGTGGTGGATATTTGGTGGAAAAGATATCATTTAGTTTAGACTTTAGGTGTTGAAATGGTAATCAAATTTCTTGTAGTAAGTTGTAACCTTCAATGACCAGAAAATCCTTTTCAGAGCTTGCTGTGTCACAGTTTGTTTCTCTTCTTCTTATTGTTTTAATTCCATAATTTCATATCACAAAACAAAATGCAGCTATAGAGTTAAAAACATAACCGGCCTTGATTTTTCAGTGGCCTCTAAGACGAATGTTTAAAGATAGGGCACTTTTTATTGGGCAACTATAAGGGGTATCAAAGTTAGAACGACTTTTAATATTTGAAAATTTTTGGGGTCCTAAAATTGTTGTACCTCGGTCTTTAGCTCAAGACCGGCGTTGTACCTCAGTCTGTAGCTCAAGACCGGCGCTGGTTAAAAATCATCTTTCTGTTAGCCTTTATATTTTCTCCCGGGGTCCTTAAATTGTAACTAGATGTTTTTGAGGACTACCCTGAGCTTCTTTAACTAAAATCACTATGCAACAATATTGACAATATCAACTAGAAGAGTCGAAAAGTTGAGACTCTTAAATAGCTAAAGTAGATAACATGCAGTACTTGCCAAAGCTTTATTTCCGTAGCATCGAAAGAAAAAAAAAAGAAAAAAAAGTTGGAGTATTAAGTGGAACTGATGGCTTCTTTTCTTTTCTCTATTCAGACCCAATAGCTGACTGCAGGACCAAAACTAGGAAATCTAAAATTTAGGTATCGAACTAAGAATTGGGTAAACTTTAGGGGTGCAAAGTGGAATAAAGTATTGGGTGACCTTTAGGGGTACAAGCTGAGGGTTAGTGAATTCACCCATATATTCCTGAGGTGGTTAAAACTTGTTTCTGTTTTTGTGTGTTGAAGTGGAAAAGAAGTTGCAGTGTCAGTTTAGAGAGAGAGAGAGAGAGAGAACTGGCAGGCAAGCATGAATGCATGGGGTGGGAAAGTTGGTATTCACAAGTAAGATCTGTGCCTGCAGTCTGCAGGCTCATGAGAATGGGATGTTTGAAAAGTCCCCCTTCCCCCTCAACTTTTGGAGTAATTATTCAGTGCTATGGACACCGCCATGTGTTGCACCCAACAAAGGCCCGGTGGCATGAGCCACTCCCGGTCCCAACCTCCCGCAAATGTTTTGGTTCCCAACCTCACATCTGCAAAAACATGAATTTTTTTAGGTATCATGCCTGATTAATCTTAGAACACGTGATATTTTTTTGGGTATCAAATGCTCCCTTTGTCCCTGGCCTCGATTGGCTGCGGTATAAGGAGAGGTATAAGTTTATACCCTTTGGTTTTATCCCAGTCCCACCTCTTTATGCACGGTTTGACAAATTTTTGGGAGGGGTATTTAGATTAATACCCCTGGAGGGGTATTAATTAATAACAGGGGGAGGGGTGTTATTGTTTAGTACCCCTCAATACCCCTAGTTAAATTACTCGACTGCCCTCCTTTATCCCCCTCCCCTTACCCCTACAACAGTTTGTTACTGTTTTTAACAAGTTGTATTGCATTTTAATTTTTAACAAGTCGGATAAAAAAATAAAGTTCTTTTGCGCATAATTTTTTAATTTTTTTTGCCCCAAATTAAACTACTAATTGAGATCTTTAATTCGATACAAAAAAAGTTTGAAAAAAATTATACTTTAGAATTTGACATTGTTGGCTTACTTTGCAATATCATTCGGATTAAAAAATAAAGTATTTACACATTAAATTTTTTACTTTTTTTTGCACCAAATTAAACTACAAATTGAGATCTTTAATTTGATACAAAAAATTTAATTTTTTTTATAATTTAGAATTTGACATTGTTGGGGAATAACATAAAAATTACTAATTAGTTATTATTAAAACCGTATAATTAGAAGAAAAAAAAGGAAAAAATTAGATGGTACGAAATATTATTAAAATGAATAATAAAAAAATAATAACTAAATATTTTAATTTTAGATATAATTAATAAAAGGAATTATTTATTGAAAAGTATAATTAATTTAATTAACATTGTGTTTTTGTATTTATTTTATCATAAAATCTAATACGACTGTAGAAGGGCAAATAAGTCATTTGTCAAGTTTTTACATCATCCACCTAACTTTATCCCCTTTATCACAAATTCATCCAAACTACATACTATTTAATCCCCTTTCATAAATGTCACATCATTGTAGGTCCACTCTTACTAAATAATACCCCTTACTATTTTATCCATCCGTACTATTTAATCCCACCAAAACTTATTCCGCATCCAATCGGGGACTAGGATTATTCAGTATGCAAACAAAGACTTAAAGAATGCATTTTGGTTAAAAAATTTCAAACTTTTTTTGCAAGATACTTAGATATCAATGAGTTTTTAATTTTTGAAAAAAAATGGAATTTGTTCCAATAAATTAGTTTTGTTTTGATAGATTCGACATTCTTTATTATAAAGAGGGAATATATTTATCTTTTTGAGTGCCACTTCCAAATTCAAATTCTGGCTCCGCCACTAGCTTCACAGTCACACATTTACATGAAACTCGTGCACTTAGTCACGAGACCCACATGAATATTTGGAATTGGAGGGCTCTAAGACACCACGTGGCGGTACTCTAGGCACACTATATAACTTTTTCTCGTTTTAACAAATTATTAAGTGGCCCATATATAGGTACTGTCACGTAGTGGCCCGGACTTCTCCCCACCAAAAATTCTTATGGTTCCTGAACATTTTGTTGCATTATACTGTCCCAATTGGATGCGGGATAAGTTTTGGTGGGATTAAATAGTAAGGGGGGATAAGATAGTAAGGGGTATTAGTTAGTAAGGGTGGACCCACATTGATGTGATGTTTATGGAGGGGGGACTAAATAGTATGTGGTTTGGATGAATTTGTGATAAAGGGGGATAAAGTTGGGTGGATGATGTAAAAAACGGGCAAATGACGTATTTGCCCTTGTGCATGGGTAATATTAAATATTACGATAAAATAAATACATAAATGTAAACTAATTAAATTAATTATACTTTTCAATAAATATGATATACACTTTTATTAATTATATCTAAAATTAAAATATTTAATAATTATTTTTAATTATTCATTTTAATAATATTGCGTACCACCTAATTTTTTTGCTTGTTTTTTCTTCTAACTATGCGTTTTTTTACTTATAATAACTAATTAGTAATTTTTATGTTATTTCCCAACAATGTCAAATTCTAAAGTACAAAAAAAATTAAATTTTTTGTATCAAATTAAAGATCTCAATTAGTAGTTCAATTTGGTGCAAAAAAAAAAAAATTTTTTTTTATGTGAAAGTACTTTATTTTTTGACCCGAAGGATATTGCAATGCAAGTCAACAATGTCAAATTCTTAAAGTATAAAAATTTTCAAACTTTTTTGTATCAAATTAAAGATCTTGATTAGTAGTTTAATTTGGTGTAAAAAAATAAAAAAATAAAAACCGCGAAAGTACTTCATTTTTTTATCCAAAGAAAATTGCAAGGGCTCATAAACATTAAAATGGGTTTCGGTTTTTCATTTTAAACAGTGAACGAATTTTAGGGGTAAGCCAAGAGGGATAAGGGAGGGTAGAGGAGTAATTTTACTCGGGGTATTGGGGGGTACTAAACAATAACACCCCTCCCCCCTGTTATTAATTAGTACCCCTCCAGGGGGTATTGAGGGGTATTAATCTGGCGGGGTATAAGTTATACCCCTCCCCAAAAAATTGTCAAACCCTTCACTAATGTGTGGGACCGGGATAAGGGGAGGGGGTATAACTTATACCCCCATCTAAACCCACAGCCAATCGGGCCCGTAGTGGTTAAAAAGAGGGTTGAAGCATCACGTGACAGAAATAGTTTTTCCCTCCATTTGTATTTTTCTGGGTCACTCTGTCGTAAGTCCTCTCTATTCAGTTTTCTGAGAATAAATGCTCCCCACGTGGGGTGAGTTTGTTTCGGTTGTTCAGATCATCAGATGCTTTCGTCAAAAAAACGTTGGATTTATTAAAATGTTCGCTGCGTGTTTTTCCTATGGTTCCCAACGGTACCATTTGCACAGGAATTTTGAGCCCCATGGGTTGCCTGGCAGTATATGAAAATAAAGGGGATATGCTTCTTTTTAGGTATCATGATCAAAACTTAGGTGTTACCAATTTGTATAGCATCCGGGGTGGGTGCTGCGCAGCATGCTGTGCGAGTACCATGTCGTTGTACAAGTATCGTGCCGACGATCAGAGACGTTCACCGTGTAAAGCTCGTCGAGTTCTATATGTATACCAAAAGTAAATTCGATCGAATATCGATAAGTGCCTCATCAGAACGCATATAACTTGTTGTAGTGGTTTTGATCTAGTGTTTCGTATCCATTTGGAATCATGCATTTCAAGATAATGATATTCCAATGAGGCACCTAACGATATTTAATCGAGCTGATTTTTGGTACACTTGTAGTCCTCGATGAGCTCTATGCGGTGAATGTCTCTAATTGTCGGACCGACACTGGCACAGTGGCGCCAGTCCCCGCACATCACGTTGCGCAGCACCGCCCTTGGTTCCATTTTTATAACATCATTTTGTATCGGGCCTTGTCCCGATTTTAATTTACTTTTCTATGAATGAACACTGATATTGATCTTAGAAGGATTAGTAGAGGTATCTGTACATAAATCCGGACACTCTAACTTACAAAAATAAGAAAGCAACAGTACCATTTTTACATGAATTTTGAACCCATGGGTTGCCTGGTAGTATATGAAAATTAGGGGTTATGCTTCTTTCTAGGTATCATGATCAAAACGTAGGTGTTACTAATTTTTATAACATCAGTTAATTTGTATCGGGCTTTGTCCTGGTTTTAATTTACTTTTCTATAAGTGAACAATGACATTGATCTTAGAAGGATTATTCGAGGTATGTCATCTTTTGTTGGGAAGCCCTTGGCAGTATGATAGGGATGCTCAACACGAAGGAAAGAAGAACACATATAGCTTTATGTTTGGCAACACAAAGATAGTGCTAGTTCCAAGCAAAGAGGTTGATCCTAAACCTTCTAAAGGGGAGGGTGCCAACCTTTTGGCAAGGAAATTTGTGGAAGATGCAGCAGATTCTGGACTTGTCTATATTTTGATTGGCAAGGAGTGTGCAACAGGAAGTCCAATGCCGGAGACGGTTGTGCCATTGGTAGAGGAGTTTCGTGATATATTCCCCAGTGATTTGCCAGAGGAGTTGCCGCCTCTGCGTGACATACAACATCAGATCGACTTGGTTCCGAGTTCAAGTTTACCTAACCGGCCACATTACCGAATGAGTCCAAAGGAGCATGAGGAGCTTCGGCGACAAGTCGAAGCTTTGTTAGTAAAAGGCCATATCAGGGAGAGTCTCAGTCCGTGCGCAGTGTCTGCATTGCTCACACCGAAAAAGGATGGTACATGGCGTATGTGCGTGGACAGTCGCGCAATAAACAAGATAACAGTGCGGTACCGATTTCCAATACCCTGGCTCGATGATTTGTTGGATCAGCTTAGCGGGGCAAAGGTGTTTAGCAAGCTGGACCTCAAAAGCGGGTACCATCAGATTCGGATACGGCCAGGAGACGAATGGAAGACGGCTTTCAAGACTCGTGAGGGCTTATATGAATGGCTGGTCATGCCATTCGGATTGTCCAATGCCCCTAGCACTTTCATGAGGGTTATGAACCAGATTTTCAGGCCCTTCATTGGCCGGTTTGTTGTCGTTTATTTCGATGATATTCTAGTCTATAGCGCTAACATGGAGGAGCACCTACATCACTTGCGAGAAGTCTTTGCAGTGTTGCGCCGAGATAAGTTCTTTGCTGCCATGCCTAAATGCTCTTTCATGACAGATAGTGTTTTGTTTTTGGGGTATGTGGTGTCAAAAGATGGGCTGTCCGTGGATGAGTCCAAGGTAGAAGTTGTCAAGAGTTGGCCAATCCCAACTAACATTCATGAAGTTCGAAGTTTTCATGGGCTTGTATCATTTTACCGTCATTTTATTTCGGATTTCAGCACTATTATGGCACCAATAACTGACTGCATGAAATTGGGGAGGTTTGAATGGACAGATGCCGCAACACTAGCATTCGAGAGGATTAAGGAGAAATTGATCACATCCCCGGTGCTTTCTTTACCAGATTTCTCTCAACCATTTGAGTTGCATTGTGATGCCTCCAAAGTGGGGATAGGAGCTGTATTGAGCCAACATGGTAAGCCAGTAGCTTACTTCAGCGAGAAGTTGGGAGAATCAAGGTTAAACTACAGCACTTATGATATCGAGTTCTTTGCAAATGTTCAAGCTCTTAAGCATTGGAGTTCGTACTTGGCATACAATGAGTTCATTCTGTACTCTGATCATGATGCTTTGAAGCATATTAATAGTCAGGAGAAGCTTTCTTCGAGGCATGCATCATGGGCTGCATATATTCAGTGCTTGCGACCTAGCGTTGTTGTAGTTAGCGTCGCCCCAAGCGTAGGGCTAGGTCGTCGAAAGCATAGTAACCCGGCAAGACCGGGGTCGATTTCCACAGGGACCAAATGCAACCGGCATGAGATTGACTTGCGATGAGGTTTTTGGCGTTAAGACGGCCAACTTATAAGGTGGTTTGTTTGGTGGTTCTCTCTCTACCTCTAAATGACTAGAAAATGAAGGTTTTACAAATTTAAACTAAAGGCAAAGTCAAGGGGTTCAAAACACCCATGACTTGAATTACATTGTTCCTCTCAAGATTACACGGTTAAATCACGTAGTCAAACGTGCTTAACCGGAAGATTTAACATTTTAGCACATTTGGATTCTAGAAAAATGGGTTTGATCAAGAGTAGGGTTCATTGAGGCATTTTTACAAACACTTAGAATGCCATAGCTCTAAGCATCATATGTGGCAAGTAGTCAAGCCCTTGCCTACACAAGATCAAAGAGATTAACAAGACTAAATTTTGATACATAAAATTGATCCCTAACTCTTAAACAAACAACTCTTAATGCTCATTTTGAGGGAAGAACAAAAATAACCCCAAGTCATGGGGTGCTAATCACCCCATGACCTAGCCTTGCTACACTACTCACACATAATCATGGAAGAAATGAACATACTAAATAAAAATGACAAGGAAACGTGAAACATAATGAAAATGAAAATAAACTACGGATTTATAAAGATTAGAGAAGTGCTTACAACATTAATGAAGGCCGGAGCCTTAGTTCTTGAAGATTGAAGACTAATTTCTAGAGAGAAGGTAGAGAAAATGGGTGGGGAAGAAGAAGGGAGGTAGAGAGAGAAGGTGAAAATGTAAGATACCCTAATAATCTGAGGTTGGGAAGCTTTTATAGCTCCCAAAAGTCGTGCTTGATATTACAAAAATGCCCCTAAATTTGGTCTTGATCGGGCTCCAAATATCCAGAAATTTGATGCCAGAACCTGTACCAAGGAAATGCTTGAACCGGTTCTGGCATGGTTTTTGACATTTTGTTCATCCAGAACCTGTACAAGCGTTTTGCTAGAACAGGTTCTAGTGTGGTTTTTGACATTTTGTTCATCCAGAACCTGTACAAGGGTTTTGCTAGAACAGGTTCTAGTGTTTTGGCTTGCCTTTCTCACTTCACTTTGACTTCTTGATGCCTTGATTTTCCGGCTTCCCGAGTCGTGTTCAATGCACTCTCGGGACTCGGTGGCAGAGTGTCATGCGGCCTTGGGTGCTCGGGCACCCCTTGGTGCAACCATGGCATCAAAACATGCCTTATTCTTTAGTTTACCTGCATCTAACAAAAACACAACCTCGCGCGAAATCAATCATATAAAGCCACAACATGCACGTGTGTGTGATCAAAACGAGCGAGATAAGCCCCATTATTTACACTATTGAGGGCTTATCACACCCCCCAACTTGGACTTTACACGTCCCGGGTAAAACAAATGTATTCTAACTTTAAATGTCTAATGCAATCTTCCTGAATCATTAGATACCACACTTATGCTCAACGGACAAAAAGTAGGCAAGGACACGTGCCGTCAATCAATCCCAGAATTATGCACCCCACGCACATACATGCCATGAACAATTATGAACAAGTTATGCTACTTGATTCCAGAAAAGTAAATAACATCCCAAAGAGTTCCAATTTCAAACTCTAGCAAGAGTGCTCCTCCAAAATGAGATTTATAGAACGAAGCACGCATCCATCCCACAAAATAGCGCTAGCGAGTATTGCAATAACATGAACAAAAAGTTATGCAAGCTATTCAGAACAGCGCTTCAAGGAAATTGAACCTAATTATCGACAAGTAATTAAACTAAGGAATTCATAACATGAACAACATTAATATTAAGCATGCATTAGATAGGAGTTAAAAGAGTTCGGGAAATCAACAGGGACTTGTTAAAGCAATAACGACCGTGGTTAACAAAAAGAAGGGACACAAAAAGTGTGGTGGCCTCCAAAAGCATGGTTAAACTACCCCCATAGGCCACCACTTCCCGAACCACCCAAGTCATGGCCTCCGGCCCAACTTCAAACAAAGTTGCAAAGAAAGAAGGAAAAGCTACTAGATAGTCCTAAACCTAGGCCCCCCCGACTCTATAGTACTACTGATTATCATCCCCCTCCTCGTCTGACTCCAAACGGTACTCATGGCCACCCGGAATATCCTCCCCCTCATCATCATCATCCTCCAAGTCATAGTCACACTCTCCTCCATCGTCCTCAACATCAGTGTCCACTTCAAGATCCTCCATTGTCTCCACATACGGATCTTCCGACCTCTCACCTTCCTTGCTTGCCAAATACTTACACACGCGCCCAATCTTGCCCACTATTCTCTCCAACCGTTTAAGCCTTGTGTCCTGCTCCCCTTGCTTGTCCATGATCAATCCTTGACGGGTGAAAAGGAGTTCAAACCATTGCTCATTGCGTTCTTTCACCGTTTTAGCGGTGGGCTTGGTAGAAGCCACGGTTTCCGGGCGAGGAGGTTTTGACAAAGATTTGCTTTTCTTCAAAGAGGTGGAATTATATGGCCCCGGGTATCCCGGCTCAATTGGATCATCTTTCGGTTTGCAACCGGCATTCTCACAAAGCTTTGTGACCAAGGCGGGGAATGGGATTTTTCCATTGGCGCCTCCCTTCCTCCAAAACTTGTACATATAGATCCAAATAAACTTCGCCCAATCCACCTTTTGTGTCTCCGACCCAAACGCATAAAGAACCTCTGCATCCCTCCATTTAAGCCTCTTTTCATTGCTATGTGGAATCAAATTATAGTGTACGATCTTGTTGAGGCTCCGAGGCAACTCATTCAAACCCCCCAAGGGAAATCTATTTTCCTCAAAGTCAAAGGATGCAGGGTCCACCATGAGTGTTTTCAAGAAGTCGTCTTGTTTCACCTTCAAGGGCCCTTTAGGGAAGGTGATGGCATCGGGATGGGGCCGTTGGTACTTGCCCAAGTATGCAGCTATGGTGTCTGGAGTCACAACAAGGGTCTTAGTCCCAACTCGGGACGTAATCTCAAACTTATTCCGATCAACCTCCATGTTGCAATAGAATTGCTTGACAGTTTTAGGCCTATATCCCGGCACCTCCTCAAAATAGAAAGACAAGCCTTGTCTTTGGACCGCTGCAATAAGAGGGTTACCGTCCATGTCATGGCATTTGATTTGCCGCTCACAAGTGAATTTCCTACTCATTGTTTTCTTCACCCACTTTCTTTTCTTCTCGGCTGCCTCCTCCTCCCTCCTCCTTTTGTTCCTTTCATCATCCCCCTCATCATCCGGCGGTGGCTGTTCTTCGGTGTCCTTAGCCACAGGCTTTTGGCTTGGTCCGGACCCGTCCCTTGGTAGCCCATCAAACCCTGTTTTCTTAGTCGCTGAATGCTTCCTCTTAACCATATCTTCCCTTGACAAACCAAGCACCAAACAAGGTTCAAACCGCCGATACTCAGCCAACCAACCCCCTACTTCAACTCAGTCAGGCAACAACAATGCAGTTCAAAATTTCAATAAATCGTAATCCCAAATGACAAAGAATAACAGATCACAGAGGTGAACCCAGAAATTTAGTCAAACTCAGCAGTACAAAGCAACAACAAATGAGCCCCAATTCGACTAAATTTTCTCAGAGAACACAGAAATTTACCCACAAACAACAGCTCAAACTCGGTTTCTATCAACAGTGGTCAGATCTCAAAGTGTAAAGTACCAAAAAGTGACCAAAGCCGAGCCATAATCCACGTTCAAAGAAGTGGGTAGGTAAAAATATCAACGTAAGGGTGAGGATTTGGGTGTGGCGTGGAGAAAACCCAGATTTTTCAGTAAACCGTGGGGTGAGAGAGAGTGACAGATTACCTTGATTTTGATGATGAACTCGAAAGTGGTGAGGAAACCCCTGAGATTTGTAGCTTCCTGGACCGATTGGTGAGGATTTCGAGCTTGCACAGCCGATTTAGGGGTGTTTTGATGGTGGGTTTTAGCCGTTTGTGGAGAGAGAGAAGACTGGTTTAGGGTTTTCGGTTTGGTTGGTGGAGGAAGATGGGTATGGGTTTTGGTGGTGTCTGGAGAGAGAGATAGAGTAGGTTCGGTTATGGAGGTGTGGGTGGATGGAGGTGATGGCAGTGGGTCACGGTGGAGAGAGGGAAGATAGCTACGGTGGTGTGGTGGAATCGGCAGAGGAGAGAGAGAAGAGTGGGTTGGGGTTTTTGTCGTGGATTAGGGAAAAAGAAGAAGAGGAGCATTTATAGTGGGGTTCAAATGGGTCAGGTCATGCCCAGATTTTCCAAGTTGCACCGGTTCTACAAAAATGGTTGCACCGGTTCTGCTAAAATTTTTAACATTCTGTTCGTCCAGAACCGGTTGTGGTAAAATGATTGCACCGGTTCTATTTTCAAAAATTCAGATTGTGTCTCTGTGAATTTTGACCTCAACACTTCCAACCATCTCCAAATCATTGAACACCCCCCAATCAACTTTTGAGCAACAACGTACCAATCACTGCATCCATCCAAGCATCCGGCTTCCTAAGTGTAATAAAGAAATTGGAGACTCGGACTGGTTCAAAGTAGGGTCGACGGGACTCATATGTGGTTCAATCAAACAAAGAATGCCTTTGTATCGTCTTTCCCGACCACAATTAACTCCAAGGAAATGCATGCTATGTATTAATGCTACTCAGTGAATGAACAAAAGTATTATTTACGCAAGTGCGGGAACGGAAGCAAAAATTTGGGATGATGCAACAAATACTCTAAGGGATGTGATTCACTCAAATTTGCCTTAAGCTCAACTTGTTCATCAAAGTTCATGTATATGCATATGACATGGGATTCCACACAAAGACCAAAATCAAACCGAATGCACGACCCTTGCCATTATGAACACACTTGAGCATAATTGAAGTATATAAACTATGAAATGACTAACTAAATGGGAAGATTACACAAAAAAAAATTTATGCAAAAACCGAAAACATAAATGATTAGACTAATCCACCCCCCCCCCCCCCCCCCCCCCCCCCCCAACTTGAAATGTGCAGTGTCCTCAATGCATGAGACAAAAAATAAGGAGAGGGAGGAACAAAAATGTACCGACGGGGTGGAATGTCAACCACCCGATACCTCGACCAAGTTGGAGGATTTTTCATCACTTTGCTCCTTTCGTCATTGGCAATGCTTCCAAGGCTTCCTCCTTCGGCCCCCCATGTGGGACCACAGCTAGTCGCACAGGGCCATCCCCAACGACTTTGTAGGCCTTACAACCGCGACATTTCGTCGCACCCCTGCTTAGGGCTCCTGAATGCCGCAATCGCCGCCAAGTTAGACCCAAACTACCAAGGCTGGTACGGTAGCATGGTCACCCTGCAAAAGACTGAATTGCCAACTACCTACTAAGAGAAAATGATCAGTACCGACTCGCTCCGTGATAGCCGAGTCCCCAACAAACAAATCTTCACGCGATTAACGGGTACTACTTTTCTCCCTGAAACTCAAGACTGTGTTTCCCTATTAGTCGGACCGGCAATATAGACGAGGTACGGGTGTAACCCGAGGAGAGGCGCCATCATCTAATAGGCTATCGCTCCCTTTCGAGTCAAGTGAAACACTTCTCTTATTGTTTATGAAAAGTGCTCCCCAGAACTCTAGACTCCAAGCAACATCACTCCATTTTGAAACAATCTCGATGGAGCTCGACACTAAAATCAAACATTGCTGGACGGTATTGGCCCCGATCTCACTGCTTGCCTCGACTTCCGACATCCTAGGTACTCCATACATAGCTCAAATTCCGGGTGGCTATACCAGACCACCAATAGCCGTTCGAGCACGGCTAACGCTAGAGGTATCTCAACCTCCAAGGATTTATAGTCTCCTAGACTCCGTTTAAGCGCAAATAGAATCAAGCGGAGGGGCCATCCGTATACACGGGATCGACCAACTCCTCATCCACTTCCTCAACATCAAAATTTTCCAAAAAAGGTTTAAGCCTTTGACCATTTACTTTAGAGATGTCACCATTACTTGGATTAAAAACATCGATAGCACCGTGAGGATACACCTTATTCACCACATACGGACCCTCCCAACGTGATCGCAATTTTCCCGGAAAGAGATGAAGTCTAGAGTTATAAAGCAACACCTTTTGACCCACATGAAAATTTTTTCTTTGAATGTTCTTGTCATGAAACTCTTTGACTTTCGATTTATAAATTGATGTGCTCTCATAAGCATCTCTCCGGATTTCCTCAAGCTCATTGAGTTGGAGCTTTCTATGCTTGCCGGCCTCCGGCATGCGATAATTCAATTGTTTAATGGCCCAATAGGCCTTGTGCTCTAGTTCCACCGGTAAATGACACGCCTTCCCATAAACCAAACGATAAGGGGACATCCCCAAAACAG
Source organism: Vaccinium vitis-idaea (assembly GCA_963854785.1). Taxonomy (NCBI): domain Eukaryota; kingdom Viridiplantae; phylum Streptophyta; class Magnoliopsida; order Ericales; family Ericaceae; genus Vaccinium; species Vaccinium vitis-idaea. Next base: position 34,917,849 of record OY978222.1, read on the forward strand.
TTTTGTACGCGGTTCGATAGGCCCACAAGGCATCGGTCAAACGAGTTGACCAATCCTTTCGATTTGGATTCACCGTCTTTTCAAGGATATGCTTTATTTCCCGGTTCGCAAGTTCAGCTTGACCATTGGTTTGAGGGTGATAGGCCGTGGAGACCTTGTGAGTGACACCATATTTACGCATTAAAGTTTCAAAGGGCCTATTGCAAAAATGGGTCCCTTGGTCACTGATTATCGCGCGTGGTGCTCCAAACCTAGACAAGATGTGCTCTCTTAAGAATTCAATGACCACCTTGTGGTCGTTTGTTCGAGTGGGGATCGCCTCAACCCACTTAGACACGTAGTCCACCGCTAAAAGGATGTAAAGGTAGCCAAAGGACATCGGAAATGGACCCATGAAGTCAATGCCCCAACAATCAAAAACCTCAACTACAAGAATATTAGTGAGGGGCATCATATTCCTCCGGGTAACACCACCTAGTTGTTGACACCGTTCACATGTTTTGCAAAATTCAAACGCATCTTTAAAAAGTGTCGGCCAATAAAAGCCGCATTGAAGAATTTTGGCGGCGGTTTTCTTGGCGGAAAAGTGTCCACCACAAGCCTCGGTGTGGCAAAAGGCAAGGATGCCTTGTTGATCGACGTTGGGCACACACCGCCGGATAATTTGATCCGGACAATACTTGAAAAGATAAGGATCATCAAAGAAGAATCTTTTCACCTCACTTAAAAACCGCCTCCTCTCTTGGGGAGTCCAATTGGTAGGGAGTTGCCCCGTGGCTAAATAGTTCACAATATCCGCAAACCACGGGCAAGAAGAGACACCAAATAATTGCTCGTCAGGAAATGTGTCAGTGATAGGGAGATTCGAGGAGCGATCCTCGAACTCAAGACGAGACAAATGGTCCGCGACAACATTCTCAACCCCCTTTTTATCTTTGATTATTAGATTGAATTCTTGAAGGAGAAGGACCCACCTAATCAACCGCGCTTTCGCATCTTGTTTAGTCATGAGATATTTCAAGGCGGCGTGGTCCGTGAAGACCACAATAGGGGACCCTATCAAATAAGACCTAAACTTGTCAAGAGCAAAGACAACCGCGAGTAATTCTTTCTCCGTGGTGGAGTAGTTCATTTGAGCATCATTTAGAGTCTTGCTCGCGTAAGAAATCACACACGGCTCTTTCCCTCTCCTTTGGCCCAACACGGCCCCTATCGCATAGTCACTCGCATCACACATCAATTCAAATGGAAGGTCCCAATCGGGAGCACGCACAATCGGTGGAGAGGTGAGACTAGCTTTTAACTTGGAGAAGGCCTCCTCGCACGCAGGTGTCCAAATGAATGGTGCGTCTTTCGAGAGGAGGTGACACAAGGGGCGCGAAATAGCACTAAAATCCTTGATAAACCGACGGTAAAAACCCGCGTGCCCTAGAAAAGACCGAATGTCTTTCACACACTTAGGGGTAGGGAGGTTCGCGATTAAATCAATTTTGGCTTTATCTACCTCTATCCCCTTCGATGACACTATGTGGCCTAAGACAATCCCATGAGTCACCATGAAGTGACACTTCTCCCAATTTAAAATAAGATGTTTCTCCTCACATCTCTCCAACACACGTTCTAGATTCGCTAAACATGACTCGAACGAGTCCCCGAATACCGAGAAGTCATCCATGAAGACTTCAACGATTTTCTCCACCATGTCACTAAAAATGCCCATCATGCACCTTGAAAAGGTTCCGGGCGCGTTGCACAAGCCAAAGGGCATGCGCTTGTACGCGAAAGTACCGAAAGGACATGTGAAGGTGGTCTTCTCTTGATCCTCAAGAGCGACCTCAATTTGGTTATATCCGGAGTACCCATCGAGAAAACAATAGAAAGCATGACCGGCTACCCTCTCCAAGATTTGATCAATGAAGGGGAGAGGGAAGTGGTCCTTGCGCGTGCTAGCATTCAATTTCCGATAATCTATGCACACTCTCCATCCGGTGGTCACCCTTTGAGGTATCAACTCATCATTGGCGTTTTTGACCACCGTAATGCCGGACTTCTTTGGAACAACTTGGATGGGGCTCACCCACTTACTATCGGCAATGGGGTAGATGATCCCGACATCCAACAACTTCAAAACTTCCGCCCGCACCACATCCTTCATGATAGGATTCAATCGACGTTGTGGTTGGCGGGACGGCTTCACATCCTCCTCGAGATATATGTGGTGTGTGCAATCCGAGGGATCAATCCCGTGAATATCGGCGATGGACCATCCAATGGCCTTAGTGTGCCGCCTCAAAACCTCTAAAAGGTTGGACTCTTGGTGTTTCTCAAGGGAAGAGGAGATCACCACGGGAAATGTCTCACCCATGCCAAGGAAGGCATACTTCAAAGTATCCGGGAGGGTTTTCAATTCAAGCTTAGGTGGTTGGACACTAGATGGGAGAGCTTTGCTCTCAATGGGAGGCAACTCCTCAAACTTTGGGGACCACACTTCCGTCCCACACACGTCCTCAACATCTAAAAGAGAGTATAAATACTCTACTTCCGGAGAATCTAAAAACGTCGCCTCCTCGGCGGTAAGACAAACCTCAAGAGGGTCCGTGTAAAGGATAGTGTCCACGTGTTCTTGCACAAGAGTGTCAATTAGGCTCACCTCGTGGACGTCATCGTCGTCCCCCATTTGAGTGCCAATGTTAAAAACATTCATCTCCATCTTCATGTTCCCAAATGTCATGTTTAACAACCCGTTTCTACAGTGAATAACCGCATCGGATGTCGCCAAGAAGGGGCGTCCGAGAATAATGGGTGTTTGTGCTTGTGAAGGATTCGTGACGGGGCAAGTGTCTAAAACCACGAAGTCCACAGGGTAGACAAAGTTGTCTACTTGGACTAAGACATCTTCCACCAAGCCCTTAGGAACACGGACACTCCGGTCCGCCAATTGAAGCGTGACTCTCGTAGGTTTCATCTCTCCCAAACCTAATTGCTCGTAGACCGAAAAAGGAAGCAAATTGACACTCGCTCCCAAATCAAGTAACGCTCTCTCAACCTTTTTACCCCCTATGACGATGGAAATTGTCGGACAACCGGGGTCTTTGTATTTTGGAGCGATGGCGGTTTGGATAATCGAGCTCACTTGCTCGGTGAGAAAGACCTTCTTTTGCACGTTGAGCTTACGCTTGACCGTGCATAGGTCCTTGAGAAATTTAGCATACGAGGGTATTTGTTTAATTGCATCCAGAAGAGGGATGTTAATTTTTACTTGTTTGAAAAGCTCATACACCTCGGTTTCTGAAGACAGCTTGTTCGGCACCCTCAACCTATGGGGATAAGGGGCCGGAACGGGAGAGATAGGAGCACTTGGCTCCACCACTTGAGTAGGCTCGGAGTCCGAAGGGGTGGACTCGGGAGTCTTGAGAACGGGAGAGGAAATTGGAGGAGTGACCGGCTTGGGATGAATAGTTTTATCAATCTCCTTGCCACTCCTCAACGTGGTGATGGATTTGGCTTGCTCATGAGTGTTCGGGTCTTGGCCCGACGAGGCGCTCGCAAAGTGTAGACCTTGGGGGTTTGCTTGTGGTTGAGAGGGAAACCTTCCCTTTTCTTGTTGAAGCACCCCCACGGACGTGGTTAACTTGGAGACTTGGCTTTGAATCTCCCTCAAAGAATGTGAATTTTGCTCGTTGACAACAGATTGAGTTTGCATGAACATTTGGAGGGTATCCTCCAATGAGCGCTTTTGAGGGGGTTGGTACACATTAGAGCTTTGGCCTTGTTGTTGGTAATTTTGAGGGTATTGATTGGGAGGGTACCGGGCTTGCCCTTGGTTTTGAGTTTGACCTTGGGGAGGTCGATAACCTTGATTTTGAGCCGGGGGTGGCCTTTGGGGCTGCCCTTGATTGGGTTCCCTCCATTTAAGCAAAGGGTTATCTCTCGTGCCCGGATTGTACACGTTTGAGAAAGGATCGTACCTCTGATTGACTGCGTTCACCTCCGCCTGATCGACCCCGTGTAGGGCCTCTTTGAAAGCGGCGAAGGCGGGGCACTGCTTCGAAATGTGCCCACCCAACTCACAATAGTGACAAACATCCTCCACTTGGGCCACCGCGGCCAACTCCGCTATCTTGTTCAATTCCAAACTATCCATTTTTTTAGCAAGCAAATCGACCCTACGGTGTAGGTCGGTTTGCTCGTCCAATGTGTACTTGCCAGAAGCACTCGGCCCGGGAGTATTCGAACTTTGGGCCGGATGGGACCTCTCAGAAGGTTTCGAGTAGTCCCACGCCCGATTGTTCTCGGCCAATTGGTCCAAATACTCCCAAGCTCCATCGGGATATTTATCAAGAAATTCTCCGTTGCACATCGTGTCAATCAATTTTCGGCTTTCGTGAGAAAGGCCGCGATAAAAAGAGATCACTTGATCTTGTTCTTCCAAACCATGATGTGGCACTGATATCAACAGATCTTTATAACGCTCCCAGCATGCATAAAAGGTCTCGTCATTTTGTTGTTGAAAACCTTGGATTTGTTGCATCATATGACGAGTTCTATGCTCTGGGAAGAATTTCTTGAAAAACTCCCTTTGTAAATCAAGCCAAGCCCGCACAGACCCAGGTTTTAAAGCATTGAACCAATCCTTGGACTTGCCTTTTAGAGAAAATGGAAAAAGTTTGAGCCGTGCGTCCTCTTTTTGACCGGGTTGACTTACAATAGTATTCACAATTTCATCAAAGTCCCTCATGTGAGAGTAGGGACTCTCATGCTCATGCCCATAAAAATGAGGAACCAAGTTTATGTGGTGAGTTTTTACGGTGAAAGTGTTTGCGGGCGTAGTGTTGGGGAGGACTATGCACGAAGTATGCGGTGTGCGATTGGGATTCAAGTAATCCCGCATAGTCCTCTGACGTGGTGGTGGTGGTGGATTGTTTTGTGGAACTCCATCGTCGTCAGCCATTGCTTCGACTGGCGAAGTGTCAATGCTAACTAAGCGGCGATTATGAGGGACTCGAAAGTAACCGCGCTGCCCGTGCATACACTACCAACTAGCAGACAGGAGGGGTTATTCAACTACCTCACCACAAACAGTTCCGAGGGGCTATGCCGCCGCCTCGTTAAATCCAACAAGTAAATTAAAAACAAGTAAACTAAACTAAACTAAATTATACTAAAAGAAGGAAATACTTACAGCGAGCAAGTGAAACTCACGCTCGGTGGACCATTGGGTCCCCGGCAACGGCGCCAAAAATGCTTGCGACCTAGCGTTGTTGTAGTTAGCGTCGCCCCAAGCGTAGGGCTAGGTCGTCGAAAGCATAGTAACCCGGCAAGACCGGGGTCGATTTCCACAGGGACCAAATGCAACCGGCATGAGATTGACTTGCGATGAGGTTTTTGGCGTTAAGACGGCCAACTTATAAGGTGGTTTGTTTGGTGGTTCTCTCTCTACCTCTAAATGACTAGAAAATGAAGGTTTTACAAATTTAAACTAAAGGCAAAGTCAAGGGGTTCAAAACACCCATGACTTGAGTTACATTGTTCCTCTCAAGATTACACGGTTAAATCACGTAGTCAAACGTGCTTAACCGGAAGATTTAACATTTTAGCACATTTGGATTCTAGAAAAATGGGTTTGATCAAGAGTAGGGTTCATTGAGGCATTTTTACAAACACTTAGAATGCCATAGCTCTAAGCATCATATGTGGCAAGTAGTCAAGCCCTTGCCTACACAAGATCAAAGAGATTAACAAGACTAAATTTTGATACATAAAATTGATCCCTAACTCTTAAACAAACAACTCTTAATGCTCATTTTGAGGGAAGAACAAAAATAACCCCAAGTCATGGGGTGCTAATCACCCCATGACCTAGCCTTGCTACACTACTCACACATAATCATGGAAGAAATGAACATACTAAATAAAAATGACAAGGAAACGTGAAACATAATGAAAATGAAAATAAACTACGGATTTATAAAGATTAGAGAAGTGCTTACAACATTAATGAAGGCCGGAGCCTTAGTTCTTGAAGATTGAAGACTAATTTCTAGAGAGAAGGTAGAGAAAATGGGTGGGGAAGAAGAAGGGAGGTAGAGAGAGAAGGTGAAAATGTAAGATACCCTAATAATCTGAGGTTGGGAAGCTTTTATAGCTCCCAAAAGTCGTGCTTGATATTACAAAAATGCCCCTAAATTTGGTCTTGATCGGGCTCCAAATATCCAGAAATTTGATGCCAGAACCTGTACCAAGGAAATGCTTGAACCGGTTCTGGCATGGTTTTTGACATTCTGTTCAGGTAGAACCTGTACAAGCGTTTTGCTAGAACAGGTTCTAGTGTGGTTTTTGACATTTTGTTCATCCAGAACCTGTACAAGGGTTTTGCTAGAACAGGTTCTAGTGTTTTGGCTTGCCTTTCTCACTTCACTTTGACTTCTTGATGCCTTGATTTTCCGGCTTCCCGAGTCGTGTTCAATGCACTCTCGGGACTCGGTGGCAGAGTGTCATGCGGCCTTGGGTGCTCGGGCACCCCTTGGTGCAACCATGGCATCAAAACATGCCTTATTCTTTAGTTTACCTGCATCTAACAAAAACACAACCTCGCGCGAAATCAATCATATAAAGCCACAACATGCACGTGTGTGTGATCAAAACGAGCGAGATAAGCCCCATTATTTACACTATTGAGGGCTTATCATTCAGCAATTTACCTTTGCTATAAAGCACAAGTTTGGTACTTTAAACAAGGTAGCCGATGCTCTCAGTCGGCGAACACATCTCTTGGTCACTATGCGAGCTAAGGTGCTGGGCTTTGATTTGTTTCGTGAATTACTGCCTAGTGATCCTTATTTTGGGCAGATTATGAAAGATGTGGGGGCTGGAGATTGAGCGGATTATCAGATGTATGATGGGTTCTTATTCAAAGGCAATCAACTTTGTGTGTCGGAGAGTAGTTTACGCCTCAAAATCATAAAGGAGCTGCATGAGGAGGGGCATGTGGGAAGAGACAAAACGATTCAGCTTGTGAGAGACTCTTACTATTGGCCTACAATGCGCAAGGAGATTACAAGGTTTGTTGATGGTTGCCGGATTTGTCAAGTTTCCAAGGGCACATCGACCAATGTTGGCTTATACATGCCGCTGCCTATTCCAGATCAACCATGGGCCAATGTTAGTATGGATTTTATTCTTGGATTGCCGAGGACACAAAAGAGGAACGACTCCATCTTTGTGGTGGTAGATCGGTTCTAAAAAATGGCGCACTTCATTGCTTGAAAGAAGACTACGGATGCTGTTAATGTCGCCCAGCTCTATTTCCGTGAAGTTTATCGTTTGCATGGGCTACCCCAGTCCATTGTCTCTGATAGGGACACACGATTCCTTAGTCACTTTTGGCGTTGTTTGTGGAAGCTGGCCAACATAAAGCTTGATTTTAGTACTGCATATCATCCGCAGACCAACGGCCAAACCGAGGTGGTTAATCGCTCTGTCGGAAATTTGCTTCGTAGCCTTGTGGGTAGGGGTGTAAGCGAATCGAGCCATTTGCGAGCTCGGCTCGGTTCGACTCGCTAAGAGCTCGTTCAAGCTCGGTTCGTCAAATAAACGAACGAGCTCGAGCCCATATTTTCAGCTCGAAACATAAACGAGCCGAGCCCGAGCCACACAATACTCGGCTCGACTTGGCTCGCGAGCCGCTACATATAATATACATATATATATATATATATTTATATGTATTGTATACGTGTAATACAAATATTTTTTGTACTTTAAAAGGCTTGCCATGTGCATTAGCTATGTGGGGACAGCTCTTCAAAACGTGGGAGAGAGAGAATCAGTCCACCTCTTGGCTTTATAGAGAGGAAATCTTCCTCTTGGAACAAGTTTGGTCGATGTGGGACACTGCTCCCGCTTCATCTACCACCACTGTTGCTCCTTTGCTTGTCAAATATTAGTGGTTGCCAAGTTATGATGGTACCCAGTTGTGCAGCTGCTGGGATTGTGAAGTTTCGGAGAATTCAATCCATTCTTTGTTGTTTAATAGAATCCTTGTTTTGGTTTTATAGAACATGATGCATTTGTCTATGAAGATCGTTGCAGGATAGTGTAATCTTTATCTTCCATTTTTTATAGGATCAAGTGAAATGCATTTCTACTTCCTTTCTCTTGTCCCACATCGCCTGTTGAGAGAGCTCAAAGCCAATGAATGGCTATAAATTGAAGAACCCAGCAAGTGGTTTGCATTCTGCCACGTCAAGGCATTTTCTTGTCACGGGAAATCGAGCCTGGCGAGCCGAGCTCGAGCTCGTTCGGAAATTGGTGAGCCGAGCTCGAGCCTTGAATTTCCAGCTCGGTTCGAGCTCGAGCCGAGCTTGAGCTTAGTAAAAATATTGCGAGCCGAGCCCGAGCAGTGCGAAGCTCGGCTTGATTACACCCCTACTTGTGGGTGATCATCTCAAGTCTTGGGATCAGCGGTTGTATCAAGCTGAGTTTGCCTACAATCGTTCGATCAATCGTAGCTGTAACACCCCGATTTTTCAGAAACTTTAAAATAAATTAAAAAGGTAATTTCACAAAAAAAAAAATCCATAGATCCATCATAAAACCGTACCGAAGCGATTGTTATAGTTTTACAACCATATCGAATTAGAGTTAAGCTGTCAAAATATTACAATTTTCAATAAGACTTGAAGCTTTCAAAATGTAGTCAACTAAGTTGTTCAGAGCGACTAAGCATACGGAAACCAAGGCGCGTTGGCTTTCTCCTCAGCAGTGTTGATATTTGTCTGCTTGTACGGCCCCTCAGCTCCGTCTTCACTTCCTGGTGATGAATCACCGCGGTACAAGTACCCGTGAGCTTAAAAAGCCCAATAGGAATATCCTACTCTACTTAACCCCACATAGCTAACAGATAAACATGCATAATAAATAAATAACAGGAGATATACAAATAGCATCACTGATTAATTACTAACCATTTACCTACGTGTCATCTAGAATTCTCAACCACGAGATCCATCCTACCCTCTAACCTCTAGCATAGGGCAACTGGTGTGATTCGACTCCCCCTTGCGAAGATCCGGACAGAGAACCTGGGTTATATACCCGAGTACCACTTCCATGACCCCAAGGCACGATAAACAAGATTCACCGGGAGTGCAGCCCCACAACTCATCCCCGGGCTGCGACGCAAGCACAGTGCCACCCTTATAGCCCGACCATTCTTGAGAGTCAATCACCACCATGTCCTATCTAGGGTTTCGTATTCAAAATGTTCATCCGTCCGGGGCCTACTCCGGTCACCCCCGGAACCACAGCTCGTCAGCTCAACGATATTTCCATACATTTCCATTTTTCATTACTTTTCAATTTACATCTACATGTAAATCTCCAAACCGTAAACCCACCCATGAAGCAAATGTCCGTCTAAGTTATTGGGATATGACAAATTTGCATAACAACATTACTATAAAAGGATAATCTAAAACATGCGTTAAGAACTCGAATGCAAAATAATAATACAACATGATCAGAAATAACAGAGTAATGACATAAGCTAAACTTTCATAAATTACTCCACAACGTATTATATCCAAATGCTAATTAACACTTGTAATAAATGGCCATTCTAATATGCTCAAAACTGGTTGAAGGTGCAATAGTTTTTTTTATCAAATGCTCGCCTAATTCCTTGAACCCTGATAAATTTATAAGAATAAAGTTGGGTCAGAGTTCGACACTATCTGTTTGGTTATGATTTCTGAAGGTTGTCCTATGTACTATTTATTAACTTGATTACAAGTCAGTACGCTCAACCGAATGGGTTGGTAGTCATGTACACTCCCGATCGAAACGTCCGGGTTTTGTCTATACATAATGAAAATTAACGTATAATATATCAAAATGTTCGTTAGGATATGAACTACATTTCTATCACAGAAAAAGTGGGATTTGAACTGGTTTGGACGCGACCCAGTAGCTCAGAAGGTCAAAACCGCAAATACACTGCTCCTCGACGATCGAAATACTTGGGTTTTATTTCTACTTTACGAAAATCAACATATTATATATCAAAACGTTCGTTATGAAATGAACTACATCTCTATCATGGAAAAAATTGGGTTCAGATTGTTTTGGACGGGATCCAGTAGCTTAAAAGTTCAAAAACGCATAGACACTGCTCCTCAACGATCGAAATGCTTGGGTTTTGTTTCTACTCAACGAAAATCGACGTATTATATATAAAAACATTCGTTATGAAATGAAATACAACTCTATCATGGAAAAAGTTGGGTTCGGATTGTTTTGGACGGGACCCAGTAGCTTAAAAGTTCAAAAGCGCATAGATACTGCTCCTCAACGATCGAGACGCTTGGGTTTTGTTTCTACTCAACGAAAATCAACGTATTATATATCAAAACGTTCGTTATGAAATGAACTACAACTCTATCATGGAAAAAGTTGGGTTCGGATTGTTTTGGACGGGACTCAGTAGCTTAAAAGTTCAAAAGCGCATAGACACTGCTCCTCAACGATCGAAACGCTTGGGTTTTGTTTCTACTCAACGAAAATCAACGTATTATATATCACAACGTTCATTATGAAATAAACTACATTTATATCATGGAAAAAGTTGGGTTCAGATTGTTTTGGACGGGACCCAGTAGCTCAGAATGTCAAAAACGAATTTACACTACCTTGCAACTAACGAAATGCTCGGGTTTTGTTTCTACGCAACGAAAATCGACTTATTATATACCGATGGGTTCAGTAGGATGTGACCTACCTTTCTTCCGAAGATTAAGCTAAACCGGAGTGATTTGGATGGGCCTCGGTTGCGTCGAACGGACTGAACTTCTTCTTATTCCTTTTTCTTCTTCTTTTTCCCTTGTTTTCTTCTTCTTCTTCTTTTGCTACCCAGCCATCTCTCTTTCTCTCGGTGTAAAAAAAAAAAAGAATAGAAAAGGAGGAAGTAGTGGAGTGAAAAGGTGACGAGATATCTCTCCCTTTCTCTGCCGAAATATGTGAGGGAGGGAAGGTAGAATATAGGAGGTTAGGAGTTGCAATAAAACCCATAGGATATTGAAGTGGCAATTGTGTAGGGGTTAAAGGAAAGCATTTGAGTGTGGTGTTGGCTGGTCATTGGTTGGGCAAAAGGCCTCCCAAGTATGGCTAAGCAATGAAAGACATGAGGGAATGATGTATTAGATAGTTGGAAGTGACAACTTGGTTGGCTTAGAATTCTAATTAGGAACATTTGGTTAGGGTAATCGGATAGTGTAATGGAATTAGGACCACTAAATCACAAAAAAATAAATTTAATAAAATACTAAATTTTAGTAATAAAACTATTTCATAAAAAAAAAAATAGGGCTAAAATCCGGGTCGTTACAGTAGCTCTGGGTTTAGTCCCTTCTTTGTTACATATGGGTTTAATCCTCGAGCTCCCATTGATTTGGCTCCTGTGCCGGATTTGAAGCGTCCAAGTGGTAAAGCATAGGATCTAATTTCGGGTTTGCAAGAAGTTCACAAGATGACTGTGCAGCACTTGACAGACTCATTTGCAAAGTATAAGCATGCTGCGGACAAAAAGCGTCGTGCTCTAGAATTTGAAGTAGGTGATTTTGTGTGGGCTATTTTGACGAAGGACCGCTTCCCTGCAGGTGAGTATAACAAACTTGCAGCTCGGAAGATTGGGCCGTTGGAGATCCTTGAGAAAATTAACCCCAATGCATACAAGTTGAAGCTTCCGAGCCACATCCGCACTTCTGCAACGTTCAATGTCAAGCATCTCATTCCATATCGAGGTGATAGTTCTGATGAGGAGCCTGCGAATTCGAGGGCGAATTCTCTCCAACCCGGGGAGGATGATGCAGATTGGGTTGCCAACCGGTACTTGGATCAATTGGAGCGCCAAAAAGCCACGTAGTAAAAGTCGTGGTCCAAGATTTAGTCTAAAATGTTCCAACATTTTCTCTTTCCAAAAACTATTATTGCCTTTTCTAGTTTCTAGATTATATTGTCCAGATTTGCATTAGAACCAAATCTGTCCAAATTTGAATTAGAATCAAATCTGTCCAGATTTGACTTCAAATCAAATCTGTCTTCTAGTTTCCAAATTATAGTGTCCAGATTTGAGGCCTTAAGTAATTAGTAATTTCCTTTTCTGCTATATCTTTTTTTTTGGGCATGTTTAAGGTGCCTTCTAGTATAAATAAACATGTAAGCCCTTAAGGCAAATCAGTTGTTGATTAATAAAATTTGAGCTTTGCATGAGAAGAGAGAGTATCTCTTGTTCTTTTGGTTGTTCTTGATCGTGTGAGTTTATTTTCCGCTCTTACGCTACGTCAATAGGGGTCCTATTTTATGTTTTTATTACAAAGTTTCCCTTCTAGTTTTAAAATATTACAACTGTTATCCTAGATTTTGAATTCTCTCTACTCTATCCGGGTTACTGACTAATCTAAACTTTGTAGCGCGGAAAATAGATTTATCTACCAAATATTATTATTTTCTCCAATACGTTGTATATGGTTTTATGAAATAGTTAACTTAGCCCTATAAAATTCTCTTGTATTACTATCAGTGGTATTTAAATTTATGGCAAGTAAAATATGGGCTCTAATAATTGCAAACGTCCTATATTATTTGTCTGTCTACAACGTGAAATATTTCTATGTTGCAGTTAAGAAGAGTTCCACAGGTAAATTTATCTAATGGCATAAACTTAACGCCTAATTCTGAAATCTATTATTTCTATAATACTGTTTAACTAGTTGTTCTTTTTTTTTTTTTTCTAAGAGTGGGATGTTTCTCTATTTAATTGTCTTAGTAAATCTATGTTGCTTCTGATTAGCAAAAGATTTTCTATAATATTTAATCTCTGATCTACTTTGTTTATCCTGAATCTTATGGCTTGTTATTTGTTCATAGATAAGGAAAAGTAACGTTTGTTTATCTAGTTGTTTTATCCTACTCAGTAGTAACCACCAATGATCCCTTTTAGGTATATATCCTAATTATAGTATACTAATATAACTATAATTATTATTTCTTACTCAATCTCTCTAGAAGCAACTTCTACTACTGTATCTCAACCTTTAAACCTACAAGTCAACAACTATGGCTAAGACCCGACAATGCATATTCATTTGTTAACCACGGGTGAAACACCTATGCCCACATGACTCCACAAGGTTTACAAGTTTCATCAATTCATTCAAAATTTCCTCTTTTGATTTTGAGAAAGTAAAGAACACTTTTAGTTATATTTTATACTATACTTAAAATATATTGATCATGGGGTGTTCCCTTTCGGGGTTCCCTTAAACTATTATAAAGACTTTAAAAGGAAATAATATCTACTGCATAAAGGAAACAAACTGCTATTTTATTGCATAAAAGATTACTTACAGTGCTTAAAGATGATTACAAGGCTTGAGAGTAGTTCTTGACTGGATTGCAATGCCAAAGAATCGTGTCTAAAATAATATACAAATGAGCCTTATATAGGCCTGACCAAATGAAGAGAAAATGGAACTCAAATTTACATGAAATGAAAAGTAAAATGACTTGGAACTAGCTATCAAAAGAGATCCGGTTACAAAGTATCGAGTGGACACCACATGATCATAGGTCTGCATCGTCATGTCCTTCAACTGTTTGTTGTTGTCCTTGATTCATCTGGTAGTGTTCCATTATTGATGGAAATGAATGATGTTGTCTTCCAATGTGGTCATGGATGACGTTTTTGTTAAATCTTCTAGAATGCTGCTACGTGATTTTCTAGTCTTCCATTAGTTCTTCACCATCATACTTTGCTAATGTCCTCCACATTTCTTGGTCATAATTATTAATAACATCATAATCTGCGTATTCATTAAGTAATCCTTGTAATTCTTCTAACTCTGTATCGAATAAGAACTTGATCTCTGGTAGATTCATTGAACTTCTAATGTTTTGATTTTCGTCTTCTGCTATGAGGTTAAGTGGACCGAAAAAATCTGATTTAGTTCCTGCAAGCTCCATGGCTATTTGTCTAGCTCTGTAGTGATTAATTTGAAATCGGATGGACTCCTTGCAATGCCATGGCTCATCATTTGGAGTTAACTCAAACTATGGATATGTTGGCATTTCTCCATGGATGATAAACTCATGATTGGCTGGAATGAGGCTTCCAACTTTGGTCCATTCTGGCATAGTTGACTCTGCTAAAACACAATTTTTTCTGCTACCATAGTTGTAAAAGATTTAATTTGCACAGATAGCTAATTTTCTCCCTAAGCTATCTGTTTGTTCTGGCTCATTAATTAAAAGTTCTCTAAGAAATCCATAATCAAGAAAGGTCTCAACTGTTAAGAGTTTGGTTTGACCATCATAGGTGACTTCCAATGGCTTGTATATAATATTATATTTTTATCTGGTTGTATTCTTTTACCATAAGTCCTTTCTATTACTTGTTTATCTACTTCTCCTATTTTCTTAGGCTCTATAGTACTTTTGTTCATTGGGTATGCTCCATACGAATACTCTACACTTCTATTTGGTTCTAGCTGAAGGGTATAGATACTAACTGGTGTAACATTACTACCACTACTATTGGCCTCTTCTGCCATATTTATGGTTTCAGGTGCTACATAATAAAGGCTTCTAGGATCTTATTTTAAAAATACTTCTGTTAAAGGGGTATCTCCAAACATATATTCAAGTCTTCTTTCTCTCCTAAATAAACTATCTAGTTTGAGAAAATATTCTTCTGTGGATAATTCTGGTTCTTCTATTTGATAATTACTATCCCAGTATCCTTCTAGTAATTCATAATCTACATAAGTAAAATCTTTTATTGGTTCTTTTGTTTGTAGAATAAAATTTAATCTCTCTATATCATTATCTTTCCAGTCGAATTTTTCTATTATAAGATTTAAGGTGTCGTTTACTTCTACTGCCATATTATTATGAATTTCTTCCGTCTCGCTATCTCCATTTCCTAAATCTTGATATCTATAATTACTAAATTTTAGACTCGCTTTTCCGTCTTGCCTAATATAAATCTTATTTTCTCTTGGTACAAAACTAGGTTTATCAAGAAAATCTACTTCCCATTCTAATCCTGCTAAATTTTCTGGATCATATGTTTTTGCTTGTATGGTCTGAATACCTTTACTCCCTAACATTTCTACTACTTGATATGCTTTTAACTTATATATTGGGTATTACTAGTGTTACTAAGTTTTCCTAGAAAACCTATACACACTAATAAATTATTTTGTCTAATCATATTATAGCCTTTGGTTTTAATTCCTATCTTAATATGTTTATGAAATTTTTTTGCATCTATAAGAAAATCTGGTACACAATATACTACTGCTTTATTTTGATTCATATCTATTTCCATACTTCCTATTATTACTTGATCGTTATCTGTATGTCTTGTATCTATTATGTATACCAAAACTTTTGTTCCTAATCCTTTTCTAGCTAATCCTTTTATTCCTATAACTATTAAGCCTAAGTGTATTCTGCATAATCTCTTTTCAATTATCTTTTTATAAGATTCTTCACTTACTAAATCTAACAAGACTTTATCTGTTTCATTTACTACACATATAGATTCTTCCCTATAGTGTCTATAGAACTGTGTACTTCTAAGAATATGATTTCTTCCATATAATATTTCTGGTTTTATAAGTTCTAATTTATTATTTCTAAAGGCTTCTATCTGGCAATCTACATCTATAATATTTTGTAATCTTATTTGATTATTATCTGGCTTTTTGCCTAATATCTGTTGTAAGATATTTCCACTAATTTTATCACTACTTTTACTAGTGCTTGCCATTTTAATAAAATTTGTTACCTATAGCTTTCTTTTTAGTTGGTCTATCTTTTAGGCTGAGAATGTCTACTCTTTCTATTAATTTAGAGATGTCTTGAGGTTCTGGTAATTTAGCTCTTTATAAGATTGACACTCGCTTCTCTGTATCTATTAATTGTCCTGTTAAAATTTCTAACTTTCTATTTGTTGTTATTAGCAACTCTAAAATAGTATTATTTTGTTTAATAATAACCTGATCAAAATGTGAAGTAGCTATATGAGTTGTTAATACTTCGGGAGGTTCTTGCAGTTTTTGCTAATGCTACTATATAATCTTTATCTGTTGTTGTCATCCAAGTACTATGCACTTAATTTCTTCTAAAAGCTTAATAGAAATTTTCTGAGTTTCTAAAAATATTTCTAATGTATGCTTATCTTCTCCTGAGGGTTTAATATCTATCTTTTTTAAAGACTCTAAAATTTGATGATTATTTTCTTTTAATTTAACTATTATTTTTAATATATCTGAATTTAATTCTTTTAAATAATCTAAATTATCTTTTTTATTGGCAACTTTTTCTAACTTAGATTCTATTCCTTGTAACCTATCTAAAATTTCTTTGATACTAGTTTCACTAACTAAACACTTACAAGTTTTCTGCATAAAACTAACTAAATAATTAATTTTTCTAACTAACTATGATCGTAAGGCTCTGATACCAAATTACGGGCAGAGAGAGTAAAGAAGTAAAAATAGGTGTGCTTTTATAATAATTGACTAATAGATGAAGGAAAAAGAGTAATTTTCTTTCTTCCTGATGGTGACTTAAAGTTATGAAAGAGACTTGGCCTTTGCTACTTGTAAAAAACACACGTAAAAATTCAAACTGGACAGAACTGGACCCAATGAAAAACTGAAGAAGAGCTCTATGCGTCAGAGTCAGACTACCGGATAGCCCATCCCCATCCCGAAAATGAAATTTGTAGGAGTAGTTAACAATGTGGGACTACATTGTTCACGAACGTGGGACCTCTGGACGAATATTAAGGCCCTCTTTATAGTTTCTGTTTTAAAAAGTTTGCAGGACACTTCAGAAAATTCACTTGGTTGGTGATTTCACAACTTGATTTGAACATTACTCGTCAAAATACTCCATCCGTCCCATTTTGTTTGTCATTTTTAGTAGACCGTGTCCGATTTCAATTGCTTATATCTTTTAATATGAATTTCAAAAAATATTCAATATGAATCTCGTTTGATAGTTCTTGATGAGTTTTATTATACGGAGTTTTCAAAATCATGACAAACATTACGGATTAAAAATTATAAGCGTTTGACCGATGACACGATCTTCGAAAATTGACAAACAAAATGGGACGGAGGGAGTACTACTGTAACTCCTAATAAATAGTAGCAAAAAACAAATTTCAAGTTCTCAATTATGGTTAAACCAAAAACAACTAAATTAACTGAGTTATGGGTATACTTGAGGTGCTTGGATGCCTATTTTTCACATTTTCGTTTTGGCTTTTCACTTTTTGGGTGTTTCGCAGCCATCACCGATAATCCATTCTATCAAAATGAGTTATGGTTTTTTGTTGATAGAGAACAAAAGCCAAAAAGAGGTGTAGAGGAACTTTTATTTTCCGTTTTTTGAAATCAAGGACTCTACCGTCCCTTAGAGATGGCAAAGCCTGCCGACCCCCGATCTTGGCCGTCCATATGTGTTTTGGACGCCCCAGATTTGAGGGTGCCGAAGAGTGTTTTAGGTATTTTAACTCCCCTCAAATCTGGGCAGTCCAAAAGACATTTGGACGGCTGAAACTGGTCGGTAGGCCCTGTCATCCCTAAGGAACGATAGAGTCCCCATTTTTGCATTCTCCTTTTGGGTTCCACTTCTTCCATTTTCATTAACAAAAGACTTATAAAATGTATTATGCACATATTTCTCAAAACACTGTTCTTATTGCAAAATGCATTTTACACATTTCTCCCAAATACTCCTACAAAATTCAAAATACAATACATTCTAACCGTAATCCAAAAGACCAAAAAATTAAAAATGAAAAGCTGAAAATAAAGCTCCCACGCACCCCTTTAGAAGACGAGTTTCTGTTTTTCAAAACCAGTTTTCTGAGAGTAGAAACCAAATGGGACAAAGGATAAGTGGAAGTAGACGAATTAGTCGCAGTTGGAGGCATCCCATGTGAAATTTGCAAGCTATTTCTCTTGCAAGTTATCACGAGTATTAACTTGCGAAGAGTATAGACTATAGCCCCAATGGTTAGTCCCGATGCAAGAAAGCAAACCGTTTTTTCCCGGAGTGAATGACTTGCCTTTGACCAAATTGAGTAAGGATTAGTCGAGGTGGACATAAGCTGGCCCGAACTGTGGATACAGAGCTTATATCCATCTCAAAATCAATTGGCAATGAGTGGAGAGGTCCCAACATATATTAAGCGAACACCCATTCCACTCCTAAGCAATGTGGGACTCTAATTCCTTAACATCGCCCTTCACGTGCAGCAACATTTAAGGTCTGTCACGTGTGACCACTTTTTTTGTCCTATCATCGTGCAACCTTTTTGCAGGTTTGTTATCGTGGGGTGTGGATTGTGATTTTTTTTTTTGTTAAATGTGAGTTGAAGTGGGTCCCGCTCTGATACCATGTGGAGACTCTAATTCCTTAACACGAACACCACCGTCGAACAAAATAAAAAACTTGCAACAGAAACAAGAAAAATATGACTTCAGTAAAATTTAATAAACAAGAAAAACAGCTAAATTTAACTTAGAAAATAACAAAACCATTTGTTGCTACATTAACGTTTGCTTGCATATAGAAGCTCCTTTTTTAAAATTTCATGATACAAATATCTGGGCAAAGGTGCAAGAGATTCAAGGATTGTGATATCCCAAGTGAAAATATGGCTTCAGTATCGCTAAAGTAGTTTTGTCAAAATTTAAAGGTAATTGATTTTCACATCCCAAAATTGTTATCTACACCTCATTTTTGTCTTTTAGTGAAATTTTTACACATAAAAAGTTCACTAAAAGACAAAAAAAAAAGTGAATAACAATTTGGGGGTGTGGAAATCACTCCCCAATTTAAAACTCTACAGCAAGACAATAAATGACTTAGAAAATGCTCTAAGACCTCAATGGTGGTTATATTTTCCTTATTGGCTCACATGGTAGTTAAATCTTTTGCTCTTGCCCTTGTAGAGCTGACAAACATAACAATCAAGAAAGTTACTATGATACAAACACTACAGTATAATTATATAAATATGAAATGAGAAATAAAACGGTTCTGCTCACAAATGTCTTTAATGCAGGCATGCAATTGCATATTAGGCTAAGTTTCCATTATGGTATTTTTTTTTCCGGTAATTTTGATATTTTTTAGTATTTTCAGCGATATTTTTAGCGTTCTCCCACAAATTATTCTCCTCATATACATTACCTGATTTGACATTTAGCGGAAACAACAAACACTTTTTACTACAGTGGGAAGACGGTATTTTTAGTGAAAACTTAGCCTAAGTTTGAACAAAAGGAGTTCCCTCTAATTTTCATTCTCAAAGGATGAGAAAAATACAACTTACCCAACAAAGCGGGAGCAAAAATCACCGGAAATGTGAACAAGGCTCCGTTTGTTTTGGTGTAAAATCTTTGACAATGTTAAATAATTTTCACGTAAAATGTATAGACAGTCACTAGTGGATCAGGTAGTGAAGAAAGGCATCGGGAGCAACTTTGTAAAATGACTTACCAGAGTTTTTATGAAAAGCCATTTTCCTCTATTTTGAGGGAAAATATTTTACACGTAAAACAGTTTAGTCTATAATTTGTGCAACCAAACACCCAAATACTAAAAAATAGTATTTTCTAGCAAAATATTTTACGCCTAAACAAACAGAGCCTAAATGTTTTCTGCAAACCTTTACGAGAATGAGGGACCAAACCAGAAGCAAAAGCTTGGTAGAAGCCAATTGCCCGAATAAGCGATATTTTCTTCTGCTACAGATGTCTTAAGTGGAGATGCTAAAAGCTTCCTCCAGTTCATTGTTCGTAAGAAGCCTAGTGGAGTGAACAAATTCTGCATCATGAACGGCAGTATGTACATCCAAGTCCACTGGTTTCGCTAAGAAATGGCTTTCGATTGCTTTCACTGTCCTGTCAATAAAAACTGATCTCGGCATGTAGTCCTTCATTCGACATACAAAGTCCGTGTGGCTTCTTGTCTGCAGATCACTACGAATTTCAAAACTAGATTTTTGCAGATCGAAAAAAGTAAGAATGTTAACGAATCTTTAAAGAGAAATACTTGGCATTTTCCCTTTAGTCGTCAAGTTCAAAATCACTTTGAAAGTAAGAATGTTATCGAATCTTTAAAGAGAAACACTTGGCATTTTCCCTTTCGTCGTCAAGTTCAAAATCACTAACAATAAACGCAATACTAATTAAATGAGTAACACGAAGTGACATACCACCAGTTTTTCGTCCTGAGAAATGAGAATGCTTCAACCAGAACCCATTGATGCATATGGATGTGTTTTCATGCATATGTGTCCAATACTAAGTAACCAAAACGATTGAACGAAAATTTATTTTCTTATTGTTTCAGTAAGTTCGCAACATTTAATTAGAACTTAGAAAGTACCAAAAGAGAAAACACTAACTGTATAAACTATAGAACATAAGAGTATTAAGAGGAAAAAGAATAGCATGCCTACCAATCGGTACTCTGGAGCCCTTGCGGGCTGCTTCAAGTAAGCCATATTCTTGGTTTCGAAATCCCATAGGAATGATGTGTGGTGTATCCATCGTTTTCTGGTTATAGATTGAGCATTCCCACCAAATTTGCGGTTACCAAAGACATAATCTAGATGGAAAGAGGGAAAAATCCTTTTACAGCTGAATAATTTACTTTATTTATAAATAAAAAAAGGCAAAAAAAACTGAAAGTGGTTTAGCAGCCATAGGATAGGACTTGCACCTTTTTTTGGACAATGGACAAGTACTGGAAATGGGAAAAGAAAATTCAAATCAAGCCATAAATACAGACAACAAGATGAAAGAATCACACTGCTCTAAGAATATCATCTGAAAACTTATCATTGCCTCTAATGGCCATGTTGAAAGAGCATATAAACCAGTACATGAGAAAGAATGCTGATGCTAGTGACTGTTGGAGAGTGATCTAATTACAGGGGGATGTTCGAAAGGCACACCTCAGATAAGCAAATCATAGACAGTGGATGATATCTGCGAACACATGTTGTGTTTACAGTCAGTATGCTCCGACGCTTCCAAAGCCACAATTTTCGTTGGGCATGTCCTAGATGATGTAGCACTTATATGAGATCAGTGATAGTTATAGACCCGTTACTGAACTTTTTTGAAGCAACCAAAGTGAATGCAGTTTACATAAGTGACGACATTAACAACTTCTTGGTTCAAGCAAAAAAAGTTCGACACAAATAGTCATAAATAACAGATAGAAGGCTCCTGTTAACCTGTAGTCGTGCACAGCAAGACTCAGTTATCTGATAATGCATTTTTAATGCAAAGGCAAAGGCGCTATACCATTTTCACGAAGTTGGAAGCCATCAATCCCTTTCAGCGCTTCATTGTACAGCAGACCGCTCCAATGCATGATGGAACGGGGATACGGTTGCACATCAGGGACATCTTCTCTGTTGCATATAAGAGTGACAAATATTGTTCCAGGATCAACAACAACAGTGCCTCCCCCAGTGAACCTTTTGATGACAGGGACCTGATCTTGCAACACAGACCCAAGTTCAAGTAGTTCAGAAGGTTTCCTACATGACAAAACCAACATTCACATTTTTTAGTCCACATGCATATTTAATTACATGATTAGGCATACGTAAACATCGTTACGCAATCAGTATCCTCAATCAAGAATAATCATGGGAAAAAAAATCACATCAGCCAGCCAACTCTTCCAGTGAACAAAGATTGATTCAAGTAAAAAATAATAACACCAAGTTACATCATTCTCGTGTAAAATATTTGAACGAAGCAGCATTAGAACTCTAATCTATATTGGCTATGGTAGCTGATTCTTACTTCCTGACTTTAAAACTTCATTTGAGTCGTACAAAAAACTTTGTGTTGAGATTATTATGTTCCTATTATGGGGATGTGAATATGTGATATCCACCAACACAAGGACCAAAATCAATTTAACATTCATTTACCATTCCTCGGTCAAAGAAGCTGAGCTTGGACAAAGGTACAAAATGCCTCCCTAAAATTAAAGATCACCACTGACCACCCATTATGAAACACTAAAAAAGAAAGTTTAGCATCCAAACCTATACCACTACTAAAACCATGAAAAAAAAGGGCTCATTTACCCCGACAACCCCATCACAATGGTGGGAGCATTTGTTCCGTCATTTATGATGCACCAATTATTGGAAGAGGTCCGAAGCAGTTGCTCTTCCAAGTGTAGTTGTTTTAAAATAGGTACCCCTTTAAACCTAACGAGATTCATCAAAGGAAGCCCTGCCTTTCTTGCTTGAGGTATGCTCATCTTTTGCTAGAATTGATAACTCCCCATTCCCCTTGGCACCTAAAATTGATCAGGACTGCCATTTCATTAGTATAAAATTACGGAGTCAAGATTCAGTATTATATTTCTACTCTACTGGAGAAAACAAATGAGCAGATCATGAAGGACAATTACAGAAAGAAGTCTAGTGGAATGATTAGAAGAAGGAATTTTCACGTCAAAGAAATAATTGCCAGACAAGAACTCAGATAAATTTCTAAACTCTTCGAAAAACAAATAAGCAATTTTTTTTTAGACATTTTATCAAATGACTGCATAGTTCAACCTGCAGGGAACCCTAATAGGCTAATACTCATCCCAGGCGATGTTGATCCTCTTCTCACAATTAAGCGCCATGCTGAAACGCAAATTCTACCTCATAAGTGATGATAAAAGAGGAAGATGTTTGCTAAACATGAAGAGCTAAAGGACTGAAAATGATACACAGCGGCAGGGTGTTTTCGTTACACACTGCTCTATGGTAAGGTTACAACCGTGGTTTAAAATCACAGTATCGGTTGACGTAGTCACGAGTAATGAATGGCGGGAGTATCGGTAGTTGTGTAATGGGGATCAAACACCGCACTCGTGAAATTTTTTCAAGCAATAGAAAATGTTAAAAAAAATCATTGATACACATCTATGTAGCACAGACACTTCATCGGAGGTACTGGTGTCGGACACTGACACTCAATTCAAAGTGTTCTATTTTTTCGCAACATTCTGCGTTTAGCTGTTTGGACACTGGAGATAATTTAAAAAATGCTCCGAACACTCTCGGACCCTTGGAAAACAACCAAACAAGTCGGCGTTGATAAACAAAATAATAGCGTGTAATTAAAACTTAAGAAAGTCATATTTTTTGCCTGATGGATGATGGTTTAATGGTTAGAAAGGCATGCAAATGATCACATGCTTTTAGTTGAAATACTTTTATGAATGAATGATATAATGATGATTATAATTTAAGTTGCAACTTACAGGTGGTGTTGCATATTTACAAGAACCTTACCTTTTTAGTTTTTATCCATAATTACCATGTCGAAGTGCTAGTTTCATGTCGTGTTGTGTCGGTTGTTGGCACATAAATTTTTATCCAAATTCCAAAGTATCATATGTTAGGCCTCCAGGCTAACTGGCACATAAAGAGCTTGTTGGCCCGAGCCTATGAACCAGTTAAGACGTGCAAAGCCCACAAGAGCCACAATAGACTCTTGTGGTGTGTTGGTTGGGCCCACAACACATGTTGGACAGAAAAGTTTCTCATGATGAGACATATGTTGCCCCAATTGATAAAGTGGCATATGGAGCGCAAGCCTGCAAGTCAGAAGACCCGTGCGTTGGCCTATATCTCATAGGACCTTCAAATCAAGCACAAGCCAATAGGGAAAGTATACGTTGGCTCAACTAAAACATGTAGAGCCGACGAAATCTAGCCCATGGTTAACTTAATAACTTCTGTAGAATCAACAAAAGATATTCCAGGGATATATATATATATATATATCATCATCAGATCAACAACGATTGAAGTTGAATGGGATGAGATGATAAGATTAGGTAGCAACCTGATCTTTGGTGAAGGGTACCGTCAATAAATTCCAACCATCAACCCAACCAAGGGATCAAATTATTCTAATTTTGATGTAAACAAGGGATCTCAACCCAACCATCAATAATTCTCTTACATTTAAATTTCTTTTCAGTTCTTCATTAATCAGAGGTTAATTGGTGGTTTTACTCTTACAGAATGCAACTAATGATTTGGATTCCCAAATCGGAAATAGGAGCCTACAAACAATCAACATTGTTTGCTTGTGTTAGGAACATGTGTGAAGGATGAGTCCCACATCGGATAAATAGAAAAAGAGTTGGACCTTAATATACAATTGGATGACTCACCACTTACAAGGCTTAGCCTTTTAAGTGGATATGGGTCATTTAATGTATATTGGGCCCAACGAATGTGGTGGACTCCGTGGATACTCCCCAACGGATTGGGCCTGCGCACACGGGAAAAACCTCGGGCGGATCAGACTCCTAACAAGTGGTATCAGAGCCAATGGCTGACAATCTATGGGCGGACTCTCCTGGAAGCATCGGTGGTTGTGGGTTTGCACGGAGACTCTCGGAGGAGCAAGAAAAATCCATTGTAACTCTCGATGGAGCAAGAAAATTCCTGGTGCGTGCAGCAGGTGGCTGGCAGCAAGGTGGCTCTCGGTGGAGTGGGTACTCTCGATGGAGCAGGAAAATTTCCTAGTGCGTGCGGCACCTGGCTGACAAGCAAAGGTGGCTCTCGTGGAGTATGGTGGCTCATGATGGAGTGGGTGCGGTAAATAAGCCCTGGTTTGGACACGGTGTTGGAGAGATAGATCAAGAATTAAGGGGGAGTCAAGTGGATTAGATCGATGGGGAGCTAGGCTCAATGTATGGTTCACACATGAGGGGGAGATTGTTAGGAACATGTGTGAAGGATGAGTCCCACATCGGATAAATAGAAAAAGAGTTGGACCTTAATATACAATTGGATGACTCACCACTTACAAGGCTTAGCCTTTTAAGTGGATATGGGTCATTTAATGTATATTGGGCCCAACGAATGTGGTGGACTCCGTGGATACTCCCCAACGGATTGGGCCTGCGCACACGGGAAGAACCTCGGGCGGATCATACTCCTAACAGCTTGAACAATGGATATTTGGTTTACAGATTTCAAAGCGTAGATCAAAATGTTTTACGTTTCAAAACTTGTGTCTCCATCGGTGTTGTGTCACGTGTCCATGTCGGTGCTACATAGATCAATCGCATGTTCTAACACTATTTATGACAAATTACATGTTTTTAGAGATTTTTTTACCAATATTTGACTTTTAGAAGTAGTTTTGCAAGTAAGACCGACAAATGTTGCGTTTTAAGGTAATTAATATCGATATTTTCACAAGGGAATAGGGGATGGAATCTCACTATCTAACAAAGTAGGCTAGGTACTAGGATAGACAATTTATACAATACGAAAGAGGATACATCAATGGCTACATTGATGCAAATATCATGACTATATATTTGCATCACGGTCCATGGTACACATTTCCACATGCATACTACCATGACACAAGTACTACCATTATCACACTAATTACTGGTACTCTTATATAGTAATGTTAACAACATTATATTACTACCAAAGCACCATCCATTTTCTTTCTATTATCATAAAGATACACAGGATGCACTGTACAAGAACATGGAAGCTCTGAGAAGGGAACAAAAAGCGGAGAAATGCTATTTTCTGAGGAATCTGTCTGTGTAACGATTTGTAACGTTGCGTAATAACCATTACAGACTGATACGTGTAATGTAACGGCGTATTGGCCAACACGGTTGTGATTTTTTGTACCACCATTATTTGTATCCGTAACTTAAACGGTCACCCTAAAACCTGTTACATAACGGCCGTTTTTTAAAACTACTTACACCCAATGCCCAAGTAACACAAAGAAAGGGAAAAAAGTAATTTTGACTCATCAGCCTTTGATAACCGGAAGCACGCCAACGTCCACATCTACAGAAAATCACTGCACTTGGTTCAAAGAACAAGCAATCAAAGCGATAGTCTAAAGCGTAAAGGGTCAAACATGTGAGGGCTCACAATACACACCAACTCACTAGTTTATAGGTTTACATGCATTTTTCTTGAACAACTTCTACTTCACGTGGAAAACTCATAGTCCGCATAACAAGCACTCAAGGCAAATTCAACTGTGTTTCCCAATCAAAGTTAAAGCATTAGTCGGTTTGAGATTCATATATGGCAATTGCAGGTGGTGAGGCCACTCTGGAAAACTACTTTCAAGGACTCAACCAACATTTATATCTATTGATCAACTCATGCTTATGTTATGTCATTCTCAATTACTGTCTGAATGGCCGGCTAATGTCGATATGGTTAGTGCTGACTCCAGGAAGGAACCTTATTGATTTTGGTTGAGATAGAGAATGGTGGATTAGCATTCAGATTTTTCTTTAACAGGTCTTCAGATTGTGAGAAAGGGAGAGATTGAAAGAATTGTGGTTTCTCACCAAATATAGCATAAAATGATGACATTAGGTCAGAAACAATACGAACAAATAAAGATTCATCTTTTTCTCTTTAATGTCATCATTTCCCAGCATAACTCATCTCTTTTTATCATCTAAAGTCAAAGTATTTTCCTTTGCTTGATTGAAAGGGGCTGCAAATGAGAACAATAAGGAGAAACATTCTTTAGAGCAACAACACACAAATGAGCTTCTTGCTTGCTACAAACTGGAAAACAATCACACCCAATGCATTCAAAAGAAGCATATTTTTTTTTAATTACAACCCCTTAATTATTTTAGGGTCACTATGTGGAATGTCAAAACAATTGATGAAGACGTTTACTGTTGATTACAATTTTTTATTTATGTTACGCCTGATTACAAGTAAGAACAATTCCCTTGCTCTATTGTTACCACAAAACCAAAACCCACCAGTTATATCCATCATTACGACATTACGGCTAGTTCTTGTACTTGTAACAATTCGATTAGAATCCCTAAATTAAGAATCTCTCTGATTGCGCACACCCAGATGCTAGAACAGAATGACGGAGCAGATATCGAAATTACTACTACTAAAAAACCAAGAAATTGCAAACAGATTGCAGACAAGCCATACGTAAACGCATACTAAAATGCGCAAATAATGTAGAGAGAGAGAGAGAGAGAGAGAGACCTGTGAAGCCATAACACTGGTCGAACAGTTGGAGCGAAGGTTCTTGGAAGTTAAACCGTAGCACTAGGAAGGAGGAATAAACCGAAACCACAAGTCCGGTTCAAGCGAAGCTTCCACGAGTATTTCTCTCGGTTTGAACATTTTTAAGGGGTCTCAAAGCAGATGTGAGATAAGCTTGTTACGTCGGTAGAACATCTTTATGAGGCCTCAAATCAGATTTGGGTCACCCATTATGCGACCTACCGTGCAATCATTATAATGATTTGAACCTTATCTTGTAGAGTCAATAAAATATTGTAATCACGCAAAAAATCAGCTTGATCGGATATCGATAGATAAGTCAAAAGTTAAATTTTGATTTAAAAACAGATAGTCTGGATTTTGTCAAAAGTTTTTACGTTAAAATATCCATGACAGCATGTTTTTTAAACTAAAATTCAACTTTTGACATACTTATCGATGTCCGATTAAGCTGTTTTTTTTTTTGGCGTGGATGAACGGTTCAGATTATTGCAATAACCACACGGTGAGGCCCACAATGGGTGGTGCAAACCATACGTAAACATGTTTATCTCCTCAAAATCAAATAGTGAAAAAGAGAAACAAAACAAATTGGGATGGAGAAAGTACTGCTCTCAGTTATATTAGTGTGACATTTTAAATTTGAGGCCCGTTATCTTTTTAGCCGAAATTGAGCAAGCTATTGTTCGGCTCGTTTAACTTGTGATGTTCAAAAACTAAAATTACACGAGATCAGCTCACTTGGGTGAACACAAAAGATTCAAACTACTCGTTCGATTTAACCTTATTTTATCTCTGCTCATCTAATTATCAAGCTAGTTTTGGACACATTATTAAAACTCATTAAATTTTCAAAAAAACTTGATTGATTCAAACTACTTCCATGTTTCGTGTTTGACGCAAAGCAATTTGATAAAAAAAATTATTCATTGCTTCTATGCTATTGTCACGTGATGCCCCACGCCCCTCCACCATTACACTTGATATATATATTTTTTAAAAGATAAAAACTTTACTCCCTCCGTTCCAAATTAATAGTCCACTTCGAAAAGTCGTGACATTTTTCAAATCAAAAAATGAAGTACTTCCATGTATCATTTTTTGAATTTTTTGCACCAAATTAAAGCACTTGACGAGTACTTTAATTCGGTGCGAAAAAATTCAAAAAATGATACATGAAAGTACTTCATCTTTTGATTTTAAAAATAGCAAGAGAGAGAAAGTGGGGCTCATAATTAGGAACGGAGGGAGTATTAATCTCTGATAACAAAGATTAAAAGGGAAGAAGCACAACGGCATCACCGCTAAAGGAGACAACAACCCACTAGGAGATCACGGCCACTTCAGACCCGAGATGAAAGTTGGTAAGGAGCCAACTTAAAAAATCACATCAAGACATGCCTTGACAGAAAGATTGAAAACAGGGGCGGAGCCAAGGGGGGTCAAGCGGGGTCACTTGACCCCACTGAGGTGTCAAATTTTAATAGGATAGGTATAATAATTTTTAGAATTTTGTATTTTTGCCCCTTGTATATGGTATTTTTTGCCCAACTACTTGCCCTCCTCCTTACCACTGACCATACCAAATAATTTTCCTTGTAACTCTCTAATTCTCTTCACCACTACTTGCCCTCCTCAGCACACCCAATTGCGTCGAATTGTTGTATACTGTCATAGATATGCAACTCCAAGAGCTAAATAATCGCTTTAATGAGGTAAACACCGAGTTGCTTCTTTGTGTTGCATGTCTAAGTCCATCCAACTCATTTGCAAGTTTTGACAACCAAAAGTTGAACCGCTTGGCCGAATTTTATCCTAAAGACTTCTCCGGTATTGAGCTTTTGGCACTTTCGGATCAACTTGAGAATTTCATCATTGATGTGCGGTCTAGAGTCGAGTTTTCAAACTTGAAAGGAATTGGTGATGTTTCTCGAAAGATGGTTGAGACCCAAAAAGAAATAGGGTATCCATTGGTTTTCAGGCTTTTGACTTTGGCTCTAGTTTTAGCTGTTGCGACAGCTACAATAGAAAAAAGAGTTTTTTCTGCCATGAAGATTGTGAAGAATCGACTACGTAACCAAATGGATGATCAATGGTTGCATGATAGCTTGATTGTGTATATTGAGAGAGAGATTTTAATAGTATCACAAATGAGGCTATTATGCAACGATTTCAACATATGAAAAATTGTCGGGGCCACTTGTAAATGTTGTTATAGGTTTTAAATCGACATGCTTAGCTACTTTTTGTTAGCATTAAAGTGTAGCTTTTTGTGGTCGGTTGTGGACGTGGTTATATGTTGTATATCTAAGCTAATTTTTGTTTGGCATTTCAGTGTATCTTTTGGAGATCAATTGTAAATGAAATTACATGTTATTAATAGATATCTACTTTAACTCCTTTCTATTTCGCTTTTTTTTTGTTCTATTATTCTGTTTTAAGAATTTGACCCCACTGACATTTAGTTCTGGCTCCGCCCCTGATTGAAAAACAAGAACAGAACAAAACAAAACGTATACAGAGATTGAATAATGCTTTTTAGTCTAAAAATGAAGTCTTCTATCGTGAAATTGTTACCACCAACTTTGGATTTTACCCAAAGAACAGCTCTAATCTTGACAGCTTCTGTGACTTCAACCCAGTTTGGATTTGTTCCCAAAAAAACCAGAGCATTCCTAGTGTTCCAAATTGTCCACATAGTAGCCATAGGGATGACTTCCCAGATTAGTTTCTTCTCTTTCTTCATATTGTTGCAATTCCACCAAAATAGAATCTCAAGAAAAAACATTAGACCAAACCAGAGCTGGCTCAGAGGCAAATCCTATGAAGCTTGGGCTTTAGGCCCACAAAAAAATACAAAAATTTGGGAGCCCCAATTATTTAGTACACTTGCATATATATACTAGGCCCAAATAATTTTGTGTAAGACTTGCATACCAAATGGATTGGCTATTTTGTCTATTGAGAAAGATATGGTGAAGCAACTTGATTACGAAGACTTAATTAGTACGTTTGCCACTAAAAGTGCGAGAAGACAAATGTTCAAATAATGAATTTTGAAATATTGTAGTGGTTGTTTATTTTTGGATAACTATAGTTTGCATTTTGTGACGGTAAATATTTTGTAATGGTTTTTATAAAGATTACTTATTGACCAATTTTTATGTGTAAAATATAGAGTGAACCTCGTTTAATGAGTTCAATTCAGGCCTCCAAAATCTATGAATCGTTTGGACCAAACCTGCCATACCGGTTGGCATAGGAACAGAAAATGATCAATAGATTCCAAGTTTGGGAAGCAGAATTTGCACGTAGCTTCCACGTAGCTACAATGTTTGATCCATCAAGAATTGTGAGCATATCATTCCACATGTCTTTTTCCCATTCAAAAAATCTCCTTCTGAATTGAAAATCCCACTGATGCTGCTGTGATTTCCTTTCCAAAACCTCGCTGAGTAATCCTCAGCACTACTGTACTGAGATCAAAGTGGGTGATGGGAAACATATCTTGTTCTGGACTGATACTTTGGCCTAAAAAGTCAATTGACTTATTTTTTTTGTCTTTATTTAAATTTTTTTTTTGTATTTGTTAGTTTTGTATCGACTTTTGGTGTATTATTGGTTCGTATCGACGAGAGAAATTAAAAAAGTAAAATAATATGATCCAAGCTCAAATTTTTTTGAATAAAAACAAAAATAAGTCAAAAAACAAATTTTTACACTTTTTTTTGACATTATTGAAAAATTTGAGAATTCTAATCATAATATTTTCCCTTTTTTGATTTCTCTCGCCGAGTTGAACCAATAATACACCAAAAGTCAATACAAAATTAACAAATGCGAAAAAAAATCAAATAAAAAGAAAAAATAAGTCAAATTAACTTTTTAGGCTAAGGGCAGCCACAATTTTGATGAAGCTTTCCTAGCCATCTTCAAAATAGTTTGATACTTAGAGCCCGTTTCAGTCTTATTGACTTAAGGATTTTTGGTTTCATCTTTATCAATTTTTTGTCGAGACGAATCATAATCACCAAGACGCAACTAACAAACAAATGAAAATAATAATAATAATAAATTGAATGAAGACAATATCAAAAAAAATAATAAATTGAATGAAGACAATATCAAAAAAAATTTAAGCCAATAACAGTAGAATGGGGCTGCTCAAGGAGTAAATGGGATTGATAGCTTTGCAAGAAGAAATTTCTTGTCAGCCCAAGTGAACAATGGGGTTGAATGGCTCAATAGTCAATGGCGAGTTACATTGTTGAGGTATAGCGCAAGAAAATGGAGGCCTTATTGAGGTATAGCGCTTGCGAAATGGAAGTCGTCACCAGCCGTTGCCGGACCGGACCGGACCGTCTTGACTAAAGATGGGGAGAGAAGCAGACCAAAATAAAGGAAGGAAAAAACGAGTCAGAGAATGAGAAAATTCCCAGGAAACGCCCACCTTCAAGCGGCCGTGTCATTACCACGCTCTTCGCCTCTTCAAACACGTGCCTTCTCCATTCAAACCAATCTTTTGCCTCTCTCGAAAACACCATCAAGCTTCTGAAATCATCGGCTGATACTAAAAACTTGAAATTTGGTAAATCAATTCACGCCCTTTTGATCATAACTAATCAAGCCACTCCAGACCATGTAATCCAAACGAACTCCTTGATCAATCTGTACTCAAAATGTGGCCAAATTAAAGTCGCTCGCCGCCTGTTTGATAAAATGCGCGACAGAAACTTAGTTTCATGGAGTGGGTTGATGGCGGGGTATTTACATAATGGGTTTCCAATGGAAGTTCTTAATTTGTTCAGAAACATGGCATTGACGGATTACTTGCGCCCCAATGAGTATATATTAGCAACGGTTCTTTCTTCTTGTGCTGATTGTGGGTCGCTCGTAGAGGGCCGTTTATATCATGGGTATGTGTTGAAGTCTGGATTGGTGTTTCATCAGTACGTGAAGAATGCACTTTTATACATGTACGCGATGTGTTCGGATGTGGTAGCGGCTTTGGGAGTTTTGAAGTCGGTACCTGGGTCAGATGGGTTTACTTATAATTCGGTCTTGAAAGTTCTTGTGGAACATGGGTACTTGAATGAAGCATTAGAAGTTCTTGGTAGTATGGTGAAAGAGTGTGTGAAGTGGGATAATTACACTTATGTTACTCTTTTTGGCCTTTGCGCAGGTCTCATGGATTTGAAACTAGGTTTGCAAGTTCACAACCAGATTTTGAAGACCAATGTTGAGTTTGATGAGTTTATCAGTAGTGCCGTTATAGACATGTATGGAAAATGTGGTGAGATTTCATTTGCAAGGAAAGTTTTTGACGGGATGCAGACTAGAAATGTGGTCTCATGGACAGCAATATTGGCCGCTTACTTTCAAAATGGATGGTTTGAGGAAGCATTGAAACTATTCTCTTATATGGAACATGAGGGCGTTATGCCAAATGAGTATACCTTTGCTGTACTGTTGAACTCTGGTGCTGGTTTGTCTGCACTTGGATATGGGAATTCAGTACATGCGCTTGCTGTGAAGTCAGGATTCAAGTATTACATTGTTGTGGGGAACTCTCTTATCAATGTTTATGCGAAGGGTGGGAACATTGAAGCAGCACATAAGGTGTTCAGTGATATGGTGTATAGAAACACTATCACTTGGAATGCAATGATATCCGGATACTCTCATAATGGGCTTGGTAATGAAGCTTTGATTGCATTCCAAGATATGCTAGCTGCCAAAGAGCCTGCTAACTATGTAACTTTTGTTGGAGTTCTCGCTGCCTGTGCACACTTGGGTTGGGTAAGAGAAGGGTTTTACTATTTGAACCAATTACGGTATGAAATGGGGATTGAACCTGGATTGGAGCACTATACCTGTATTGTTCGGCTCCTATGCAGAGCTGGTCTAGTTGAGCAAGCTGAAAATTTCATGAGGACTACTCCAGTCAAATGGGATGTCGTTGCGTGGCGTACTTTGCTCAATGCTTGTCATGTTCATCGGAATTATCGATTAGGGAAGCAAGTAGCTGAGATTGTCTTGGATATGGGCCCTGATGATGTGGGAACGTATATACTTTTGTCTAATTTGCATGCCAAGGCAAAGAGATGGGATGGAGTTGCGAGGATTCGTAAGTTAATGAGAGAGAGAATTTTAAAGAAAGAGCCTGGCATTAGCTGGATAGAGATAAGAAATCATTCTCATGTCTTTGTTGACAATAAAAGCCCGGAATTCAGTCAAATTTGTGAGAAGGTAAGAGAACTTTTGGCCGAAATAGAACCACTGGGCTACGTGCCAGACATTGCTACTGTAGTTTACGACTTGAAGGAGGAGCGGGAGGAGGACTATATAAGTTATCATAGTGAAAAGCTGGCCATAGCATATGGCATTATGAAAATACCTCCAGAAGCTCCAATCCGAGTCATGAAGAACCAAAGGATGTGTGATGACTGCCACACTGCTGTGAAACTTATATCGAAGGTTACAAACAGGGTGATAATCGTGAGAGATGTCAACCATTTTCATCGCTTTCAAGATGGTTTTTGTTCCTGCGGAGATTATTGGTGACAATATTGCTTGACCGACCAGGTGAATGTAAATTAAATTAAAGACGCGTCCCAAGCGTAGGACTCTCGACCGGTGTAGCACAATATCCGGAAGTACCGGAGTCGAACCACAGAGACGACGAACGGTGTTTGACTCCAAAGTGTTGAATTCTAGTTTATCCTGGCTCTTAGGTAGCCACCCCTTGTGCAATTCGATTGATTTATTAACTAAATGAATGAAGTTACTTAACTATGAATTTAAAAGAAGAGTACAGCCGTGGGAACTCCAGCGTCTGCGACTAGCCCTAACCAATGTTCACTCGGGCCACAGTTCCTTCAAATAACCGATTTTAGAATAGAAAAAAGTTCCCTAACGAATGCACACCACCTGTCACCAGTTTCCGTGTGCAGTCGAGAGGAAGGCTCCGGATTCCTTCACCCCGCTAACAAGGACTCCAGCGATGCCCGGGATTTGTTTGTTAGAAAAAGTTTCGTATCCCAAAATTGCTTAAAAACTTAATTATGTTGAACCCGAGGTGAACATCGATTAGTCTAGCCACGGGGCGTCTTCGCCCCGCGGCCGCACCCTATGAATCTACTCACTCATGATTTTATTGAACGCGGCAACAATATTAAACCTAGATCTAAACATGGTTCGCAATCAATAATAACTAATCACCAAAGATTAAAGGAGAGGAAACGTATTAGTTTACCAAACGAGAACAAGAATTCGATGCTGGAAAGTACTAAGAAACTTGAATTGAACTTGAATCAGAAGTATTCCTGAAAACAGCAGCCAAAGTTAGGAAAATAAAACGTAAATTATGAATTGTGTAACCCTAATTTCGAGTCCTAAAAGGGGTATTTATACGGAACCCCCGCTAGTTACAATTAAAATTCGGAAGAAAAACGAGATTAACTCCACGCGAAACCAAAACGCCACCGTTTCCTAGCCATTGAAAGCTCTCAGTAGCGCTATACCCATTTTGGTGTAGCACTCCCGAACCCATTAAATCCATCTTGACCGGTTGACCTCCCTCTTGACCATTGACCCCAAAGCACTTCGGTAGCGCTACACCCATTTTGGTGTAGCGCTCGCGAAGGTTTTGTCTCGTTTTTGAGCCTCGTTGTGCCATTTTTGAGCGCTATACCAAATCCCTTGTAGCGCTCACGACGATCCAAAATGGTTCCCTCGAGAAATTAACCTCACCACTTAGTCTCCACAGCCTTGCATGCTCTCAAGCTCCTTCTCAGCCTCTTCAATGTCTCTAATTAGCGCCAACACATCATGAATATCTGCAAATAAAGCCCAAAACACAAAACCAACCACGTGCACGCATTACACGGAAAAGGAGGATTAAACGGACGTCTAATGCGCTACTTCTACCCTACTCAGGCGCTTAAATTCACGAATTTCGCGAGTCTATCACTATCTAATGGACACTTGTGGTCATGTAATGGCACTGACAAACCAAGGCTCAGCAGCATAAGCTGCTACTACATAAAACAAAGGAACTGCTCCAATCGTGGCAGTCTGAACTAAAAATGTCTGAGCATTTCTCTTCCATAGGTCTTCACCGGAGTTTGTTCTTCCGAGTCCTGCAACCTGGGTTTGAGGCCTCATTTTCTCAGCTATTTTCAACATCATTAATTTGTGCTATCAGATCATCTTCTCAGTTCAGTTTTATTCAGAATTGTTGTGATCAGGGTTATAATGATAATGATGGGTAGCCTGATGGCAAACAGTTGTGCTGCTGCTTCCTATAGCATGACTTATTGACGTTTGTAGAACTTCGCAACAATGGAGTCAGATCCACTTCCCGGAGAAAACAGATCCATTTTTTCTTATATTGCTAGCAAATGAATATTAGCTTTTCATGTCTTTTTCTTCTTCCGTTGCTGAAGTTTTGCCTTGTATAAGACTAACTGGTTAACTGTATGTACTCTGAGTAGCATCATCCCATCAAAGGTAAATAAAATTATTCTTTTGCTGCACAGTTCTTGGGAACACTACAAATTTTTTGCTTGATTGCCTGTCCTTGTGTAGATGCTGTATTTGTTCATATATGTGGCGGCGTTTTTTTTTTTTTTTTTTCCCTTCCTCCTGAGGATTTCATAAGGTTGCCGAATTCCTTTTTAACACATCTCAAGAAGTATTGCAAGGGTAAACATCAAAAGTACTTGTGAATTTATTTCAAAACCAAAGCTTTTTGTATACAATTCCAGTTGTTGGATTTCTGGTTGATTTAACACGGAGATCCGAATTTGGTCAATATTTTGATCAAGACAATAGTAGTATTAGTAAATAATGAGCATATACATAACATTCATATCATAACATAAAAACAAATAAATTGTGGAATTTGAAGTCTGCTATAGATTGAAAGTCCTGCAAAGAGAATACTTCAACAAAAGCTATTCTCCATAATCTTTACAAATTCGCCAAAGTCAATCCTCCCGTCTCTGTTTTCGTCGAACAAGCCGATCATCCTCCTGCAATTCTCCATGTCTCCTCCCTCCTTGAAACCCAAGACAGACAAAACTCTCTGCAACTCCTTTGAATCAATAAACCCATCACTGTTCTCATCAAACACATCAAAAGCTCCCTTCACCTCGTCCAAACTCGGCTCCTCTTCAAACAACTTCGAAAGGTCATCGGGATCCAACCTCTCCTGAAGTCTCCCATCTTCAGAGGGGAAAAAAATCCCCAGCCTCTCCATCACCTCCTCCGCATCTCCTCTGCTTATATCTTCTTTGTTCTCACTAGAGCAAGGCAAGTCAAAATCTGGGTTGTTTTTCGCCACCTGATCCTTCGAATCATCGAAAGTCTCGCATCTTGAACAACAGTCTTGTAATCTTTCCAACCAGTTCAGAACTAGGATGTAAAAGAATTCAACCACGCAAAGCGCGAAGCAAACAATTGGGATTATGTTCAGAGTTATGTTTTCCATTGGGAATTGGGTTAGATCACTGACAGACATGCTACACAGAAATCAAATAAGTGTCCTAAGATTAGTTTCCAAAGGCAATAAAGAAAGTATGAGAGGATTTGCCTCTGCTTTTGAATGAAATGGTGAATATGATGAATGAAGAGGTGGGGTATTCTGTAATATATATATATAAGGGAGATGAGATTAGTCTTGTGTTTGAAGAAATCTGAAAGAGTCAGATTTTAAAAGGAGGCGGCCAGGGTGGGGAAGAAGGTGCAGCGTGGGGAGAAAATGGAGGAATGTGTCATTGAATTGAATGGAAATTTGTGAGGAAGTTTCACTGCTCCTGCGTTATTGGAGTATTTTTGGGGGCTGGGGTTGTGAAAATGTGAGTTGTTGATTTGGTGGGCCAGGGTGGTTGGCTGATTTTGTTTTTTTGAAATTTTTGTGGTTGGTTCTATGAGGGGTTTCTGGGAAATTGCCATTTGGTGAGTTGGGTTGACCTTAAGGCATTGAGAAAGTACGGTGAAGTTGCTTGGAATTTGCTGTGCTTATATAAAGTCTATTAAAGCGGCACTTTTATATTGTTGATTGATAAAATACAGTATTGTATTCTTTTGAGGTGTGACCCCGGTTACAACGTTTCGATTTCCTCCCCACTTGAATTCTGTGAACAACGGCATAAGTTTATTTTTGGATGATCCCGAGTCTAAGTTACGGGCACCTCGACTAATTATTCTAAAATTTTGAAGTTGACGACTGGGTAAGTCTCTAGTGGTCTCAAGATTTGAAATGTTTAACCTTTGTCAGATTTGATCTTACGAGTTGTGACCTTTGATAGACAAACAATTTGGTTGATGTCTCATGCTACTCGGCCAATTCCCAGGGGTTAATAGTGGTATAAGTTTCACAGCAGCGACTCATGAGAAATTGTTCGGCTCGCGCATCTTATTAGTTTTGTTTTGAATAGTACGAGTCTAATTTAAAGTATGGGTGTCAACAGTCAGGTTTGGTGCGGATTGGTATGAATCCGAGGACCGAACCAAAAGTCTACGGTCCAATGTAAGGCAATCTGTGTCCAAACCAAAAGTCTACGGTCCGGTTCCAAAACAATAAAAAAAATCACGGTTCGGTTCACGGTTTATCCACGGATTATTACATTCCACAAAATAAAAAACATATTCCACATTCACATTCTCAATGTAACTTTTGGAACCCATTCTTTAGTAGCTTTTAAGTTTTAATAAACAACACCAAGTCACCAACAATAGTGCTTCAAAATGATTCAAAGAGATTCACATTTAAAAGAGTAACACTAGCAGATGCAGAAACAATATAATATAAAGCGAGTATACAAGTCTTCACCACAACCAGTCCCGAGTCCGAGAGTACCAATAAAACCTAAAACCAACAACCATCAAGTGACAACTCTTATTTGTAGTTTGAATTGACACGGACACAATATCATAATACAAATACAATAAGTAGCTAATATACGTGCATGTAAAATTACAATTGTTAATTACAGTTTGCATCTTTACTTTTCAGTTATACCACATTCACCTATTTAGGGTATAAAATTAAGAATAATTTGCTTAATTATAATTCTTATCCCAATATATATATATTTATCTTTTTATTGAGATTAAATTCTCACGGTCCGGTTCGGTTTATCCACGGTTCTTTTATGAAAATCCATGGACCAAACCGCAAAGCACGGTTTTCTAATTTTTCAATCCGTGTCCGGACCATTAATCCACGGACCAAATCCAAAACCTACGGTTCGGTTCGGATTCGCGGTTTGCGGGGTTTTTTTTTTTTGACAGCCCTAATTTAAAGCAATATTTTGCCATATCTCACTAACAACTAACACATCTCAAAAAAAAAAAAAACTCAAGTGTCCAATTAGCTTACGCACCTCGATTAATCTAGAGGGACCAATTCTACCGTCCACTACCAAGAGGCTAGTTAACGGCATAGCAAATGATTTATATAATCTGATCTCAAATAAGTTGATAGCACTTTAAAAGTTTCGAACCAAAGAAAAAATCCATAAGTCTCAAGTCATAACCCCCATATCAACATGGGTAAACTAATTCTAACAAACATAAGAGTCAAGAGCCACACAATAACGTACGAACAAAACCCCCAAGGATAGATTAAGTGGTAATATAAATAATCTGTAAATTCAGATATCTTGAGTTCGAAATTTGGAAACCTCTTGGAGTCAGGCGCAATAACTTCTCTTGTGAATTCCCTAGTCTAGCATGGATGACCTATCTTTGACAAGACCGGAAAAGGGATTAGTCGAGTTGCGCGTAAACTAACCCGGACACCTCTGACCGCAAAATCAAAAAGAAAAAAAGAAGAATGTTGTAGTTGTACCCTACTTGTACCAAATCCCACGTGATCTATTTAGGAGAGGCGTGGTAACATTGTTTGAAGTAGTCTGGATTAACTTTTCTTCAATTAGTTTATGATTTCTGCGAGGATAAAATAATCCAAATCCAGTTATTATATTACACCATAGTTTTCATCCAAGATTAGAAGTTAATTAAAATTTTTGGCTTTCTATGAGATTTCAACCCTAAGACCGTTCTTTTTCCCTTCTTATAAGTTTCTAGCCGTGTTCTAAAAGTGGGGGACGTTGAACTTAGAAAAACCTCCCGCGAGAGACTGCAATTCCTGTTCACAAATCGGTTTTAGACTTTTAGGTGGATCAGGTCGATACGCAAACTCATCCGCTCAGTGCGGACTGTCGTATTCTCCATCCGTACTTGTCCGTGAATGATGTACAATTAGATCGGTTCAGTTGTAGATAAGGGGAGTGGAGAAGGGTTATTGGGCGGATCGAACCCGAATCGAATCCACCAAAGCTAGAATATTAGGATGCGCATCCATCCGTAATATACCTTAGATGGGTAAATGGGTTCGCGGATTCAATTTGAACGGATCTGTTGACTCGCTGGCTACCCCAACCTAATATATATTCAAGTCAATAGCCCTTTGATTTTTTGCTTTACAATTGGAAGGAAAGGAATGGGAAATGACTTGAAAGTTGAAATCATAAAATATTGAACGCCAAAGCATTTTCCATACAAACCTTAGAAAAAGACTAAAAGAAAGGGAAGCTACAATTACTTGCAAGTTGCAATGGAAATAGTCAACTTGTGTTATTATACCATACATTGATTGTTTATTTGTACGCACACAAAAAATTGGTTTAGGCCCCACATTTATAAGTCTAATCCCTTGTATTAAAAGGAAAAAAAAAAACCATTGTACTTTATTTTGTTTGTAAAATTGATGGTCTACTGGTAGTGGCAGAAGTACAGAGAAGCACTTATAAGTTATGATCTCGAAAATATTTTTTCACAATCTAGTCCAAAAATACAAAAAAAATTTGACATGATAAATGAACGATTATAGGAGTTCATAGGCCTCGATATATTTCTAAGAGTAGAAAAATTCCGGCGGCACATGTGATTCCCTCTACCTTCATTGAATTCGCCCGCTTAATAGATGAATTTGGGTCGGAATTATGTGTTTGGAATCCACTCGCTGTAAATTTTATGTTCGTGTAGGTTTCTCTAACTATATGTGAATAAAAGCTTCTATTTCAATAACCCAAATGACTTTTGGAGGCCATTATACATTGCATATATGTAAATAAACCACTCTTGCCAACTAGAAGCACCAGGGAGAATCAAACCGTACATAAAGCAATTAATTAATTTGATTTGTAAAAGCCTTCATGTCTCTCAAAGATCTATTATCAGTGGTAACCAGGGGCAGAGCCACCTGGTGGGGGAGCATGTGCCACCGTCACCCCCAATTTCAAGCCGAAATTTTCTGTTTACAATAAGTTAATTTTGGTTAGTCACATACTGGTATTTGATTGGGAAAATTTATATATTTACACAGACAATGTAAAGATCACTTTTTAACAAATGGACGGTTTGGGTCAAATAATGATATTTTCTTAAATGGCTTTCATTTGAAGAGCACTAGAATGTGGACATAAAATTCTTATAACCAAAACCCACTATAACATAAATATACACATAATCTTCATCGTCACATTTCTACGGACAAGATGCAATATTAGCAATAGTGGAGTTTATTGAACAGTGTCACTCCCAAGCCTAAATCCTGACTCTGGGTGCTAACAATTACAAAAATGCTACTCTATTTTAGGCATAACAAAACAAGGTATGCCAAGCGAGCCACAACGCACCAAATCGCAGTTACAACGGAAAAGCCAATGAAATTCTCAACTTGTCATGCATTCAATCATCATACAATCAACGGTCCAGATTATTTTATATGTAAAATAAGATAAATATCTTACTTGTAGGATAATCTTTGAAATTTGGACTATTAAAATCACTTTAAACAACTCAGATTGTGCTGCAACCCTATAGTGCACCCGCATGATAGGGTTTCGATTCTGAAATTAAATTCATTTCTCAATGCCTTCCAATTCCCAAAAGAGCTATACTCTACTACTACTAGAGGTGACCACCAAATACTGATAAAAAAAAATATATATACATTCATAAAACCTTATAAATAGCCATGTATATTCATGTTCAATATGACCCACACCGCACATAAGTTCGAACCATATAATATTGCAATTACAACAAAAAAATACTGACACAATTCATAAGTAGTCCCGAACACCTGAGTTAATTACATAAAAAGTAAAAATTCATCAAGTAGCCATGCACCCAATGCCATACCTAGTATTAGGAAACACAAGGAACAATCCACTACAAACAATCCCAACCATCAAAGGAAATCCTTCCATGACCTCATCCATCTCCTTCTCATGACCCGGGAACAAACAACCCGTGACCCGACGATCCGAAAACGCTATGGCCAAAAAGACCAGGGCCGACATAACAGCGTGGACAAAATCCGAAAGCCCAAGCCTGTAGCGCTCCTCTTTGGGCACATGGACTTCGATACCGGGCCTAAACACGGCCAGCCCATTGGGCGTGACAAACCCGTAGTAAACCCGCCCGTCCGGCCCACGAAAACTGTCGGTGAAGTGGAAGAAGAAACAGGAGAGTGCGCATAGGGATAACAAGGCGGTGATCATTAGGGTGGTGACGTGGGTGCACGCGCCGCCTCGGTAGACGGTGGGGACGAGGGTTTCGAAGGTGAGGAGGGTGCCGGTGGGGAGGAAGTTGGCGAGGAGTGAGGTTTTGGAGAGGGTCTTTTGGACGCCCTTTGCCATCACGGCGCGGCGTTTGTGGCCGCCGTCTGCGGTAATGGCGGCGGCGGCGGCGGTGGTGGGGAGTTCCTCGTTTGGTGGGGTGGCGGTGTAGATTTTGATGCCGAGTTCTCCTTTGGTTTGCTCCATTTGGGTGGTTGGATTTCTTTTGCAAAGGGAGATTTTGGAGGTATGAAATTTGGTGGAATTTTTTTGACGGATTCTGTTATCTATTTATACGTTTGATTCGTTGCTCATTTGAATTTGAAATGGCGGTTATTAGCGGTTGTATACCGTAATTGTAACGGTCACTGGTGTTTTGCTGCTTGGGAAGTTGGGCATCTCATGCTTCTGCTTTTCCTTTTTCCGGCTCAATCTTTCATCCAAACCGATCCACATCAATATGGGTGGTCTTTACCGATTTTTAAACCATCGAGAGATTCGTTTTAGTTGCAAATTTCGGGTTAAGTTCGGATTTGGGCAAAAATCTGGGGCCTAATTGACCTGTTGTCATCCCTACTGATGCTTGCACTTTGAAATGTTATATTTGGGATTTTGGGTTGATCCTTTTTTGTAAAATCCTTTTCGCAATTTCTGAAACAGACAAAGGTTGAAAACACCCATCTTTTTTGTCCCTCAATTTATAAGGTAAAGGGTTCATGTTTTGCTGACAATGGTATTCATTTCAAGACTATATATTGTGGATGAAAGGATGGAGGACTTCTTTCTCACGCCCATCCTCCACCCTACTTCGAATTTCATGTCAAATGAAAATACAGAGAAAGTTTAAAAATTGCAAGTACTATTACAACAGCTGACCTGCTAGAACAAGAAATGCAAACTGAACTGAAGTACCTTGCTCTACATGTTATTTTTTATCTAAAACTTAAAATTATCAAATGTCTCCACTTTGTTTAGATTAGACGCATATGGTGGATGTTTAAAAGCTGTGAGAGTCAACCTCCAAATTATTGTTTTGTTGTGTTTTGTTATTCTGTGTAAAAAATGTTATACTCTAGTTCATAGGCAGGTTAGGTGGGTGGTCACCGGGATAAGGCGAAAGCTTGTGTAGAAAGATTTATGCACTTCGTCTGCAGCAATCCGATGCACATGGCTCCTCGTTATTTTGTGAACATAAATCTATGTGCGTAGCATTTCTCGGGGTTTAGTGTTGTGTAGAAGCCATTTGACTCAAATTCATGACATCTTCCGTGTGAGGTAGGATCACATATGGGTCATGATATACCTCCCAATCAGGTAATTGTTAGTATTTTTGGCACTTTCCGGGGTTGTCCAAAACCATCATTCGTGTGATTGTCATGGGTAGATATTTTTTAGAGGCTAGTTGCTCGCTCAATGCTCCTCCCATTATCTACGCCAAATTGACCACTGCGAAATCAATCTATTTGTGTGAAAGGTAAAATGCATTGCACAACATATCATGCATTTTTTTTTACATAAAAGATTATATTTCTGCACGTTTGCATTTCCAATAAAACTATCCGAAAATTTACTTTCCATATCAATCAAACGATTTTATTTTAACTTACCGAAAATTTGCTTTCCATACTTATATAAATATATTGATATCAAGCAAATAATTTTATTTTACCTTTCCAAAAAAATTGTGTTTTCCATATACATATGTTTACATCTAGTAAACAAATTTCCTTTTAACTCTCGGGAAGTTATTTTGCAAATCTATATCATTGTCTATCTTTTGTTTCCGAGAGAATCAAAGAGATATGTTTATTTTTATGGAAACATATTTAGGCTGTCATCTAATTGGCTATATATAGGAGCATTAGCCATCAATAAGACCGGGTATATTATTTTTTACGGAAGAAACCGAAAGAAGGAAAACTCTTTTATCTTTTGTGCTAGCATGGACTCCACGTTGATTGATTCATTAAAAAGATGAATTGCTAGCTGTGTTTATCCTATTAAAATTCTCATTGTGCATTGATTCTTTCAAGCAACACTTTTCATATCACATTTTTCGTCCATTTGGTGTTCGTATTTCGTGGTGCCATATACTGTTGTGGCCGAATCTTTTGGAGATTGATTCGGAGCCGGTTGAATCCGGAGAACGGGCGTGAAATCTGTGGTTCATCTATTGAATCTTGAAGAAGCTCTGGGAGCAACGGAGATTGGCGAGAATAGGTAAAGGCTTGGGGTAAGGTTTTACTATTTCGCAATCTGTACTTCTTTTTGATTAATAGAATAAAGCAGTAGTGTTAGGCCGTGGTTTTGGCTTAGGGTTATTTAGGACCCTAAGTTTTTCCACGTAAATCGTGCGTATTTTGTCTCCATTTTATTTTCACTGCATTGCTTGTGGTTTGGTTAATCTGATTTAATCAAGACAAATAACCAGTTTATTATTTAATAATTTTTTAATCGGTTATTCA
Organism: Vaccinium vitis-idaea; assembly: GCA_963854785.1. Taxonomy (NCBI): domain Eukaryota; kingdom Viridiplantae; phylum Streptophyta; class Magnoliopsida; order Ericales; family Ericaceae; genus Vaccinium; species Vaccinium vitis-idaea. Next base: position 34,962,122 of record OY978222.1, read on the forward strand.
ACTTAAAAAAAACTGGTAATTTTATCTTAACTCCTATTCACCCCCCTCTAGGAGTAAATTGAACGCTTCCGCATAATTTCAATTGGTATCAGAGCTCCGTTGCTCTGTTTAGGTTTAACCACCTGAGTGTATTTCTGGGTATAAATGGACATGAACGCACCACGAGAGGGAGCCTCAAACTCGAGGCCACCCTTTTTCGATGGTAACGATTATCTGTATTGGAAAGCCCGTATGACCACACATTTGAGTTCCCTAGGAGTTAGGGTTTGGAGATCTGTTAGGTACGGCTATGAGGCCCCAACCATAGAAGATGCTACAACTAAAAAAATGAGGCTAAAGGAGGACACTGAGTGGATTTCTGCTGACAATGAGAGTTTTGAGGCAAACTCCAAGGCCTTAGGAGCCATCTATGGTGCTTTAAGTAAAACTGAGTTTAGTCGTATTTCTGCATGCACCACTGCGAAAGAGGCTTGGGATATTCTCCAAGTCACCCACGAGGGCACTAAAACTGTTAAAACTTCGAAACTCCAAATGCTTACGACACGTTTTGAGGATTTGAGAATGCAGGAAGACGAAAATTTTGATTGTTTTATCACTAAATTAAGTGACATCGTTAATTCCTTCCATGCTTTAGGAGAACCAATCCCAAATCTCAAAGTTTGTCGAAAAGTGCCTAGGTCCCTTCCTGAGAGATTTAGAGCTAAGGTAGTTGCGATCGAAGAGAGTGATAAAGTTGATGACATTCTTTTTGAGGAACTTGTTGGTAAACTTCAAACATTTGAATTGAATCACCTTTCGAAGAAACCTACATTAAAGTCAAATAAAAACATTGCTTTTAAAACTTCTAAAGAAGAATCCTCTGTATCACAAGAGAGTGACGATGATCTTGATGAAGAAGAGCTTGCCTCCTTCGCTAAAAAATTTAGAAAATTTGTCAAATTCCATAAATCTGAAAATTTTCCGTCTTCCACATGTAGGGGGAAGAATTATAATTATGGGGATAATGAAAAGAAATATCATATAGATAAATCCAAGAAACCTCAAGGTATACAATGTCACGAGTGTCATGGTTTTGGGCATATTCAGGCAGAGTGTGCAAACACTCTTAAAAAGAAAGAGGCCAAAGGGTATAAAGCTTCGTGGGATGATGATAGTGATGAAGGTAGTGATGGGGGTTTTGAACCCTCTAGATATTCTGTGCTTGTTGCCAACATTAACTCTCCCACATCCCCTAAAACAGTTGATCTTTCTACAACTATTAGCGATGATAGTAAATATGTTTCGACTGACGAAGATTGTGAAAATAGTGAAGATGATATAGATTCTATTCATGAGGCCTATGATCAATTGTTTAAAAAGGCTATCAAATTAGAAAAGAAAAAGAAGGAACTCATGAGTGTCATCGAAAGAGTTAGTGGTGAGAGGAACAAACTTAATGAGGACATCGAATCTAAGGACATTGAGCTTGAAAAATTAAAAACCTATAACGCTAATCTGGCTGATAAGTTTGCCAAAATTGAGAGAGAGCGTATGGATGCCTTAAAAGCCCTTGAAGGGTCTAAGGATAGGATTCTTGAATTAGAGCATGACCTTAGGGAGGCCACAGAGGCTATAAAGCGTAATGAGTGTGGTGCAACCCGTATAGCCGAGATGACACGTACTTTTAAAAATAGAAGCGGCTTAGGGTTTGTTGATCCACCTTCACTGACACCTAAGGCTAATGAGAAAGAAATTAAGTTTGTGAAATCTGAAACTGCTAAGAAAGAGGTGGTGTGTGATAAACCCGAATCTTCTACTAAATCTCCCATCACCATTAAAAAGGTCTACAATAGTAATCATGCACATGATAAGAAAACTCCTTTCATTTGTCACTACTGTGGTGTCCAAGGTCACATTCGACCTTTTTGCAATATTTTTAGAAAAGCAAATCAAAGAACCAAAGGGAATTTGTTTGTTGCTTCTGTTAATAAAAGTGTTTGGTATGGTCAACCCAATTTGGGAAGACCTCAATTTGTGCGCCAGTCTCCCACAAACATTAAGAATGAGAATTTTCAAAAGAAATTGAGCCAGTTGGCAAATCAAACTTCTCACCTCGTCGAGGAAATAAAAAATTTATCAACTTTGGCTAAAAATAATAGAGAGACTGATAAATTTGTTGAAACACCAACCACACATGGTCACTTCTCACATGCGAACACTAAAACAAAACAAATTTGGAAGAGAGTAGACGTCGTTTGATTAAGTTTGGTGTTGTCTGTCATCCTAGTATGCTATTTTTTATTATATATACACTTGTGTATATGCGAGTTTTAGGCTCATGATCTTGCATGTTGATGCTTTTATTTTTGCTCCAAATGAAAAATTCATAAACATTCATATATAAAAAAAAATAAATCAATAAACATAATAAAAAAAGGGGCTTAGCATATTTTTTTAGGATGAGTAGTCAGTAATGAGACTCACGTAGATGTACTTATTTGGGAATGCATGCACGGTTCTTATTAACTCCACTCATGAGATGCATTCGGACATTTGGTGTAGCATGTTTTATGACTCTATGATCGCCACTTTTACATGTCTGGGTTAGAGAGATTACTTAAAGAAGAAAGTTGATTCTCATGCACCTAGGTTTGTCTCGTCTTTTCTCTCGGCGATTGACTTTTTTGGCATCATAATTGGATACAAAGTTTTATATGTCATGCTACGCAAAATAACAAAAAAAAAAAAAAGGAGGAAAAGAAAAGGCAAATACATTTGTTGTGGTTGAGATAAAATGTCTATCCGGACATTCACTGAGTAACCGGATCATTCGGCTCTATCCAGTCCGAATGTTCGCGTAAAAAGGTGGATAGATCTTGTGAAGACATTCGTATTGGACCACTCGCCTAGTAACCGGATCCATTCGGCTCTATCCAGTCCGGAGGTTCGTGTCAAACGGCAGTGGGGTAAAAGAGAATACTATAAATAAATAAATAAAAACAGAAAATATCCTTTGTTGAGGGGGAGTTTATATTTTTGGGGACATATTTAGTATCGATGGGTGCTTAGTTTGACTTCATTAGGGGGAGAGTGCTTGACGGTCCAATGGTACATGAGCATTGACGAATATTTGGATAGTGATCTTAATATCTTATGACGTGTCACACACTCACTTTGTCATAGATTCATCTTGTGTGTTACACTCTATCTTTGAATTCACTCATTGGATTGGTGTAATAACAATTTGTTCATGCACTCTTGAATTTCGTCATCTTGTTTGAGCCTCATCTTTGAATACTTGTTCTTCGAATTATATGTTGCCTTGCCACTTTGTTTTGTTAAAAAAAAAAAGAGGGTATCTTTGGTCATTATGGTTTTAAATTTTGTGTGCAATATTTGCTTAGGAAGTGCCACTCTATTATTTAGTAGTTGTTTGATTTGTTTTTAATTGCTTGAGCATGGCATTCTGTCCCTTCTTTGATAAGTAGATATGGTCTTAACTTTTCATTCGATGCATTTCTCATCTAGCCATCCTGCCTATCTGGTTCTTGTTATTGCATATCGTATAATTCTCTCGTATGCTTTCTACAGTCAATTCCTTTGTTTTTCCGTGACAAAAAGGGGGAGAATTTTTATGTAAGGAATGGGTAGAGGAGTGACATGTATTGTTGAGTCTTGCGTAAAATGGTTCCTTTGGGGAGATATTATTCGTTACATATACTTTTGGTCGCATAGTTTGTTTGGTTGAGCTGTCTTTGCAGGTATTGGAAAATCAACTCAAGCTTCACTCAGTAGACCTAGTTTAGGGTAGTGTTTGTTTCCTTCAGTTGTACTTTTCGATTTTGTTTTAGTATCGTTGGTTTTGTCCCGGAAATGCCAAAGGGGGAGATTGTTAGTATTTTTGGCACTTTCCGGGGTTGTCCAAAACCATCATTCGTGTGATTGTCATGGGTAGATATTTTTTAGAGGCTAGTTGCTCGCTCAATGCTCCTCCCATTATCTACGCCAAATTGACCACTGCGAAATCAATCTATTTGTGTGAAAGGTAAAATGCATTGCACAACATATCATGCATTTTTTTTTACATAAAAGATTATATTTCTGCACGTTTGCATTTCCAATAAAACTATCCGAAAATTTACTTTCCATATCAATCAAACGATTTTATTTTAACTTACCGAAAATTTGCTTTCCATACTTATATAAATATATTGATATCAAGCAAATAATTTTATTTTACCTTTCCAAAAAAATTGTGTTTTCCATATACATATGTTTACATCTAGTAAACAAATTTCCTTTTAACTCTCGGGAAGTTATTTTGCAAATCTATATCATTGTCTATCTTTTGTTTCCGAGAGAATCAAAGAGATATGTTTATTTTTATGGAAACATATTTAGGCTGTCATCTAATTGGCTATATATAGGAGCATTAGCCATCAATAAGACCGGGTATATTATTTTTTACGGAAGAAACCGAAAGAAGGAAAACTCTTTTATCTTTTGTGCTAGCATGGACTCCACGTTGATTGATTCATTAAAAAGATGAATTGCTAGCTGTGTTTATCCTATTAAAATTCTCATTGTGCATTGATTCTTTCAAGCAACACTTTTCATATCACATTTTTCGTCCATTTGGTGTTCGTATTTCGTGGTGCCATATACTGTTGTGGCCGAATCTTTTGGAGATTGATTCGGAGCCGGTTGAATCCGGAGAACGGGCGTGAAGTCTGTGGTTCATCTATTGAATCTTGAAGAAGCTCTGGGAGCAACGGAGATTGGCGAGAATAGGTAAAGGCTTGGGGTAAGGTTTTACTATTTCGCAATCTGTACTTCTTTTTGATTAATAGAATAAAGCAGTAGTGTTAGGCCGTGGTTTTGGCTTAGGGTTATTTAGGACCCTAAGTTTTTCCACGTAAATCGTGCGTATTTTGTCTCCATTTTATTTTCACTGCATTGCTTGTGGTTTGGTTAATCTGATTTAATCAAGACAAATAACCAGTTTATTATTTAATAATTTTTTAATCGGTTATTCAACTTAAAAAAAACTGGTAATTTTATCTTAACTCCTATTCACCCCCCTCTAGGAGTAAATTGAACGCTTCCGCATAATTTCAGTAATCACCCAATCCTTTGGTCCTCCCCATCTAACCCCAAATCTGTAGGTTTCTCTCATTTTTCCAACGGATAAAGTTATTAGTCCTCTTCTTTTCAACAGCTAAACTTTCATTTTCTCGTGATCTTTGTAGGAAAGCCTTCAGAGGCAAATATGTGATAAATTCCTCACACAAAACCCAATCTGCTAATTTCTGTCCTAACACTCTTCCAACTGCCCTCCTAACTATTTGGTCATTCATGAGTCATGACCAAATGATACTTCAACCAGAAGATTCAAAAAGAAGAAAGTTGATGTCTATGTCCTCTCTTAAGTTATATAACGTAGGTTAAACATGTACTTTAAACAATTATATGTCCATGTCTCTAATTGTGGAGATGAGAGGTGACCAAATTAGTACTAGTAACTATTGGGATAATTAAACAAAATTTTAGAGATCAATAGGACAACATAGTACTTTTTATTGTAATGCAAGTTGTCAAGTTTTGTCTATCTTGGAAGGTAAGTGAAAATTCTTGATAAAACCTATCAGGACTCTCCAACAAACTATTATTTCCAATGATTATACAAAACCTATTATCACTTCACGTCATTATCCAATGTTTCAATTGGCTATCCAACCTGCTAGTTCAGATCTTATATCTCGATATAAATCTGTGTTTATTTGTTCCTGGAAACTAAGTTGGCTGATTTAAAAAAAAAAAAAAAAAAGGCAGAATGCTAAAACTCCCCAATAAGAGGTTAGTTAAAGCCATGGAGGCTTATCTTTTGAGGATGGCTTGGCTCACATCTTGTTGGTTTATCATGGAATCTATCCTCATCCCAGATGGATTTCTGAAGTTCTTTCACCTCAGCTTCTATGTCCACCCTCTTTTGGTGTTTCTGTGTCAGATTTTCCTTTGGATCAAGCTACTACAAAGATGGCTTCCTCTCCTTGTCTCTCTTGCTATTCAAATCGCTGGTTTTGTAGCTTCTGAAATTTGCAGGGTGTTTAGTAGTATCCTCTCTTTATTCTCATTCCTCAGAATCACAAATGTTGAGCTCGCAAATGAGGTGGAGCAGCATGAAATTCCAAGTACTACAATTCAAAATCAGATGGCCGATTCATATGGCTCTTGCAATCCATTATCCGCTGAAATTGAAGCTAAAGTATATGCATATGAAATGAGAGAGGTTGAAGTGGTTGGTGATTGCCGTGACGACTCACTACAAGTGGAATCGATTATAAGAGAACCCCATGTGCTTATCGATGAAGATAGAAGCTTGGAGGTGTGTATGCCTTCTGACTGCATCTCCAGTTCATCTACCCAAGATGAAGAAAGTAATCTGACTTTGCCATCATTGTGTAGCTCTAATTCCTCAGTCGTTGAGGGAGACTTGATTGATCAAAGCAAGGAGGCTGACATTGATTGGATCTACGAGAAGTACATTGAAAGGATGAGATGGTTTGATTTGCTCAATCACGATAGAACGTGTGGAATAAGTAGGTAGTGTTAATCGGAAACTGATTTACCGACAGAACTTCAATATAGGAAATTTATTCAAAACGATTTGAAAATTTAGTTGCATAAGCACATGATAAGGCAATATTTGTGGTAATTCAGAGCATGTCATTGTTTCTTTTCTCCAAAGTGGCATTTATTATTATAATTATTATTTTAAGATGTCCATTTTGGTATCATTGTTTCTTGTTTCCATAGTGGCAAGTTTTTTTTTTTTTTTTTCTCTGAAGATGTCCATAGTGGCATTTTGATTTGTTATTGGGTATGCAGGTACAATCTTGAACAAGCAATTGGCTTCTCTTGGTTCATTTGAGGATATAAAGCCAGTGGAATTCTCCATTCCAAACATCTCATGGAGCAAGATGGCTAGAAGACGGCTCATAAGAAGCTTGGAAAGTGACTTTGAATTGGTTTATGTGGCTCAATCATGCTTATCCTGGGAAGCACTCCGTTACCAATACCAAAAGGTTGAGGCTCTCTTATGCTCTAACTCTCAAAACGACGCCTTCTATGAAAATGTGATGGGAAGATTTCAAAAGTTTCAAGTACTCCTAGAGAGATTTATGGAAGATGAAAGGTGTGCTGGCAAAAGGTACTGGAATTATGTTCAGAGAAGGTTTTCTCTCAGGAGTCTACTCCAAGTTCCTCAGGTTACAGGTACTTTTCGCAGGTGCATATAATTATATTTGATATATTATGTACCTTTTTATATGATTACAGAGACCCCACAACTGTTTGTAACCTTTATGGACAAGTTGATATCAGTGCTTATCCAGTTATCCATCGCTAACCTCTCAAGAGTAACTTCAACGTGTTTGCCTTTTTGAAAGTGACAAATTGCTGTATATGTAAGGGGTATCTAAATTTGGCTGGTTGAGATATTAAAAGATATATTTTTGACAAACATTATGTGAGATAATTTAAGTCCTCCCTCATCCGACCTCCGATTGAACTGATTAAAATTGAGTTGGACGCGGAATTCATTTTATCTACGACTTTCATGAAGAACAGTTTTTCCACTTCCAACGTTTACTAGATCAAAATAGCCTAAACCTGAAATGCATGTTGGACTATTTCATTTCATGGAATGAATTTTACATAACAGCACCTGTATGCACGAATGAATGATATTTGCAAGACATTAAGCATTTTCTGATATTTGATGGTCCTCCAATATACTATACTCATGATCATCCAGGTTATATGGAGGAAGGAGAAGATGACAGAACTAAGAGAGAAACCATGACGGCAACAGAGGTTTTAAAGGGCATAGAGAACTGCATAAAGGCATTTTGGTTGTATGTAAAAACAGACCAAAAGAAACTGCAGTGGAAAATGAGGAACTTCTCATGGACTTGTCCACCAGTGGAAGACCCTCGAGACTTGGAGCTCCTAGCAAATCTTACTAAGACACTGCGGAAGGTAATTCCGGTTTTGTGTGTGCAGAATCCACTTCACATTCAACTATCAGTTGCTGCAAGTATTTTTCCTTGTATTGAGGTTTCCAGGTCAACATAATATACTAAATGAAAGAAATGGCCTTTATTGTTCTGCAGAAGGAGCTATGGCTGAAAGACTTGAAAGGGAAGAAGAGGTGTTGGTTGAAAAGGGCAGTAAACCCCCTGGAAGCATCTCAAAACAAAGAAATTTTGTTTACAATGATAGAGATGAAGCTGGTGTCAAGGGTGCTCAAAATGTCTACGATTTCGACTTCTCAGCTAAAATGGTGCCAGGAGAAGCTTAATGATGTGAAGTTTGAAGAAGGAAAGGTTACGAGGGCAAACATAGTTTCCTTGTTTCCATCTTCCTAATACCACTGTGAGAACGATATCCGCTATGTAATTAAGAAATTTTTCCCAAATTTAACCAGAAAGGAATAAAAGGAGTAGTTGTCATCGATTCGTCCATGCATGAATTTAGGCCGTGTTAAAAATTGTCCTGTGATGTCTTCAAAGTTAGTTTCACGATTGGGATGTCCATACTGTAAGGTTATACGAAGGTACGGGAGGGTAGACACTTGACAGGGACGAGACAGTCGAGTTAATATACTGATACAGGGAGGAAAAAAGAATTCGGAGAGGATCCAGAGGCATGGCAGGATGCAATACCTTGGCTGGGACTCGGTACCACGCTGCTGAGTAGTATGAACTTCTTGTGGCTGCCAAGTACCGAAAGCGAGTTAGGATATGCAACAACTAACAGGTATACTTTGGATTCATGAATGCTGGAAAAAAAAATTGGGTAACGAATGGGTACCACGTAGCCGAGCCTACGTGGTACCCAAACGTTGCATCCGGGCCGTCCAAAAGTGTATTGGATGGCCCAAATTGAAATCCTCTCTCTCCTCCTTTCTCTTTCTCTTTCTCTCTCTCTCTCCTGTGTCTCTCTCCATAATCCGGACCGTCCAAAACCGAAATGGACGGCCCAGATCGCCCGTGTGGGTATCACGTGATACCAGCTCGGCACCGAAAAATTGCTCTGAATGCTGGGAATGGTTCAAATTTGGTTCAAGGAAAGAAACTGCAATACTTAGTTGCTGTGAAAATATTAGATAAATGAAACTTCTTCACTTGATTTCTTCTGTCCAAGTTCGGAAAAGTGGAAGTAGAGATGAGAAAGAGAGAGAGACACAACTCAAATGAAGATTTATGTATGTCCTAAGTTCATTTAAACTAGGAACACTTAACAATACAAACATAAGTTTTGAAACCTCCTTTTGTGTCATCATGAAATGAAGTAATAAAATCGCTTTTGTTTATGGAGAAATACATTAGTAAATTCGAGAAATATGAATATAAAGAGTTTTAATAACTTTAGTTAAATAAAAATAGTACTGAACAAAAAATCATTAGAGAGATGGAAGTCAAATTATTTTAAGCCTACATGGCATTTTGGCATCTTTAAATTTGACATCAAACCATTCGTCTCCAATCCAAATGTTAAATTCTATTATTTTAAACACTTTTTTATTTTATTTTTTTGAACTCCAATAATTTTGCATAAAAATGCAGAATTCAAATTTTATGATAAAGCTACTTTGTAATTGATTCAAAAATAATTTCCACTGCATCACACAGTAAATAAAAACTTAAATAGATAGCAATACAAAATGTCATAGTGGATCACATGGTGCTAATTGCCCCCTCAATGTTTGATGCTTTCTCTATGAACCAAAAAAAAAAATTGCCCCCTCAAAATTGCCACAAGTGCTTAACTATATATCGAGCATGTTTGGTTACTTCTTTTTTGCATTCTGCTTTCTTCATTGTTGGCTTTTGGCCGTTTGGCAACTCTAAGCCATAACTCATTCATATTAATATTATTTGGGTGGGTTTCCCGTTTGCTAAAAGTTTGGCTTTTTGCATCCTCAGTTCCCATTTGATTTTAGCATCATAGCTTTCAGTATTTTTATAAAAGTAATTTAGCTTTTAGCAACTTAGTTTTATCGGACAAATTTTTATAATTTTCAATTTGTTTTGATGTACCTTGACGTGGCATGAGCATGAAAGAGGTTCAAGAATCCGTTTTCTTTTTATAAAGGCTAAAATCATTTATTTTGGCTTTTTACCCCCTATTGTAGGGTGGATTTCTAAAGATATGAAACCTCCAAGCGGTACATACAACTAGGGATGGCAACGGGGCGGATTGGGGCGGATTGGGGTATGAACCGAACCGAACCGAATATCCAGAACACTGCCCCGAACCGAACCGAAAACCGAACGGGTTATAAAAATCTGTTCCATAACTGAACCGAACGGGGTTCGGGGCAAACCCGAACCGAACGGGTACCCGATCTGAATTCTGATGTCTGAAATTTTAGGAGCATTTTCCAAATCTATGAAGTACAGTCGATCTAAGAGAGAAACAATGGACTTACAAAGTAGCTACAGAAACAATGGACTTACAGAAACAATTTTCAGTCGATCTAAGAGAGTACAAAGTACAATTTTCAAAGTAGCTACAGAAACAATGGACTTACAAAGTACAATTTTCAGTCGATCTAAGAGAGTACAGTCGATCTATGGACGACCAATTTTCAGTCGATCTATGAAGTACAGTCGATCTATGAGAGAGAGAGAGAGAGAGAGAGAGAGAGAGAATGGAAGGTGAGAAACAACCTCTGCTCGAATCACAGTCCACAGAAACCGGCGAATCGGTGAGGAAAGCATGTCTAATCCGGCCTGCTGTAATCCGTCTTCTTTATGGTTGCTCACGGTGGTGTCAGTAACCGGCGATCGGTGGTCGCCTGGTCGGACCAGACACGATCGGTGGTCGCTTCTCGGTAGTCGGTGCTCTCATAGTGAATGTCGGCCGTGAGCACTGAGCAGTGAGCTCTCTGAAGAGATGAGCAAAATGGGTTTTGAAACCCTAGGCTGCTAATGTTATGTATATATATAAAGGGAAAAAGTGTAATTTCATATAGGGTTTATACAATATTTATATATAATATAGGGGGGTTCTATGTAATTAATAGGAGTTCGGTTCGGTTCGGTTCGGTTACCGGTTCGGGTTCCAGATAAACCCAAAACCGAACCGAACCCGTTCGGTTTCCCATTCATCAAACCCACACCCGCACCCACAGGGAAAAAATCGGTTACGTTTCGGGGGAAAAAAGCGGTTTCGGTTCGGTTACCCGTCGGTTCGGTCGATATTGCCATCCCTACATACAACTTTCATAGATTACAGTCTCTATAATATCTAGTTTGGAATTCTGCTTACTCACTTTATATTGAGGAGTGGTTTGACTAAATAATCCGTTTAAATTATTATTTTTGTCTTTATTCAATTTTTTGCACATTTTTTTTTTGCGTCGAATTTTTTTTTTTTTTTTTTGTAGATTATTAGTTTGTCTCGATGGAAGAATCTAAAAAGTAAAAAATTATGCCAAAAAATGAATTTTTTTAAATAAAGAGAAAAGAATTCCAATAATCGACTATTTTTGTCTTTACTCAAAAAAATTCAATTTCGAACATAATTTTTTAGTTTCTAAATTCCTCTCCTTGAGACGAAATATTCACAAAACATTGACGCAAATCTAACAAATGCCAAAAAAAATTTGAATAAGGACAAAAAAAATCTGGATCAATTATTTTGACAGAACACCCCTGAGTATCCATTTCCCTCCTTTTTCTACTAGGATTGGAGATCTTGACATATCATAAACTATCTTTATGAGAACAAAGTGGTGTGGAAGTTCTACCACGTTATGCTTCAATGCTCTTTTCCATCACACATTTTCGTTAAGTCAAATACTAAAACTAGAGACCCCACATACATATATGGTAAATAAGAGTAGTAAAACAGACCACGTAAGGGTTCACACTTCACACCCCCAAGCCCCAAGACCATATTATTATTCTTCATGCCAATTGCCTAGTCACCAAGCAAGCATAATCCCAATCAGCATCCTGATTTGGGAACCGCCACGCCTACACACATTGCACCAAATCCGACTAGAAAACAAAGAAAGAATTCCAGAAGTAATAACGCATCTGGATTCGGAGTTAGGCCAATCACAGCCATCCGTGATTGGAGATAGACGGTTCAGATTTAAAAGGACAACACCATTCCCGGATCTTAGGAAAGAATTCCAGCTTTAATAATCCAGACTCTTCCGAAACCCTCCAAACCGCCTTCTCCTTCCTCCGTATATATATACTCCTCCAAATCCCCCATCACCTCTCCCTCAAATCACATTCTCTCTCTCTCTCTCTCTCTCTCTCTCTCTGTGTGTGAACTCAGCAACCATGCCGACCTCTGAAGAAAACACCCCGCCTCGGCCGCCCTACGTCATAACCGTCTCCGCACCCGAATCTGACCAATTCCACTTACCACTCATGGCAGCAATGATGGTAATCCATGACTCCGCCGCCGAAAACCCACATCAACCAGACAAAGACAGCCTGTTGCCGGCGTCGAAGAAGTCAATCGAGGCTATGCCGACGGTGATGGTGACGGAATCGGAAACAGAGTCACTAGGGTCGGAGTCGTGTGCGATATGCTTGGGGGAGTACGAAATCGGTGAAGAAGCGAAGGAGATGCCGTGTAAGCATCGGTTCCACTCGGGTTGTATCGACAAGTGGTTGGGGATACACGGGTCGTGCCCGGTGTGTCGGTACGAGATGCCGGTGGAAGAAGACGGAGGTTGGGATGCGAAGGTGATGGAAGAGGAGAACAGGGGGAGGAGAGGGGAAGGGCTTAGGCTTGCGTTTTCCATTGAAACTGTTCCATGGGGTTTTGGTTTGAGTTCTGATGATGATTATGGAAGGAGTGATGATGAGGGTGGAAGTGATGGGGATGAAGCTGCTCATGACTTGGAGATTGAATTCGATTCAATGATTGATTGATTGATCTTTTTTTCTTTTTCTGCTGTTGATGATGCATGGCGTGTGTAGGAAAGTTTTGATTGTTTGATTGTTTTGGTAGGGATTCTTCTGTACAGAATAGCCGAGTTTTCGAATTATTGGTTTTCTCAGTTATTTCAATATTAATGCCGTTTAATTTTCTTGTTTATGTATGCATTAAGATGGTTTGGAATCTTTGGATGGATCTGGGGTTGCTGTCCAGGTGTTGTGCACATCCGGGCCCTCCGTTGCTCGGATGGACGACCTAGATTTCATCTTTATATTGCAGGGGTGCACAACAGCAACCGCAAGTCCTCTTTGGATATGTATGGAGTAAATACGGTATTTTCGATAACTCAGGTATTCGGGTTAGCTTATTTGTTCCTCGAATAATCCTAGGAAGTTAATCCCACCGTAAAGGTAGAGCAAAGTGCTGTATGTTTTAGTCCCAAAAAGAGTTGATAGTGCCCAAGAGGTTTCGGGTTTTAGGAGGGAGAGGGCGAACCGGCGAAGGGTGGGACGAAGACTTTTGTACGGTCGAAACAGTTTCTTAATTCTGATTCAAAATTGGCCTATGCTGCATGTATTGGCAGCAATGGATATCTGAAGTATCAAACGGGGAGACAGAAAGGAAACTAAAAGGCTGCAGTACTTTAGGCCGTTCCTTTTAGTTTCATGAGAGCAACTTTTGTATGAAACATGTGTTTTTTTGTTGAAGTGGTTTTATGTGAACCGGGCATGGTACCTGAATCTTTCTTACTGTTTACTCATTCTGAAAGATTCAGGTTGTTGGAGTTCTTCAACAGAGTTCCATGGACTACCTTCGTCTAAAGGTTTTGAGAACCGGTTTTTGATAATCAAATTTTGAGGAAAAAACCCTCTAAAACCAAACAAACAACTCCATAATAGACTATGTTTAAAGGTTTTGAAAACAGGTTTTTAATGACAGGTTTTAAGGGGGGGTTCCACTAAGGATATTACTAATTTTTTAAAGATATTACTAATTTTTTATCTGGTTGCAATAGAACGAGGGACAAACAAATCCAGATGGAGGGAGTATAAATTAGAAATTGGATAGCGCACCCCATCCCAGGCACTCATGTACTCAATGGTTTAGATACAACAACAATAACAGAACCCATATAGTTCCCAATCACTGGGGGTACGGGCGGAAGATGATTAAAGATAGACCTAAACTTTGACAATATGAACAAAATGACTGCTCTCAGAATACGGCTGAAATAGTAACCCTCTTAAACCTCCAAGAATCGAGGAGCTACATGGACGTGTTGCTGCAGAATCATGCTCTTAAATCAAAGCCAAAAGTCATCAGGAAGGGTAGACCTAGAGACCCAAATCAATTTCTATGCGCATGACAATGCTTCCTTCATTCATGATCCAGAGTATCTCACTAATGAGTACACTCAATGGTTCAGATATGTTTGTTAATTTTTATCGGTAAGAGCTAGAGCTAACTCTGACTGGTAAGAATACTTTTACGAATCTGAATCATCGATTGCGGAGAGATGACTTAGATGAGCGCTACATAGTGTAGCGCAAAGAGACGCTATACCTCGGGTCTATAAATTGCATGCCAAAAGAAGTCTTCACATTTCAAATTGAACACTAGCTATAGCATTGGATTCACAACTTCTCTGTTTGGAACTTGGGGACGGAAGGAGAAAGGAAGGAAAAATAATAAAGAAGAAAATTGGAGGCAAAGTCAAGAAGAAATTGGAGGAAAAAATGCACTCGTTCTTTAAACTTTCCCTTCTCCTCCTCTAGAAACCAAACAATAAAAGGAAAAGTCGTAAAATTCACTTTGTTTCCATTTCTTTCCTAAAGTTCCAAACACAATATAGAGGAAACAAATAAAGATAGACCTGACGAAGAAGATATATACGTGAAGATAAACTCAGTATGCATTTAGCGAGTTTGCAGAAGCCTCGGCTCAGTTTGGATGATAGTAATCTCAAGGGGGAATTGGAATGTGTTGCCTTCTACCCATGATTCCAATGTTTGGAATAGACTGGAACGGGAATGTGATACTAGGTTTTTCTCATTTCGACGTTTGGCAGAGATAGGAATAAAGATGTGATTCCTGATGACATATTCAACCAGGAACCACATTCCCAGACTGAGTGGGAATCTGATCCCTCCCTTACCCCACGAGAATCTCATATTCCTGGCTCATTCATTAAGAAAAGGGAATGTTAACTTTAATAAATTTCCAAAATATTTGTTTCCCATGTAAGATTATTGAATTAATCCAAACACCGAAATGCAATTCCTCCAGGTATCAAATTCCTAGGAATTCTCCTGGAAATCGTATTCCTATTCCTACCTAAGAAAATTCCCATGAATTTGATTCCCGATGATCATATTGCTTTACCTACTCAAGATTCCAGTTATCCAAACACAACCCTTTTTCAGTATATTTGGTAAAAAGATCACAACCCTTTCTTGTTTCTCATCCTTTCTCACGTCCCAAAGGGCACGTAAAAGAAGTGTGAGAGACACTTCGATGACAGAAAATTTCATTACCATGCAAGCCAAAAGCACTTTTTAATTTTGAAGTGTGAGGTGATTTAGTTCGCAAGTAGCAAGGAAATTCGCGAGGACGTATAAATGAATTATCCTGCAACAAAGCTAATTGAAATTGGACACACCCCAATCACTGGCCCTTAAACCAAAAGAATAAGAAGAACAATATGAAGTATGTTTGATCAACTCCGAATCTGAAGAAATTATTTGCCCCTCTTGTAAGGAAGTCGAGAGAATAAGTTGAGCTAATACAAGAAGTTTCGGTATGTCAAGTCAAATTGTGGGGCGGGGATAGCGATGAGCTCAATTCTGGAACCAAGCCCAGGTCAAGTGACTTGAATTACACAAGATCAGACTAAATTCGAAAGCTTGAGAAGCTGATTTTGACTTAAGAACCTTGTTATTCAGCAGAGTTTGGAGGATCAGTTGGCTATGCCAAATCCATTACAGTATTTGCAGAGAAAGAGCTAGCAGATTATTTTTGCCATACTTGTGGAAAAGAGCAGGCCCGGAAAAGTTCAATTTGCATGATCTATGTCTAAGTGAAATAGCAATCAAACTAACATGACAGAATAAACGCAATTTCAGACCAGTAAAAGGGATGGACAGACGTGCGTTTTTTTACCAGGCTCTCCACATTCCTGCAAGGAGTGAACTAAATGCCTAGAACTCCATATCTCCTTACTTTCTTCCTCTATTTTCCTTTGCGAAAATTTCATCTATGCAGCCAAAAAGGTTTTAATAATTCCACTTCCAATTTAAAAAAGGCAATATGTTTCTCTAAATTCTTAGAGGTAAAGTGTGTATAATCTAATGCTAGTAGACAATATATGTGTTCAAAATAGTTAAGTTCAGAGTGCACACACCATGGGAGAGAAATCACAAGTTTGCAACTAACACTCTGCGCAAAACAAGAAGAAGGAAAAAAAAAAAAAGAGTTGGAAACCATCTTTGAAACATCGTACTCGTTCATAGTGCTACAAATTAGCGAACAATTGATAGAAGGTGAATAATTTCGAAACTAATCAGCAACTAAAGTGCAGACATATGATAAAATACTCCTTATTGGTCAAACCAAGGATTCATATACAATCTCCTCCAAATCATATACACCATTATAACTTATTCCCATGATCTTATTTCTAGAACAGCATAAAATTTCAAAGACGATGGTCCAGTATCAAATATCGAGTATGCTTCCTATATAAGTAAGAGTAAAAACCACATGAACACTTACTTTTTGACCTTTCGCGGCTTCTTTGGTCCCGGAACCTCCATTCTGCCAACAGAACAGCCACACCTCCCCCTAAACACAAGCACAGCTTTTCCATTAGGGGGTGCCATTTTCTTAAGCTCAGATTCCAATTCTATGTGATGATCGCGTGCCAATTCAAACACCCCTTTCTTTACACCATCTTTCCCCACAAAACTACTTGAATTCTTCACAAACTCCTCTGTCTCAAGCTGGATATCGAATTCGGCCACCTTACGCAATCCACGGCAACCAGGTCTCCCACATTTCCGACTCACACACACTGTGATTGCCAATACAGCAACTACTGTGCACAAAATACTCAGCCCTAAACACCCATAAATAACAGGAGCCCCAGAAACCTCCATTTTCACCGCAAAAACCAGAGCTCTAACAAATTCTATTGCATAAAAAGTTAAAAGCTTTACATGGGGAATTAGTAAAACCCCCAAAGCACCAATCACTGCGATCAAGATGAGCACATCGATTGCTGCAAATCGAGAATGTTGACAAGCTGGGATGCTAAAGTAATTTGGCGAATTGGGTGCCTTTTTCTGCCTCAATTTGGAACAAGGGTTAATTGAATTCACAGAATTAGACATATCTATCTGTTGATCAACCGAGACCAAGGTATGAAAACAGATCATTTGGATTAAAACCCAGAAATTAAAACTGATTATAGATCAAACCCAGATTACAGATCAAACCAACGCAAGCGAAATCACTCGATTTCAGATCGACCCACCTTCAAATTGTCGTAATCTGGGTTTGATCATTTGGAGCAAAGAAGGGAAGGGACTGATGTAAAGAGAATTGGGTTTATGTTTGACAGAGAAAGGAAGAGTCTTTCATTCATTTATCGCCATCTCTTTAAGCTCTCTCTCATGTCACGTAATGTGTTGGATTACAGAGAGTCATACACGTCTAGTGGGAAATCTCAATTTTTCAACTGCTAGCAAATTGATGCGGTGGGGATTTGCGGGCTGAATTAGTGTACTGTGGACTCAGACTTCTTAAACAAGTTGTATGATTTGACGATGATTTTTGTAGGGGGCTGACATGGTTTCCACTATGGCTGGGCTTAGTCGGCCCTACCTAATTTTAGGCAGACTTTTTTGTCTAAACGCGGCTATGGGTACGGACAAGGCGCATAAGCTAAATTTACGAAGTCTATTTCAACCGTCTATTTCAGAAATTAATAGTCCAAATTTTAAATAAATTATTCGAGCGAACAAACAGTTAAAATGCACCGACCGTACATATTGTGTACGCATACCTGCGTACACGAAGTAATTTTGTTTTTGTCCATTTGACTTTTTTACTTTAATTTTTTTTATTAAAAAGATTATCAAAATAATGTAATATCAGCAAATTTACACACATAAATGTGCACATAGATCGCATTGTGAGGTCTACTTAGGAGTTTCACGGAACAATTCGAGCCGATCATTAATTTTCGTGTGGCTCAGTGGAAAATTAGCTCCATTTTAACTTTAAGTGCTTGATCCGACATTCCAAAATTTTGATTCAGTGATTGAAGTTATAAAAATTAAAAGATTGGATCAAGCAATTAGAGATATTCGGTTGAACTCGACATTTAGCTGGGTCATTCTAAAACACATTTTTAAATTAGTAAACGGCTCGAATTGTCTCCGTAGAACTTTGAATCGGAAACCAAGAAGCGATCTATGCGCGCAAGAAGCCTCATAGTGGATATGCACTTTAACTTTCACATTCTTTGACACATATTTTTGTAGAAACTTTGCACAAATTTTCAATTTTATTGACAGTCAATGAATTGTTTTTTAGCATTTTCTTACAAGTTTTCTGAACTGCATTTTTCCATGGTAAGAGTGTATAATTATCGCAATTCCACTTAAGAATTCTAAGAATTCAATACATTATTTTTTTTTTCGACTTTTAAAGGGGTTTACCTCTCTCTATTGATTTCTTGTATATTATTTGAGATTATGTGAATTTACTATAGGGGTCACACGGTCTGGATTGGACAGGTTCTCTAGAAATCCAGTAACCAGACCATTCTAATCGGTTCTAGAAAATTAAGAACCAAAACCTAACTAATATACGTGTAGAACCTGTCCAAATCCAAACCGCAAGACCGGACCGGTTTTGGTTCAGTACGTTCCGGTTTTACCCCATTAATAGGCACACGTTAGCATTTTCCTTTATAATTTGAAGCACTAAACAACTCATAAAAAAGTTATAGGATTTTATAAGATTCGAAACCAAAAAATACCATATTAAAGACTTCCTAACAAAATAAATTTCTACTCTAAATAGACATAGAAGAGTACCTTACTAGGGAAAAAAAATATTAACTTACCAAATCAAGATACATAATTATGCATACATATAAAATATTAATGTGTGTATATATATATAAATTAATATTATACGGTCCGGTTCGTTAACTGTGGTTCTTAAATTGAGAACCAGTAACCGAACCATACCAGTTCTTATTCAGTTATTCTTTTAAAACAATAACCAGACTATTGAACCGCATAACCTAACCAAATAGAATGGTTCGGTCCGGATTGGATCACTTTAGTGGTTATATTGGTTTTCTTGTGCACCCCTAATTTATTGTAGGGCCCTAGAAATTACTGGCATTTGTTTTTGGGTGGAGAAGTGGAAATTGTTTTTCCTGAAATTGCACTTTAGTTTGGCAATGAGAAAAAGAAGTCGTTTCAATTGGACAAAAATAGCAAATCGATTATTTTAGGCAGCTGGCCTGAATTTGAACAAAATATATAGTTTGGCAGAGTTGGAAAGTTGCCTTTCTAACGCATTAAAAAAGAAAAAGAAAAAATAGGAGGATTATCTTACCGGACGGTAATTACTTTGTTACATTTTCGAAAGAGAAAGAGAAATGAATAATGAAAGGAAATTGGTTTTCCATATTTTAATAGCAAAGAAAGCGGGAAAGTAATTAATAAAGGGAACTGCTAATGGTTGTCATAGTGCACTTGTTAAGAGTACAAAAAAATACAATTTAAAAATACACTTGTACTTTAAAGTGTATTTTTTTGTACAAGTAAGACCCACAAAGTGTACTTTTTGTACTCTTAACGGGTGCACTATGACGCCCGTTAGCATAACCTTTAATAAAATACCAACCTACCTCAGAAACACACAAACAGAGCTACAACTAACTCGAGCTTAAATCAATTATATATAAACTGAGTGCTTAATGAGCTAAGTATAGAGTGTTCGCAAACCATCTCGGTTCGTTGCAGCTCCTCTACTCACGACACGTGATTGATGTGGATCAAAACTTCCCCAGCCAAAATGCAGTATATACTCCGTCCATTTCAAAATAATAGTCTACTACGAAAAAATGTGCAATGTTCGGATCACAAATTAAAATATCTTCTAGCATAATTTTCAAAAATTTTGGACACCAAATTAATGAGCTCAATTAGTTCTTTAATTTGGTGACAAAAATTCACAAAATTATGCTTGGAAGCATTTTGTTATGTGATCCAAAAAATTATACATCTTTTCTCAATGAACTATTATTTTGGAACGGATGGAGTACTCAACATAGGCTTATTATCTATTGAGGGATGGGTGTCAAGCCTATTTCGTAATGAGCTATTATTTTGGAACGGACGGAGTAATCAACATGGGCTTATTAACTATTAAGGGATGGGCGTCAGGCCTATAGTAGGCTGGGGTTGGGTCATGTTTTTTCGGGCTCTCAATTTATTTAAGGCTAAGTTTTCCGTTTGATTTTAGCAACTCAGTTGCTAAAATTAGCCATGATTTTAACAATAATTTTAACAAATGAGTTCAACAGGTGCTAAAATCATGGTATTTCAAATAAAAAAAATTAAGTGTTTATGTGTATTATTTTTTGAAATTTTCACACCGAATTAAAGTACACGAGAAGTACTTTAATTTGGTGCGAAAAAAAATCGAAAAACAATACACGGAACTACTTCATTTTTTGATTTCAAAACCATGATTTTAGCACCTACTAAACTTATAGCAACTGAATTGCTAAAATCTTTTGAAAAATTATGCTGGCTGTGTTTGGTTAGATAGTTTAGTTTAGTTTTGATGATGTCATCAGGTGTAATGAGTGGAGAGAGATAGAAAGAGAAATGAGGGAAATTATGATGCCATCAAAACTAAAACTAAAACTAAATTGAAAAACGAACCGGACCGCTGTGACTCATAATTTTTGTCCCAAGTTTATTTGATTCGGGCCTCGGGCTATTCCCAGAATCCCAGCTTCGAGGATATCTCGAGGATATCGTCGCGTAATTCTGAACAATGGGCCTTGGACCCAACTTACAGGCATGTAAGTGATTCTAAACGGGCCTTGGACCAAATTTAAAGCCTGTAAGTGATATAAGTGAGTTACTACCTTGTCTATATATATATACTCTTTTTAGCTCCACAGCCGCCTCACCCCTTTGCCTTTCTCAAACCCGTCCCAGACCTAAGCTACAGGGAGAGTATGCATCGACCTCTCTCTCTCTCTCTCTCTCTCACGACTCACCAGTGACCAATCTATGTCCATCAATATGTGTCCATCGATCTCGCTGTTGACTCCGTTAATCCATCGATGGAGACCAGCGATCGTCCGTCCAGAGAGAGACGATCGGTGTCCATCGACTCCATCCGTCCATCGAGAGAGACCAGCGGCGTCATCGAGGTCTGTTCACTTTCTTTGTGTATAGTTGTATCTCTCTTTCTCTCTTGATATGTGTGTGTATATGTGACTGTAAATTTTTAGATCTGGAAGTTTATATATATATATTCATGTATATGAATGTAAATGTTTAGATCTAGAGGTTTCAGACTGGTTGACTGAAAATCTGGTGTACTATCTCTCTCTCCGAACCGACACCTAAACCGGACCGAACCGAACCGGGACGAACTGAACCGAAACCGAACTGACCTTTAAAAATCGATTTCGGTCCAGTGGTACTCCTGAACCGATTTTTTTTTCGGTTCACTTGAACATGGCTAAGAACTGGACCGAACCGAGCCAGTTTCAGCGCCAGTATGTACTGTAAAGAGCCGTAATTTAAAAAAAAAAAAAAAAAAGAACATACGGGAAAAGTGTCGGATTACTTTTCAATAGTAAATGTGGGGCGAATGTGTTAACTTTCTTTTGTTGAGCTTGATGATAGCACATTAATTAGTAGAGAGGGGGGGGGGGGGGGGGGGGGGTAGGGTGTGATATGCACCGTGTATGTAAGATAAGATACAGAGAGAGAGCATCACTTTCTCCCCAAATCATGTTACATGTACAACCATTTCGGCTCCAACCATGTGCTGTGTTACTCGGACTCGTCACTTTTGGTGAAGTACCTGTGTCAACACGACACGACACTGGTACGGTGCGAGATCCGTAGCCAGCAAAATCCGGATACTCCTGCTTTCCCAGCTCCATATCTCGAAAGAAAAGAAGACGAAGAAAAAGAAGAGAGAAGAGAGGAGCGAAGAAGAAGAAGATGAAGAGAGGAGGAGAGATGCTCACCTGTGATACTTGGAGATTGAGTTGCAAGTTCACTGACTGTGAACTCGTTATCGTGGAAGACGAAGCAGCGTTTTATCATCGTGGAAGAAGAAACAGATGGGGCTGCTGGTTATAACCCTAATTGAACTTGGGCTTCTCTATTAAATTGGGCTACATGTCTAATATGTTGTAATGGGCCTTTTGTTTTTCCCTTGGACTATTAGTAGGCTTGCACATTGGGGCAAATAGAAATGGATTCCATAATTTTTTTATGGGCTTTTATTATCCAACAAAAGAACCAATATATTTTTAATACATAAAATACCCATTATTTAATATATTAAAATTAAAAATATTTTAAATATATATAAGTTCATAAAAAAATCCATTTTTTAATAGATTGAAATTAATAATATTTAAAAAATATTATAAAAAATATTATTTGACGTATCCCCGTACCTATGTCCAAATTTGGATCCATATCCGCCATCCGTGTATCTTGTATTTTTCAACTTAAGGTGTTCGACACCTAGATTCGCACCCACACCCGACACCCGTACCCGAGTCCGAGTAACACAAACCATGTACAACACCTCACATACATGTGGAACCCACACACAATTATTGGTGTAGGCTCTACGTGTATGTGAATGGGTTGTAAATGGTTGGAGGCGAAATGGTTGTACAAGTAGCATTTTTGCTTTCTCCCCCTCCCCGGCCTCTCTTCCTCTCTCTCTACCCTCACGGCTTCTCTCTCTCCCTTCAAAAAAAAAATCAAATCCCAATCTCCAAACTACCATGAATCTACCCAAAATCAGCCAACCATAACGCAGTTGTAGCTCGGATTCTTGTGCTTCGGACTTGGTAGCTCGTTTTGGAGGGGTCATTGGATTGGAGAAGGTTAGGGCTTTGGTTGAGCTAGGGTTTGGAGTTCTAGCATACTTGAGGTAGGGGATTTTCTATCATTTCTGAGTGATTATGAGTAACTTGTGCATAAATACTTGAATTGAACTTATCTCCTTAATGATTTTGTTGAAATCCATTAAAAACCCACTTAGCTCCATGTTATTATCTGATTGTTCTTTGAATTGATTGGAAACCCACCTTACTTTTATGTTTATAAGTTATTTGACATGCAAATTTTACTTTGAGAGTAGCCCAACTTGGTGGCTTAGTTAAAGAAACCCCTGAATCTCTGTTGACTGTTGTTGCTGCCCCTGTTCATTGTTGTTCCTGTCGGGACGGGTTCATGGCTGTCCGGAGTCTCCGGATAGATTTTACAGTGTTGACCCGCGGCCTTGTCTTAACTCAAGTTGCTCGTTTAGTCTTTGTGTGACGTTCCTTAACGCATTTCGTAATAAGAACTTGTGAATACACGCGTGGAAGTATCCTAAACTTACTAAGTTTTGCTTTAAAAATGATAGGCTCATCTAGTGATTTGCTTAAAGTGTGTAATGGTCTAAAACTACTTGAACGCTTGTCTTGCTTGTCCTAACCTTATGAGTTAACGTCAAACTCACTTTCTAAACGAGGTGAAAACTTGTCAGATTAGGTGAATTATGAATTGAGAAAAATTAGTGTATAAAAGGGGAACATACGAGGGCTCAACAGCTCGACATGGTACTGGGTCCCTTTTCAATTGCGTTGCTAAAGTTGTTTCTTAATACGACGTAATCAAGGTGAAGTTGGGACACCTTGGATACAAGTTGAACACAAAGGGGACAATTGGGCATAATGTGTGGACACTAGCCTTGACAAGAGGAGTGATAAAAAAAAATAAAAAGGGGATATTATAGTATTGTGGAAACCAAGACTTTTAACTTCGATTTACTTGTGACAATACGTACACGCATCAAAATTAACGAATTCTAGGCAATTGGAGGGACACGTGAACCCTTACAGATACCTGTGGGATACGGGGAATGCATGATTGAGTGCTTGTAGGACACGTCGATACTTTTGGGACACACGAACATTCATATGAGATACGAATACGTGGAAAAATTAATTGGGGATCTATCAAATGTTTGTTAAGATGTGTGAGGGGTCTCCTATACCCGAAATGATTGAAATGGAAGTTACGAGGTGCGTGTTGTGGGAAATGTCGATGAAATTGTTAATGGAAATAAAAGATAAGAGAATCATTATAGTACTTGATGTTTAAAAGGTTAACTCCTGGCATGTTTGTGACAACTTTAAGATATTTTACAGTCGGTCCTTTGGTAAGAGGGAAGCTAGAAAATTGATGGTCTAATTTTATATCGTGTGAGTATGGGTAGAATTGTGTGTGAGTAGAGCTAATACTTTAGGGTGGGATGAGGTCGTTATGCTTTTTATTTATAAATGTTCGAATGCCTAGAACGCATCGTGTCATTATTATTATTATTTTTTTTATGTCTCGCAAAAGACTAGATTAAAAAAAAAAAATTGATTGAAGAATACTAGGCGAAGTGAATGTTCACCCCTTTGTTTACAGGTATCAATCTTGAAGCACGAATTGGAGTGCTTGAAAGCATACATGACAAGCCATTTGATAAATTCATGTACATCCTTTTGGGAGATAAGCTTGTAAAAAGTTTTATTTTTGTTCTCTCTGACTTGGAAGAATGTAAAATCTTAAATTATTTTCTTGACTATTTCATGGGACACGGGTACGTAGTTTGGGCTTATTATTAATCTTGATTATTGAACCTTATAAGTAAATTTGTGGGACAGGACTTATGAGATTTATGTATATTCTTTGAGAGAAAAGTCTATACTTTAAACTAGTTGAAAATCGAGGGCGTAACATGTACTATGTAGCAATAGTGATCCCATTACGCCTTTGATGCAATCCCTGTATCAAACCCCACTGCACTTTTTAAGTAGGGTTACCACATAGTACTCCTTTTACACGGAGAAATCAAGAACCTCGAGCTCAGGTACCCAACGATCTTTAAAATATGAAACTTCTCTTCATAACCCTGTTTTCTTTCCTTTACGCCAGCAAACCACAATCATCTCACTCTCCAGCTTTCTTCAAACTCGCCATCCAGTGGCCAAATTCATACTGCAACACCCATGAGGCCCGTCGAAAACCATGTAAATTACCCATCCCTCAGAAGTTTACCATCCATGGGTTGTGGGCGTACGACTTGGCTGGAAAATCACTTCCCAACTGTCAACACGAAAAGATACTGGAAGTGTCTGACGTCCGTTATAAATGGGGTGAACTTCAAAAGGAGTGGCCCAACTTGGCTAGATATGACTTCGACTTCTGGGTCGAAGAGTGGGGTAAACACGGGAGATGTCTCCACGGCATGACGCCGAAGTAGTATTTTGACACTGCAGTTGATATACTGGAGCAAGTTGGCCCTCTGCGTCAAGTTCTACTGGAAGGCAACGGTACATATGGCCAAATATGGCACAAATTTTTTGAATCCAGGTTTTCATTATTTTTTTTTTCCAGCCTCCTTATATTTCCTTGTTTTATTATTTTTTTCTTTGTGATTTCGGGTTATCACCACATCCGAGTGATTTTCATTTGAAGAATGAGTTCCCGATTGCCATTTATAGCCAAATCTTTGTCATTCCCAAGATCAAATGCAACACAGATGCACAAGGTTGATCTCAACTACATGAGATACACTTCTGCGCGTCCACTTAGGGAGTGCTTCTCAATTGTAGCTATGCCAATAGGCACCACATTGCAAACATAACGAGAAACTGCCCAATCAAGATCTTGTACACTTCAGAGCCATTGGCACCACTGCATCCTGCTCCCACTCTGTGGTCATGGTGGATATGTTTTGTGGTGTATATGTTTTTTCGTTTATCTGAGCTATGTTAGCCAAGTTCACTAAGTGCTAAGTAGTAATAGTTTTTTCTGTGCTAAGTAGTTAAGTGTGCAAAGTTGTTAAGTGCTAAGTAGTTAGGTGTGCTAAGTAGTATAGTCTTTTCTGTGCTAAGTAGTTAAGTGCTATTACTACTTAGCACTTCGACAACTTTGCACACTTAACTACTTAGCACAGAAAAAACTGTTACTACTTAGCACTTAGTGAACTTGGCTAACATAGCTCAGATAAAACGAAAAAACATATACACCACAAAACACATCCACCATGACCACAGAGTGGGAGCAGGATGCACTGGTGCCAATGGCTCTGAAGGGTACAAGATCCTGATTGGGCAGTTTCTCGTTATGTTTGCATTGTGGTGCCTGTTGGCATAGCTACAATTGAGAAGCACTCCCTGAGTGGACGCGCAGAAGTGTATCTCATGTAGTTGAGATCGACCTCGTGCATCTGTGTTGCATTTGGTCTCGGGGATGGCAAAGATTTGGCTATAAATGGCAATTGGAAACTCATTCTTCAAATGAAAGGTCACTCGGATGTGGTGATAACCCGAAATCACAAAGAAAAAAATAATAAAACAATGAAATATAAGGAGGCTGAAAAAAAATAATGAAAATTTGGATTAAAAAAATTTGTGCCATATTTGGCCATATGTACCACTGCCTTCCAGTAGAACTTGATGCAGAGGGCCAACTTGCTCCAGTATATCAACTGCAATGTCAAGATACTTGTTCGGCGTCATGCCGTGGAGACATCTCCTGTGTTTAGCCCACTCGTTGACCCAGAAGTTGAAGTCATATGCAGCCAAGTTGGCCACTCCTTTTCAAGTTCACCCCATTTATAACGGACCGTCAGACACTTTCAGTATCTTTCCGTGTTGACAGTTGGGAATTGATTTTCCAGCGAAGTCGTATGGCCACAACCCATGGATGGTAAACTTCTGGGGAATGGGTAATTTACATGGTTTTTGACGGGTCTCATGAGTGTTGCAGTACGAATTTGGCCACTGGATGGCGAGTTTGAAGAAAGCTGGAGAGTGAGATGGTTGTGGTTTGCTGGTGTAAAGGAGAGAAAACAGGGTTATAAAGAGGAGGAGTTTCATATTTTAAAGATCGTTGGGTACCTGAGCTCGAGGTTCTTGATTTCTCCGTGTAGAAGGAGTACTGTGTGGTAGCCCTACTTAAAGAGTGCAGTGGGGTTTGGTACAGAGATTGCATCCAAGGAGTAATGTGATCACTAATGTTACATGGTACATGTCACGCCCTTGATTTTCAACTAGTAAAGTATAGACTTTTCTCTCGAAGAATATACATAAATCTCATGTCCTCCCCCACAAATTTACTTACAAGGTTCAATAATCAAGATTAATAATAAGCCCAAACTACGTACCCGTGTCCCATGAAATAGTCACGAAAATAATTTAAGATTTTACATTCTTCCAAGTCAGAGAAAATAAAATTTCTTTACCACTGCCGTCCGTGGAAAGATTGCAGTCGCCAACCACCATCAACTTGTGCGCCTTTTTCTTGTTGGGATCGATTGCATGCAACCTGATACTTCTGATTCTGGTGAGTTTCGGTGCTTAAATTTTTGCATTATGCAAGTAGTTTTAGCCTGTAGAATCTAGGGCTTTTTCAATGGCACGCGTGCTTAAATTTTTACAATTGGGGATTTTTGTTTGATTAGGGCTTTTTTGCATTGTGCACGTACTTCCTATGAGTCGACAGTTGGGGGTTTGGGTTTATAGAATTAGTGAAGGGTTTAGGCCGATTTGTTTGGTATTTTTTTTTGTTTCTTACCTTGGGATGAAGGGTTCAAGATTGTTTTGTGGGGGAACTGATTTATGGTTGTTTGGAGGGCCGGTGAATGGGAACTCTGACTTCTTTGGTGTCCTTTTTTGGAGGTTATGAACACCTGGTTTTTTTATGCATACAACACTTGTCACACCGTGCACATGATCTGATACTTTCTTGGTTATGCAAGGCTGTCTTGTTACATATTGAAAAGCATTAATTTTTACTTATAGATTATGTGCTATAGTAGCTCACGTTTTAAACATTAATCCGTGTTGAATTCATGATCCTGACATTTGGGAGTGACTCGCTTAATTCAAACTGCTACACAATAAGACTCGGAACTTGAGATTTCACGAAAATTGTGAATCCCAAAGTTCCGATGGATTGTATGACTTTACAATTCCCATGAATTGTATGACTTCACAATTCCCATGGATTTGTCAAAAGTTGGATTCTTCCTATAACAATGGGCTGAGTCTTTTGATTGCGGGTTTGGAGGCGCTTCAAACGTTGTCTCAAGAATATGCTGTATACACATGACAGGTATGGGGCTCAAGACCAAAGTTAGGGAAAAAATTTTCTGGCTGAAAATTGAGAAGCTGGCAAGTTCACTCAAAGATATATAGGGTAAATTTCTCTTATATCCCTTCGACTTTACGCGAAAGTTCAGTTTGGTCCTTCATGTTTCAATTTGGACAAATTAAACCTTCCACTTTGAAATTGGTTTTCACTGTCAACCCCCTGTTGCGTTCCGTTAACAATTTGGACGGAAAATCGACATGTGCCCAACACATGATCACTTTTGAGGGGTATTTATGTACATTTACCTCTCTGGCTTCTCCCCATCAACACAAACCCTCTCCCTCTCTCCTCTCCAATTTTCATCACCCAAATATTCCCTGAAAATCTATGTTCTCGTATGCGTTCACCATTAAGATCAATGGGTGGTTGAATTCGTTGTATTCCAACTAGGCATCATGTGCAATCGGGTAATTAAAAAAAGTCTTGTAAAGTCCCTTTGATTTCCTGAACCGCTTCAGTAGTTGATCCCCCTTTGATCTTGGGCATCATGTATCGAGGGGTCTCTAGAACAATCCCGCACCGTGAGCTCTGAAGGAAAGGCCTTCTGCAATGATTGATTTTGATGATTGATTTTGCTCCAGTGACTTCTCATACTCCTCCAACCCATTGTAGACGACACCAATAAGCTACCTATCATGCGCAACCTCCACCAAATTATTCCTCTTTTTGGCAGTTTCGGCAATGTTTGTGGTTTCTTTTTTGTCGTTCTGTCTTGAGGAAATCTAAGGCAGTGGGGGTTGTGGGTCCACAACGGTATTGAAATTGTGAGATTGAGTTGTGTAAAACTGGTGGGTTTTGATCTTAGATGAGGGAAATCCATTGGATTTGAGGTGGGTTAGGGTTGGGTGGTTGTTTTGGTCAGTGGTGGTGGAGGTGGCGAAAATGTGGGGCACGAAATTTTGGAGAGGAGAGAGAGAAGAGTTTGGGGTAAAGAAAGAGAGTTGAATGGACATAAATACCCCTCAAAAGTGATCATGTGCCCAACACATTTCGATTTTTCGTCCAAATTGTTAACGAAACGCAACTGAGGGTTGACATTGAAACCAAAATTTTGGAGAGGAGAGAAGAGTTTGGGGTAAAGAAAGAGAGTTGAATGGACATAAATACCCCTCAAAAGTGATCATGTGCCCAACACATTTCGATTTTTCGTCCAAATTGTTAACGAAACGCAACTGAGGGTTGACATTGAAACCAATCTCAAAGAGTGGAAGGTTTAATTTGTCCAAATTGAAACATGAAGGACCAAACTGAACTTTCGCATAAAGTCGGAAGGGATATAAGAGAAATTTACCCGGATATATAACATGGTTTTTGAGTTAATTTCACCCTACTTGTTACATTTCAAAACCTTCATCTCAAGCTATTGTCATTCCAGTTTCTGTACAAGCATCAACTAAAGGTTGATGAGAAAAAGAAAAAGTCGTTTGACAAACAGCTTGACTTTCTTCTGGGGCAAGCTGAAAGGTATACTGCTTTCATGAAGTTTTTCCAACTATATGGGGTATATTGGCCTTTTGGTGCCATTTTTTTTTCTCTGTAATGCACCTTGTGAACTCACCAATTACTTGCAAGCCGATACATCCAAGCATTGAGTTTGGTCTCTCGTGTTTTGTTCTTGTTTCAATACGTTTCCTTACATCACTATAACTTTACTATTTAGGTATAGGGTAGAACTGTAAAATAAGTAACACTTCCTTTTGTAGCTGTGGAAAATAGAAAAAGCTTGTGCAGAAAACGAGACACTTCAATTGTACAAGGGCATGTTAGATTTAGACCTGCATCTCAGTAGTGAAAGATGTGGTTTTGTTGTGGATTCTTGTTTCTAAGTAGTCATGTCTCATATTGCAGTTGGCTTGGTCGCTGTGTTCTTTGGTGCACTTTTTTTGGGAAGTCTGGATTTTCATTGTAGTGTATAGTTTTTGCCTATGGATCTAATAACAACTGAATTGCCACAAAAGGTTTACAGTGTTATTTGCTGCATTGGCCAATCATGCTCTTCGTTTGCATGGTCACCCAAATTTTAAAAAGTATATGAGTAGTTAATAGATTTTCAAATCTCACTACCTAGTGAAGTATTAAACTACTTGCACGCTTTTCGTATGGTGAAGTCACATGTGTGAGCATGTTGAGGATATATATTGTGAAGTCACCCATCTCTCAAAAAGATTAAGCTTTTAAAGAAGTTGGTGATCCACAAATTTCTTGTTTGCTCAGTTTCCTTTTGTTTATTTGTGTAATTTAGCTTGTTGTAAAATATTATTTCATAGTTATACAATATCTTTTCGCAGGATTGGTTGGTTTGTGTTTATTGTCACTAGACTAATTCAAATATTGATAATCTAAGGGTTGGAGGGAAGTTGAACTTGGTCTTGTTATTTTTGGGAAGGGAAAAGTTCAGCCATTTGATTAATTTGATCCACTGTTGTGATTATTTAAGTTGGCTAAGATGGGAGTTGGCTTAGGTTATTTATTGTCGAGGATAGATATAGTATCTACTTCTAATCATGCTTCAGTAGTCTGGATAAACTTATTTGTGGCACTTCTATGTGCTTGTATTGTGCTTGGGCATCTGTTGGAGGAGAACCGGTGGATGAATGAGTCCATCACAGCTCTCTTAATCGTGAGTTTATGTATATGCTGATATGTACATGCATGTATTTGCAGCTTATAATGGCTGACAATAAAGTTAATTTTGCTGATGGTAGGGACTCTATGCACTGGAATTATTATTCTTGTAATCAACCACGTGAAATTGTGTTCATGGTTGAGTTTGTGTGCACTCCCACAATCCAGATAGGTCACATCCCAGAGAGATTCCAAGGTTTTATATATTTACGCTTCTTTCCATTTTTGAGAAGTCTGTAGTTTAATGAAGCATGTTTTTATATAACATATTATAGTATTTTGATTCTTATGTAGATGCTTTAGGGATTTGTTCATTGAGACATCTATGTTTTACATATATGTATCAAAACTGTTGTGCAATGTCAAAACGTAATACATTGTAATTTGGTTTCCAAAAAGGATTGCAAACGAACTGCAATATCCTTCATGATTGGCAATTTGGTTTGGTGTGTTATGGCCTAAAAAGTTAGCTGGCTTATTTTTTCGTCTTTATTTGATTTTTTTTTTCTTCGTGTTTTTTAGTTTTGCATCAACTTTTTGTGTATTATTGGTTCGTCTTGGCGAGAAGAATCAAAAAATTAAAAAATTATTATCGAAGCATAATTTTTTTTAATAAAGGCAAAAATATGTCAAAAAGCCAGCTTTTTACACTTTTTTCGATCTTATTCAAAAAATTGAGAGTTCTACTCATACTCTTTTACTTTCTTGGATTTTTCTCGCCGAGACGAACCAATAATACTCAAAAAAATCGATGCAAAACTAACAAACGCAAAAAAAAAAATCAAATAAAGACCAGAAAAAGTTAAGTTGGCTTTTTAAGCCAAAACACCACAAAATACTTCTTTTTTTACCTTTATGTGTCGATGTGCCCTTGTATTGTTTTTTCTTTGACCTTGCTTTACTTTTCTCTTTTGTGGGACTAGACACGAAGCCAGAATTGTTATATGAATACCACACTAATTGGCCATTCCCTTTTTCTTGAAATAGGTCAAGACCTCTCACTTTTACGCCTTTCGTTGAGAGAAGAGAGAGAAAGGGAGAGAGAAGAGAAATGACGACAAAGAAGAAGAAACTCGAATCGAACCACCATTGATGCACAACCATCTCCATCACCGACGACCAGGTCTCTCTCTCTCTCTCTCTGTTTTCGATTTGGATGAGAAACTAGGGTTTCCGATTTCGAAATTTCTCAAAAAAATAGGGTTCCGATTTGGTCCAAGAACAAGAAAATGAACCAGGTCCTGAAACCCTAATTCGTGAAACCCTAGTTCGAAGGTTTTATGATTTCAAATTCGTGATATTAAGGCTCCATTTGGATTGACTTGGATTTGAAAATATTTGTGTGTAATCATGATCCTCTACTGTTGAAAATTTTGTGCATTTGGAAAAGACAAAAAAATTGTGTGTAAATCCATAGGTGGAGATTTGATTTTATTTATTTTTCTGCAAATTGATTTCTTGGGGCTCATGTAGGAATATCCTTTGACTGCTTTCTTGTTCACAGCAGATAGTAGATTGGGAATAAACGGTTAAGCTTTTCCTTTGAAATAAACCTGTTGTAAAGATAGACGAACACCAGTAATGTGTAACTATGTATTTTTCAAGCAGCGCACACAAATTTTGGCCTGTTCATTCAAGCTTAGGAGGTTCATTGTGATCTTAGTCCTCTATCACAGTTCTTAAGAGATGAAAATATTCTGCCACTAGCATTAGGTTACTACCTACCGAATAACTGATCATAAAGCTAATTTTTTGGAGTGAACTTTTGTAGTTTTGATATTCACTTGATTTTGCTGAATAAAAGGTGAAATTGTGGTTGGGTTGTTTTCGTGGATTTAAGTTGGTGCAAAATGATCTGTTGTACCTTGTTATGTTAGAATTTTCATATCTGATTGCAATACTCTACAGACTACGTTGTTTCCATTAGGTACTGGGTTTTGATGGTTATGTTGGGTTTTCCACTCTTGTTCCTTTTAGTGGATTTGTGTTTCATGAGTTATGTTTCTGGATGTATGTTTTGAGTTATGGAAATTGTAGTATATCAGTTTGCTCCTTGTGGGAGTTATGTTTCAGGTGCAGCATATCAGTTGTAGGAGGAATTATGTTTCATATTGTACCATTATAGAAGCTTATTTTCTAATTTTTGTACTCTTTGCCAGCTCTTCGTAGTGATCCCCACCGACACAGCGACACTCTACATTTCTAACTTTATTTATTTGTTCGTTTCAATAGGAAACCAAGTCATCCTCTCAAGTTGCCGCATCAAAGGGGTTGTTGGATATTTGAAGCCGAGATTATTGGATACTTGATGAACAAGAATAGAAGGTATAATACGTTCGACGAAGCAGAAGTTTTCTTTGGGCATTGTTAAAGCTTCACGAGGATCAATTCAGTCTCTTATGAATGCGAACGGCCCGAACCCAAAATCAAACCAACGTTGGTGCTTCCACTTCGCCAAGTCCATAAATCAATTCGTGGAGCGCGAGGCCAATGTTCAAACTTTGGCCTTTTGTTGCAATTTTCTTCATGGGTTTGTTACTTGTATTTTGTTGGGACATCCATTGTATTCCGAATGAAGTTGTACTTCGTAGCTAGATGAATTAGTAGTAGATGAACTAATGACAATCATTTTCAGAAGGTTTAATGTGAAAGTTTATTATCACTTTGTATGAGCATATCTCTACGGATTAGTTACTCTTCTTTTTCAAGCTGGTGCTCATGTTCTCACTTCTCAATGAATCATGAATGAAAAGGATAGAAATCTTGCTATTCTAGTCTTCATTGTGTTCTTGTTTTTGAAGAATTCTCTGTGCCTCATGAAGAATTGTAAGGACGATATGGAAGGAAGAAATATGACCTTCACCTTCTCAAGTTGTATGAGGATTCCGATAGTTTAGATGTACATTATTTTGTTGGATAAAGTATGCACTAATTTGGAAGGGTTCCAGAATCATCTGTTTCTGAAAACAACATAAACAACATAATCAACATGCTTCCTACAGAAACAGGCAGCTAATGAGGTCATCTCCAACTCTTTACTTCTACTCAATACTATTGATATGAACCAATCCAATCGATAACTGACTGCTAAGAAGCACGATATGGACACGACACGATATAGATACAGGATACCAGTTCAAAAAAAAAAAAAAAGAACAAGAAAAAAGAAATACGGAATACAGACATGATACGACATAGACACGACCTATTCAAGCAACACAGGTTAAACAAATATAATCCAACACATGGAAACCTTGCAACATTCATCGGTAAAAAGAAAGCTTGAACCGAATTTGATTTTTTATTGATCGCATCAGTTGAGTACAAGTTAAAAAATTCATCTCTCTGACATTTCAAAAACATACTTTAAACAGCTGTAGTCCAAAAAAAAGGAGTTGATGCATCATTCCCTCCAACTGAAAGCACTTTTTCCTTGATCAGCTCCACATCTATAATAAATAACAAAATTGTAAATGAGATACGATAAATAGGAACAATGTAGACTCAATGTAGGTAAAAAGCTAAGCTAAGTGAATTTCTTGGAAAAGTACCATGGAAGAAATAGGGTATGGCATACAAAAGGAGAAAACCAAGAATACGTATTTGTGTTTATATCCAGGAAAACAAAGAGGCAGTGTGTGTAACATCAACTGTGGCAGTTGCTCAATTATCATTTCACGATCTTTTCAAGTATTCCTATTATAGTTTCTATTATACAGGACTATTTGAAATAATAACATAAAGGTATTTGGGAACATCTCCTTCGTTTTAAAGCCGTTGGATGAGATCCAACAGCTGTAAAAAAGAGTCCCGGATTTAAGCCTTATTCCAGGATCCCTGATAAGAAGGCTGCTGGATATTTGAAATAGGCATGTATATAGGCGTCCTATATTTTGATTCTCGATGCATCTTATTGAATCTGCACGTAGCCGGAGGATTACCTTTTGCGTGACTTGCAAAGGCTTGCTTCTAGGCGTAAACTTGCAGCTTACATATCTTATTTTAGTGTCTTGTGCATGCCATATTATGACTTCTCATTTAAATGTTGATGTGTTATTCTTGACCACGTTACACTTGAGAATGTTTTTCATGGTTTTACACTGATTTTCCTACAAATTTTGTTTGTATTGCACCTTATTAGTCTGATCGAAAATTCTAATTTCAGATGCATGGTGTGGTGGCCGTCAAAAAGACTTACTCAGCGTTGAAGAACTTCTCCAGAACTAAAATCTTCAGATACAATGGTTTTGGGAATCATCCTTTTTCAAATTATGTACTTCTAACTGTAGGTGTGCCTTTGCTTAATCTATTGCTTGTACTAAACATCTGTGATTAAAATCACCAACTTAGAGATCAAAGGGTTATACCGATCGTGCAAAGCACGAGGGTGGTTCACCTAGTCATACATGTCAAAGACTCACTTTTATTCGCTAGTAAAATTTTGATAATTTTGACATCATATTTTTCAAAAAAAAAAAAAAAATTATGATGTAGCTGTGGGAGTTTGAATCAATTTTGTTGTGAGAGTAGAACGCCTGTTTTCATCTAGAAGGGACAAATGAATAAGAGTGATTAAATGATGCAGAAATTATTCGAGCACAAATGTTCAGATACTGATTCGAGTATAGATTTTGTTAGAATTATCATTGAAGTGTGGTCTACACTATGTTGTGGGTTCTACACTGTTTAGCGTTGAAAAAAGGCTGAAATATTACGTGACGGACTACGGACATCAGGAATTTTTTTCCCGAACGAGTCTCTCGTGTATCTTGTGCGATTCACATGTATCCAACAATTGTGGACAGATTCTTATTCGAATTTGCATCCGGATCGAACCCCAACAACTTGGACAAAAAACTGTGAATAGCATAAGGCCTTTCGACTATATACCATACACATGTACCAACTATTGGGAAAACTATTAGGGAAATTACTAATAGCTCGTGGAG
The DNA here is from genome assembly GCA_963854785.1 of Vaccinium vitis-idaea. Taxonomy (NCBI): domain Eukaryota; kingdom Viridiplantae; phylum Streptophyta; class Magnoliopsida; order Ericales; family Ericaceae; genus Vaccinium; species Vaccinium vitis-idaea. Next base: position 34,998,138 of record OY978222.1, read on the forward strand.
CACCGTCACGTGATGCTCCAAAGGCAGTGGCGGAGCCAGAAATTTTATATAGAAGGAGCACCTTTTACAAACTACAATAAAGTATGATTAAAAAAGTATTAAGCACAAAAGTTCAAATATATTCTCCATTAGATACAAAAGTTGTAGCATAATATATCCCAAAATCTCCTAAATATAAGCACAAAATTCTAAATATTCGTTGCTAATTATTTTTTTTTTTAACAATTAACCTTGACGAGTTTTTATCTTTTAAAAGTTCCGCATGATGACAAGTGAAAATCCCCAATGATCTCACATAATAACAATAATTGAAGAAATCAGAATCATCATATGGAGTAAACACTTCACAATCAAAATTCAAAAGCCCTAGTTTTCAAGAACAAAACATATTCAGTGATTAAAATGGCGTACGGTGGCCTGTGGGGAATGGGGATGCTGAATCACTACTTCTCTAGAGAAAGAAACAGTTGGGATCAATGGGATGGATTTTGGACATTACTAATTTATATGGATGGCATTCTTGCAATTAAGTAAAAGGGCCTAGCGCCCCATAGATTTGTTGGGTTGGAACAACAAGCACTGATCCCCATTTGAGTAGGCTTGAAAAAAAAAAAGAAGGAAAAACGGCTGTAGCTGATAAAATTCCAAGGTGGGCAAGTGACCCCCTAGTCCTTCATTCCCTCTGCCCCTGTCCAAAGGTCTTTTGTATTGTACCTTTGTATGTGCTCCATACATCAAGTTTATGGCTCACACACTAATATGTAGTGGAGAAAGCACTAGAGCATTACGAGCAAGCACTAAATATGCACCAATGGGGGTTTTGCATAGCGTCCCTGCAGAGGCCAAGACCGCCATGCCAGTGTCGGTTTGGCGATTAGAGACGTTCAATGCGTAGAGCTCATCGAGTACTACAATTGTATAAAAAATCAACTCGATTGAATATCGTTAGGTACCTCGTTGGAACATTATTATCTTGTAATGCATGATTCTGAATGGATTCAAAACACTAGATCAAAACCACTGCAACAAGGTATATGTGTTCCGATGAGGCATTTATCGATATTTGGTTGAGCTGATTTTTGGTATGCATGTAGAACTCGGACGAGCTCTACGCGGTGAACGTTTCCGATCGTCGGCACAACATCAGCACGGCGGCCCCGTATCCGCACAACACACTGCACAAATCCAAACCGAGCACGAAGAAAGGTTCTTAATTCCATGATTCGTTCTTTGAACAAATCCAAGAAAGGGAAAAAGAAAAGGAAAATGCTACAAACACTAACTAGTGTACCAATTATTTCACTAATTGTCCATGTGACACTCTTTTAGCGGATGAATCTATCCATGTATTGAATAGTGTATTGATGTGGTAATGCCATGTGTACATTTAGTGTAATTATTGGTACACTTGTTAGTGCCCGTAGCATTGCTCAAAAGAAAATGCCCATCTTTTTTGCTATGTACACGTGTCAGACACATATTAAATCTCGTTTCGTAACAAGGCAAAGCACAGCCACTAGAAGTAGATTAGATGGGTTCGGTTTCCCTGGGCTCGCTAGTCGCTAGACACGTGTAACGCAAGGACACGTGGCAGCCGATTATGTGGGTTAATTTAGGAGATTGGTGTAAAGAAAAAGGAACTTTTTATTTATGTACTATCACTTTACTTTTTGGAGGTGGGGCCCAACTCGAATGTGGGTCTGACGTGGCAGTGGCCGTATTAATTCCTCCGTAGGATAAGCTTTTGGGGACGAGAATGCGTGGTGGGTTGAAATCAGATGTTGACGTGGACATCCTTTTTGTTTCTTTTTTTTCAAGTCGGCAAATTCTAAAGTCAGGCCTTGTTCTCCAATAGATTTTAGGTACATTTTATGAAAATCTCATAAAATAAATATTTTATGGAGGGGTGATAAAATGAAGTTGTTTTCCCAACTGATAAAATGTAGTGGTTTTCCTATAGATTTTAGGAGGATTTTATGAAAATCTCATAAAATCACTTTTACATTTTATGAAACAAAAATCTGTTGAAGAACGAAGCCTCAGTCCATTGGGCAGACTTGGGGTGCTGTGCACTCCTCGGCGGTTAGATCGAGTTTTGGACGGCTCGGATGCGTTCGACAATTATCCTTTAATTTTGATTTTTTTTTTACCGGTAAAAAATCAAAATACATCCGAGCCGTCCAACACCATGCATAGCACGGCTGTGCACCCCCCGTTGGGCTGACATTAATGTTTAAAAAGTGCATTGAAATGTGTGAAAGTGTATTGAAATATGTGAAAAATGTATATAGATTTGTATGTTTTAGGTCTTTATATGTGCTTATTGTTAGCCTACTAGGTTAACAATAAAAAAACTACTCTCTCAAGTCAAGGCTGTCCAAGTCAGCATTCGCGAACCGTTTCCGTGCTTAAATTAGAAGATTACCAAGAAACTCCAAGAAAATACTTTTGAGGCCGACATTGAGAATCGAGTTTCCGTGATTTAGAGCTAGTGCAAGAGGTTCCATAAATTCCTCCCTATCCTTATTTTACTCAGCCAAACTATAAATTTTGGCTCCAACAACCTCTTCAAAGAGATTGGTAAATACAAACCTCTCTATTTCTTTTGAATGCCTCCCCAAATCCCTCCCCATTTGAGGAGTCACTATTCACTCCCTTTCTCATTTTTTAATCATTTTTTCCTCTCATACACTTTCTCTCTCTCTCTCTCTCTCTCTCTCTCTTCACATGTAACTCTCTCTTTCCACTAAACCCATTAATTAAAATAGGGAGGATAATAGAGAAGAATTGTTGGAGTTTTGAAAGAGACGTGAGTTTGTAAAATGAAAAATGTGCACTGTTCACTACTATTTTTAGAGAAAAATTTAGCAAGTTTAACTTCAAAAACACCTTTTATAATTTAGCAAGTCACTTTATCAAAAAATCACAGAATCAGACTCTCTATTCAAACTTTAATAAGTCAGTTTATAAAAAACTCACAAAATTAGACTCTCTATTCAAAATTTTACTCTTCCTCCCTCCACCTCTTTTGGTGCGTGAATAGTGCCTCCCTAAATTTGGGGGTTATTGTAGCAAAGTTACCAAATGTAGCAAATTAGGGAGGCATTTGAGGAGCCTGATTTTTAAGGTTTTTGAGTTAAAGTAGAGAGACACATAGGATGCTCTTACATCCTCCGTTCTCATTTCCTAGCCTTTTTTTTGGAGTTCGTGTCACTTTTTAATATGTAGCATTTTATAATCTAGAGTATAATGTTTTAGGTAACTTTGAAAACTTTGGTTAATAGAACTAATTGAAATCTATCAGACAAGATCTATATTGCATATAAAAAGTATTACCAATTGAAAAATATAATCGATTTTCTATCCAAACACGAGACTATTTTTTATAGTCATTTGTGGGAGTTTGTCACTTTTTAATGTGTGATACTTTATAATCTATGAGTATAATGTTTTTGGTGATTTTGAAAACTTTGTTTGAACTAATTGAAATCTATCAGACATATTACATATAAAAAATATTACCAATTGAAAAATATAATCGATTCTTTATCCGAGCACAGGACTATAAAATGGAGATATATGGGAATGGGAGGTAATCAAAAGCCACCAAGCAACCGTGTTAACTTTTGGGCAGTTGACGTGGACTTCCATGGTTCAAAGCTAACCCACTGATTTTGGGGCTTTTGTTTGTACCCACATACTGGAACTCGGCAAAGAGTTCGCAGAGTATTTGAAAAAGTCGATTTAATATGATTATCTTTTTACAATAAATTAAGGGGTGTTTCACTAAGTTAATTTTTTGAATAAATTGACTTTTTACAGTTTTTTTACGTGATGTATTATGAGAGAATAATCTATCTTTATTTTTGGAAAAAACAATTTTTTGTTAGTGAAACGCCCCCTAATTAATTCGACAGTGATACTCCAATTGCTCTTTTGCTTTTACGATCTTTTTGTGAGAAGACTTAAGCAAGGATTGACATACCTATCTCGGCCTTTTGGCTAAGCAAGGATTGACATATGCAGATAAAAAATATAGGAGATTTAATTATCTTTAGCCAATTATTTTGCACAAAAAAATTGAGACAAGTTAAAAAGAATGATTATTGGTGAATTGAGGATTCTCGGCCAAGTGAATATTACTGGGAGTTATTACCTGGTCGATGAATATACTTGGAGAAATATTTGAATATTACTGGGATAAATATTCGCTAATCACCGTACAGAGTGCTCACGTGGTTATATTTGAGCGTGGATCTGTTATTGCAACACTAATGCATCTATTACAGAATAACTGACTTAAGTTAGAAATTGGCTTAAATTGATATATTATGAGAGAATGACCTCTCTCGTAAAGCGCAATAAGTCAGTTTTGAGTTTAAGTTCAATTTCAGGAACGGATTTATATTTTATAGTTGTCCATTTTTTTGAGAATTTTTTTAAAAGAAACATAAAGGCTGCACCTAAAAAATATTCAACTTTTCGACATTTACCCTTTATTTGTTTTATCCACATTTAAGACTACAAAAGAACTTAGCTGCTCGTTAAGACTTGGCTCGACTCAATTAGTAAAAGAGTCAAGCTCGAACTCGAGTTTTTGACTCTTTTAGCAAATGAGCTAAGCTTATCAGTCAAAAGCTCTGCTTGTTAAGGCATGGGTCGTTTAGAAATATGAACTGAGAGCTTGAGTTTAAATTTTAGTCTCGTTAAGTAACATGAGTTCTATATGCACAGAAAAATCACCTAACAAGTATCCAGAATTTGAGAATGAGTGACTTTAGTTTCTAGGTAAGCGAATCTGTGCCACTGATTTTTAAATTCTGAATACTTTCAAGGTGTTTTTTCTTAACACTTGGCATTTCTCCGCTAAGTAAACGAACCAAGCTCAAGGACTCTAAAATCTTGGTTTTTTTTTTTTGATCAAACTCTAAAATCTTGGTTGAGCTCCCCTAGTTTGCACACCTATCCACACGTTTGCCAAACACAAGGCAAGCTGTGGACTCTCATCCATCAGTTCATGACTTGATAGAAATAGCTCCACAAGTACCCATATAAAAAAGGAGACCAAAATTCCAAGTACTTTCCCAACTTAAAACCCAGACCACAAACAGAAATACCAAAAATAGTCCTGCTATCCGTACGCACGTTTGCGTACGCAAAACCCACAAATACATTTTAATCATTCATTTAACAAAACAACGGTCCTGATTAGCCTTTACTCTTTGATCGGTAAGAAAGGTAAAAACTAATCCAAATCGTAAAAAATGCTTTTGACGGTTAAAATGTACCATCCGTGTAATATACACACGTGGGATGTACCAAAAAAAGGGCTAAAAAAAGCAAAACAAAAAGTTAGGCGACTTTATGAAAAGTAAAGCGTGGATGGGGGAGCCGAGGAATTGGTTGATGACTGGGAAAAAGGATTCGCACACTTTTCGTAAAGCGAGAATCAAAAAGTGGAAAGGAAAATTAGAAGATCGGAGGCCACATAAACTTCTTGTGGCTGAGAATTGCTTTTCCTTCCTGACGTGGCGCACCCACCTGCTTATACTTTGATCAAAAGCGCAAGTAGGAGTAGAATAGAAACCGAAAAGATTTCAGATTTTACGGCGCCGAAACCAAAACCCAACGCCAAACACTCCCTCTCTTTGAGATCTAATCCCAAAACCTCCGGATTTCTCTCTCTCTCTCTCTCTCTCTCTCTCTAAAGAACTGAATGTCGGAAGGAAAAGACCCGGCGATTAAGCTCTTTGGAAAGACGATTCCTCTGTCGGAGGAGAATAACACGAACAGAGATCAAGAATCTGATGAGGTATGGATTGGATCGAGGTTATTCTTTTTATTTTTTATAATTTTGAGCATGACCCATTTTTTGAAATAGCAAGAGGAGTAATGGGTCGTGGGTAGTTTACTTGAGGTGGGGTATTGTCTTGTTAGGGTTCTTTGGATTCAGGTTTTAAAGATCAAGAACCTGATGGGTATGGATTAGATCGAGAGTTTTGTATTCTGAGCGTGACCCATTATTTGCAATTGCAAGAGGAGTAATGGGTAGTGGATGATTTCAGGTGGCTTAAAGAGTTTCTTGAGGAGGTGTGTTGTGTAATTAGGGATTTTGGATAGAGATTGTGACGATTGATAGTTAAATTGGTCCTTTTAATTGTAGGATAGTCTAAGTATTTTCTATTTGGAGCATGACCCATTAGTTGAAATACTGAGAGGAGTAATGGGTCGTGAACAATTTTACATGGTTTGAAGAGTTTCTTGAGTTGGGTATTGTGTAGTTAGGTTTTTTTCATGCAATTGATGTTGAAATTGGACCTTTCTTGTGGTATGATAGTGTTTTTAGGCTCAAGATTCCTATCTATAATGTTCAAATCTTGAAATTGCTCTTGCAGATCGTCGCGAGGATACATCGAATTTTCCAGATGTTTGTGATATTCCTAATTTACACTTTTTGTGGATTTCAGTTTGTGATAAGCCTATCTTAAGCAATATACTTGAATAAAGTGAGGTTAATACTTACCATAGGTGTTGTAGAATTCCACTTGACTACTTTCTTAACATGGGTTTGGTTGAGTCCAATTTCATTTTTCACTTCCAGAGTTTGAACTCTTTTCTTTGGCGTACTGTTGCTCATAGTTTTCTTTGAATATCTTATCTACACTACTTATCAGTCATTTGCCTCCACTATCATGAAGTCTAGTTCCTGAATCCCTCATTTTCAAGTGTGAAGGATTCAGCAAAGCTAGCTGCTTTGTAATATCCCTTTGGTGGTACATCACAATTGGAAGATGCTGATTACAAATTCTTAAGTTTTAGGAGGAACAATGGCTTTCTTAATGACGTTACTTAATACTATTGTTTTGGTAAATGTTTTTACAAAATAAATAATAGGGTTGATGTTTACATGTAGGAATATCCTGAGTTTTATTAGTGTAAAAAATATTTTTCAGCAGTTCTATCATGTATTAGCTCCTGCGTACGTTTTCTGTGTTCACTTTTGATTGGTCTTGGCTTCTTGCTCCGATTTCCTGAAGTTACACATGATAATTTGGATAATTCTCCATTAATTCCCATCTAGTGATAGTTTTCTTGATCAATGTCTAGTGATAGGCGAATTGTCAGAACTTTGTGAATCTATGATCAAGCATTTGAATCATCATGAATTCATGATTGTGTAAATTTTCCCTACATACCCCCCCAAATGACTTGCTGCCCACTTTGCTGCCTCTTCATACTCAAAGTTCCTTTTTCAAGTTCTCTCTGATTGTAGAGGAGTGGGAAACAGGGAAAAAGGTTTAGATTAGCATGCCCCAGATTATTATTATTTAAGTTTCCATTGTTTTCATAGGCATTAATACTTGAAAAAATTTACACTTGAGTCCAAACTTTAAGTTATATGAACTGCGTGTCTGAGTACCGGATTCATTTAGTTCAATATATAGGACGCGAGGACAAGGTGCCGCAGGCCATTTTATGCTGAATATTGAAGTTATGGATAGTACTTCGATAGGCTAGAATCCTAAATGTGCAATCTTGATATGTCAAACTTTTACTGGTGTCAGGTAATATATTCGGAATAGTCCATGTAATATAGGTTCACATCGCAAAGACTATAAGATATCTCAAATTCAATTTTTTGCAACTGCTCTATCTGCTATGGGATCAAGACATGCCTTCTTTAAATTTCTCATTGAAATCTGTTTCATCAATCCAGGTCCTATCTGGTGAAAGACTAAGTGATACTGAACAGGAAGATGGAGCCCAGCCTATCACTTCAGAAGAATTTGCAGACTCAAATGCTGCTGCAGCGGAAAATGAGAACCCAAAGACTCCATCTGTTGACAATGAAGCCGCACCAACAAAAACTTCAAAGACTGAAGAAGAACAAAGTGATACTAGTAACTCGCAGGAGAAGACCCTAAAGAAACCAGACAAGATACTTCCATGCCCCCGCTGTAATAGCATGGACACGAAGTTCTGTTACTACAACAACTACAATGTCAACCAGCCTCGGCACTTTTGCAAGAACTGCCAGAGATACTGGACAGCTGGTGGGACGATGAGGAACGTTCCTGTGGGTGCAGGTCGTCGTAAGAACAAGAACTCAGCTTCTCACTACCGCCACATCACCATGTCAGAAGCTCTTCAGAATGCTCGAGCAGATCTTCCCAATGGGACCCTCCACCCCAATGTGAAGCCCAATGGTACTGTTCTCACTTTTGGCACGGAATCTCCCCTTTGCGAGTCAATGGCTCAAGTTTTGAACATTGCGGAGAGCACAATGCGGAATTGTGCACGAAATGGGTTTCATAAACCGGAAGAGCAAAGGGTTCCTGCTTCTTACGGAGGTGGAGAGAATGGGGATGACCAGTCTAGTGGATCGTCAGTCACTGCTGCAAATTCAAAGGACAATGTTATCAAAATGGGACCACACAATCCGATGATGCAAAATTTCAATGGCTTCCACCCACAAGTACCTTGTTTTCCTGGGGCTCCATGGCCTTACCCATGGAATCCGGCTCAGTGGAATCCTGCTTTCTGCCCTCCAGGCTTTCCTATGCCATTCTACCCTGCACCACCACCTTATTGGGGTTGTGCCATGCCGGGAACTTGGAATGTTCCTTGGGTAACACCGCCTAATTCTTGTCCAAACCAAACAGCTTCTTGTTCTGGTCCTAACTCTCCAACCTTGGGGAAGCATTCTAGGGACGAAAGCATGGTTAAGCATACTTCATCCGGTGAAGAAGTGCTGCAGAAAGAGAATACTCCTGAGCGGTACCTTTGGATTCCGAAAACTTTGAGAATTGACGACCTAGGAGAGTCCGCAAGGAGTTCTATATGGGCAACACTGGGAATTAAAAATGATAAAGCGGATTCAGTTAGTGGGGGGAGTCTTTTCAAGGCATTCCAATCGAAGGGGGGTGAGAAGAATCATATGTCAGATACATCTTCAGTGTTACAAGCCAATCCTGCAGCATTGTCTAGGTCTATCAACTTTCATGAGAGCTCATAAGTTTGTAGCTTGGAAGTTTTCTAACTTGTCATGGTGTAAATGGAAAGGAGTGGGTTCCATTTATAGAATCAAAGGTCGGCACGTTTTGTTACACGGGACTTATATATTTGAGAATCAGCTCACAGAACACTCCAACTGGGAGGAGAGCAACGGTGAAGACTGAAGAGAGATTATAGATTAGCTGGAAGTAGCAACTGATATCTACTTTTGTTGTTTGGTTATAGTAAGAGCAGTTACCTTTCCATTTTGTGTAAATGGTTGTGCTGAGACTTTAGGTCACCATGTACATATTTTTGTATGAAACAGGGCAAACTACAAGTGAGTTTATGTGCCATAATCCCAAATGTAGTAAAATAAATTTGGGAATAAAATTTAGACTTTTTTCTGCCTCCATGTGGTTTGTCGTCCATTGGGTATGTAATACAGTAATTCGAACATAAAGCATAGACTGGACCATGACTCTGTTCCGGAGGGAGACACCATGAATTGTTTACACAATTTCCTAATTATGGATCACCTTGATGTTGTTTTGAATGACTAGGGTTGTTTTGAATGACTAGGGTATTCGGGTTTCCTGCAGATGGAGCTTGCTTAGCAATCCTAGCAGAAATCCATCATGGGTCACCTCGACATTCTTTTGAATGACCAGGGTATTCGGGTTTTCTATAGATGGAGATGGAGCGCGTTTAGCTATCCTAGAAGAGGGCATTGTGAACAACGATCGGTTGCTCCATAGTTTAGACTATTTTCATTGACCGGAAATGCAGTCCCTCCAAATTTACAATTCAATTTTGTGTCTAATTCGGCAAATCCAAGAGAGAGAGAGCAATACAGAAGCAAGGCCGAAGGAGTAATACTCCCACAAAGTGCAGGATGAGAAAATATAAGGGAGGATGAAGTGGTTTGGGGACAATTCCAAACCACAAAGTCCTCGGTTGGTATTTGGCAAGGCCTTTCTCTTTCAGTGCAAAGTAGAAATACAACAAAAGGTGGAAAGCTGGAAGGGCGAAGGTTCATGACTTAATACTAGACTAAATTACCATTGAGTTATATACGCTCCTGGATTCTTGTATTTTGAAGTCATAAATTGCCGATTGAACGGCCAAGGGAGGTCGTAGTGAGTCCCCTCACTACAGGCCCTCTGGATCCGACTTAAATCAGTTGAGCTGCGGCTTTAAAACACGTTAAAGAAAACAAAAACCAAATATATTCATGTTTCTGCGAATATATTTTGCGCCCATATTGAGGCTCCCAAAAATTCCAGGACGGCCTTGATTGATGAGCAACTATGTCTAGGAAAGGTAATTGGTCTGTAATCCATAATGAGGTTATGGGTCCCCATTGGATTTCCTCAAAAGCTGCCAAGAAACTTGACCCGGTTACATTTATACTTTCTTTTGTTATGGTCACTTAAAAAAGCCACTTTTTATTTTGCAAGAGGTAAAGTTTAGGCCCATCAAGAGTTATTGCTTTTTGACATTTGGTGTTGTTTTTCTTCGGTTTAGGCCCATCAAGAGTTATACCATGGGATCCAATCATTCAAGTAAAGCGTATCTTTCTACTTTAACCATTGCATTGTACTGCTTTGTTGGCACTAGAAACTGTCACAAGACTAGCAACCAAAATTTAGGTCTCCAATAATGAGAAATTATTCAATGCCCCTGGAGCAAGGTTAAGCGCGAATAAAGACCATAAAAAATGTATAAGGTCCACTTCTAAATGTGTAGACCCTACATATTTGTATGGTCTAGATTTGTGCTATTGAATTAATCCTCAAAAGACAAACTTTAAAATGGAATGGTAAAAGGAGTCTATAACCAGAAACATTCGCCATATAATAAGAAACCAAAATAATCCCTTTCTATTCATTGAGTTGAGTATTTTGATCTCACTCAAGCAATGTTGAGTAGAAATCCCATTCTAACTAAAGATTCCTTCAGTATAAAACCAAAAAACCAACAGTATAGTCCTGTCATTTTGGAATAGAAGTGAAGGTTATGTATATCGTATAACCCCCTTCATCATCTCCAAACACATAAAGCGAAACAATAATTAAAGCACGAAAGTTGAAGCGTGCTGATATAGCGAGTGTGGGAGCTGGAAGTGCCAGTGCCGGTGTCGGCGGCTCTGAGGGAAATAAGATGTTGCCCGGGCAGTTTTTGCTTTTGTACGCATTTCTAGCGTTGTAGCTACAATTCCGCAACACCCCATGGGCGGAAGCGCAAAAAAAAACCTCGTGCAACTGACTCCTGCCATGAAAATCTGTGTTGCATTTGATCTCAGTGATTGCATCAATTTGGTTTTGAATAACTGTTGGGAAATCGTGAGTCGAATAAAGTTGATTTGTATCAGGTGATAACCCTGAAATCAAAAGAAAATGAAAACAAAGAAATATAATGAGTTTGGAAAACAAATGAAAAATTGGAGATAAGGAGGATTTACCAAAAATCATGTCATCTTAATTTGCGAAAAAATATATGGTACGCCCTCGTGAAAAGGGGTATACAAGTCTGTACGTTTCGTAGTTGTTACATATGACTTTGGTGATGTACCCAGAGGTTCTTGCAAGAAACAGTGATGTTCAATGACTTTGTATGATGTTGTCCTTCAGAGGCAATTATTGTTGCAAAACGCGATGAGATAGACATTCTTGGAGGAGGGTAGCTTCTTTCATCCAATATAGTTTCTTCCTCTATATACGGGCTAATCACTAGTCAATAGAGACAAGCTACCTGAGGCAACGACCTACCTAATAGAATGGCATTTCTTTCTGTTACATCTTTAATCAGAATACCTTACCTGCACTTGTATCTCTTTAAAAGGAAGGGACTTTTACCTGTCCTACTGTTACATATTTTTTGGTAAATTTCTGTGAACAGTAATATGAATAGTAATTTTTTTCAAAAAGTCATAATGGGTCATAACAAGTACAAAAATCATACGTAACGAGGTTACCGAAAACAATGACATGAAACCTTCATCGACAGTGTATATCTTGACCAAAACCATACGTAACAAGTATCAAAATCATGTATAACAACTAAAAAAAATGTACGTAATAGGGCATACTGTGCGCCCATTACGTGGGGGTGTACTGTAATGTTCTCTTGTGTTTGCTCGTACCTTTGCCAATGAATACTTCAAGGAGAGACCCAACTTCTTCGATTATGTCGATTGCAGTATCAAAGTACAATTTAGGGGTCATGCCAGAGAGACATCTCCCATGCTTCTTCCATTCTTTGGACCAGATTTCAAAATGGCCTCCTAATAAGTTGGGCCATTCATGCTCAAGCTCGTACCTTTTATAATCCACCTGAGAATAAAAGCAAAGGAATAAATAGGAAGCCAAAACATTTACCCCAAAACCAACAGAAGAGTAACATTATGCTTTGTTTGGAACTTGAGAAAAGAAATGGAAAGGAAAAGAAATTTTGACTTATTGTCTTTTGTCCATAGTTTGGTTTCTAGAGAAAAAAAATGGGAATTGTTTTACAATCATACCCTTTACTCCTATCTCATTACAAAACCCACCTCCCCTGTTTACTCCTCTCTCAAGATTCCAATCATTCATACTATATGGCCGCATCGCCGAGGAGGGCAAGAGAAGGTAACGGATTGCGATTCTAGATGACGGTTCTCCGTTTCGTTTGACTATCACAGCCTTTCTTCTTCAAATCAAAAGCAACAACACCTCACCAACCACTTCTTTCTATCTTCATCTAATAAAGATTCTAAATCCGTGTTACTTAACACATCAAACAGAGGATCCGTAATTACCAAAAAAATAAATAAATAGAAGATCTGCAACATGTAGAAATCCGATTTGGGGAGTTACAAGAAGTGGGTGAATTGGGTTTTTGTTAAAAGAAAAAATACTTTTCCTGTTCATTATAATTTTCATTCATTTCCCTTTATTTCTCCAAATTCCGAAGAGAAACATCCAAAGAAAAACAGAAACAAAGAGTGTTAGTACTAATAATTAGTTGTTCACTTTCAAGAAAATAAAAATTGTATGTACCTCTTTCTTTGATAGCAAAGTCCCATGATCACAATACGAAATTGATTTGCCAGAACCATCAAAGGCCCACAAGCCTCGGATTGTGAATCTTTGGGGAATTGGCCTTTTGCACGTGGTGAGAACAGAATAATCTGTGTTGCAAACAGAGTTAGGCCATTGGACGGCAAGCTTAAAGAAAGATGGCCCAGGTACCAATTGATATGAAAATGGTTCCGATTTGATGGGGTGAAACAAAGAAAACATAGTGATAACGATGATGAGGAACTCCATCTTCATAGTGTTTCTGGGTCTTTTTGTTTCCCTTAAAGAGGAAGCAAAAGGTATTTAAAAGAGAGAGCCGTGTTGTTTAATCATGGGGAAATTGCTCTAAAATGGTAGTAGATGCAATTAATTGTAAAGATACGGTGTACTTTTCCGGAATTAGAAATACATAGTAAGAGGGAAAACAATTGCAAAGACATGGCGTGGGTGACATAATTACCCTCCACTAAAATTTTGTTCTCAATACAAACCCAACCCACTTTAACCCAAATTCACGATTTCTCTCTCTCCCCTCCCACTTTCTGCTAGGGGTGCACATACATCGGGTTGGGCCGGGTTCGGGCCGGGCTTGTACTAGATAATAACGAAATTTGTGCATTCCCAAGCCCGGCCCATTTATAATCGGGCTTCATTTAATATTCCCAAGCCCAACCCAAATAAAAATTTAATTTCCCAAGCCCGTCCAACAAGCCCATTTATTTTTCTAAAGCATGGTATCACAAACATAAATAAATCAATCATAACGATCAAATTACAATTCCAAACCGTAATAATATACTTAAAGTTCGAAATTCTTACAATAATATTAAAAACATATGATCTTTGAATAAGAGACGAGGAGATTTTATTGAATAAGTGGAGATGAGGATATGCGCCTCTTCATCAAGATAATCTAACCCTAAGCAGCTAGGTTCCAGCGGTAACATACTAACATATGTATAGTATTAAAATAAAATATTTATTTAAATCGGGCCGGGCCGGACCGGGCTGGGCCTCAAAGGAATTTCCCAAACCCAGCCCATTTAGTAAATGGGCTTAAAATCTCAACCCAGCCCGGCCCTATGGGTCTAAATATTTATCCCAAGCCCTTAAAAAATCGGGCTGGATTGGGCGGGCTGGGCGGGCTACCGGGCCGGTGTGCACCCCTACTTTCTGCTCTCTCTCTCTCTCTCTCTCTCTCTCTCTCTCCCCTAGCTCTCTACTGTTCTAGATCGTTCTCCTCTCTAGCCAATTCCAGTCTCCAGATCAAACCCTAGCTTAATTCATTTATTTATTGACACCACCTTAATTACTATTTTACCCCTCCTCCCATATAATTACTATTAAATTATTTATGTTAATTCATTTATTTATATGAATTCATTTAATTTTTGAATTTATTTCTTTAAATCAATTCATTTAATTATTTAATTCAGTTTTGAAATTATTTATTTATTTATTTCAATTTTTTATTTAATTATTGTTGATACCCACCATCTAATTTTATTTAATTCTCGTTGCTCCGGATTAATAAAAAAGGCCTACTATTTTTAAGTCCGACGAAGCGAGACGCGTGAAAAAACATCAGCAATCTCGCATTGTAAAATACGCGCCACTACATGAAAAATGACATATCCTGGGATCCGATCGGACAACATCGACCGTGTGCCGATATGCGTGCCATTGATATGTGCCATTCAGAGACATAAAAAAGTGCGCCATTCATAGACATAAAAAAGTGTGTCATTCAGAGACATAAAAAAGTGTGCCATTCACAGACATAAAAAAGTGTGCCATTCACAGAAGCAAAATGTTAACCACTTGATATGTGTGCCTTGTAGCTATAAATAAGTGTAGGAAAGGTTTGGAAAAATCACTTCGTGCAATTTTCACTTTATTCTCCCAATTTGAAAGTGAATTTTCACTTCGTGCAATTTTCAGTTTGTACTTCACACCTTCATTCTCCCACTACTTCATACATTCACAGAACATCTCGCTCTATTTTTCTTTCTTTTTTCATAATTCATCGAACAACATTATGGATGACTACTACTATTCAGATAGTTGGTCATTTGAGAATGATGTTCCAAGTGAGGAGAGCATCTCCTACAACAGTCGTGATTATACACCCAAATTTAGCACTGATCAGGTTAGTTATTTCCGTTGTTCTTATGCATATTCGTCATTTATTTTGAAAGTAGATAAAATATACCCTTGTACCGATTATCAATTGAATAATAAAACAAAGGAAAAAGTGATTTAAATCCAGTGCGTCCGAAACATTTTTTTTAAAGATTAATGTGATCTAATTTATTATCAAATGGTATCCGATCCACACAATTTTTTGCATGATTAAAATACTCAATGAGATCTTCATAATACATGCCTAATACGAACCCAAAAATAGCAAAACCGGACGGAAAGTTCCTCTCCCATTTTGCATGATGCTTCGTATCTTACAGTACACTTGCATATTTTTTTGAACTCATACATATTTGTTTTTTTGTATAGATTTTTGAAAGTAGAGAAGATATGTTAGCTTGGGTGCGGAGAGTTGGTCTCCAAAATAGTATTGTGGTGGTTATTAATAAATCTGCTAATTTAAAAGGCGACAAGTTGCCGAAGTGCATTATTATTTGTGAGAGAGGAGGAAATTACAAACCGCACCGTGGGGTTGAAAGGCAAATCTTGCATAGGAATACTGGAACTAAAAAATGTGATTGTCCATTTGAGTTGCGAGGTATACCAATACCTCCAGATGGTGCCAAGTGGGGTTTAAAGGTTTCTTGTGGAGTTCATAACCATGAAGCAGCAGAAAATATTGAGGGTCATGAGTACCCATCAAGGCTAAAACCAATGGAGAAACAATTTGTGGTTGAGATGGCCAACAGCACCGCACCTCGTGAAATTTTTAGTATTTTGAAGCAAAAAGACCCGTCAAATACTACGGGAATTAGAAGCATTTACAACGCTATTCGCATAAACAAGGAAGCCATACGTGGCGGTCTAACTGAAACTCAGTATGTCTTAGAGCAATTAATTAAGAAAGGATACATCCATGATTTTATTACAAATGAAGCCAACGAAATCACAGATATTGTTTGGGTTCATCCTACAAGTCTAGAGCTATCTGTCAACTTTTCGTCAGTGTTGGTAATTGATGCCACGTACAAAACGAATGAGTATCGAAAACCACTATTGGAGGTTGTGGGTCTGACATCCACAAATCTAACTTACTCACTTATGTTTGCATATCTTAATAATGAGAGGGCAGACCAACTGACATGGGCCTTGAATACTTTAAAGAAGTGGATGGTTGGAAAAGGGGGATTGTTGCCATTGATATTTGTTACAGATCGGGATTTGACACTTATTAAAGCCATTGAAGAATGTTTCCCCACGGCACGTCACATCCTTTGCATTTGGCACATAAATCATTGCGTAATGAAGAACTGCAGTGCTGTGCTTGGTGATAAGATTAAAGACTTTTACAATTCATGGCAGTCCCTTATTCATTCATCGACAACTTCATCTTACCAGCAAAAGTGGGCTGCCATGTGCGAGAAGTATAGCCAATATCCGCGTGCCATAACTTATCTTGCGGATACATGGTTAAGGTCGTACGCACCTCGGTTTATTTCAGCATGGACAGATACATGTATGCACCTCGGAAGCAATTCAAGTCAAAGGTATAGTCACTTTATAACTTTAGGAATTAAATTTTCTGCATTCTATTCTACTACACTATTTAAACTGTCATATCTAAACAATGTGCATTATTCTATTACAGGGCTGAGTCTGCACATGCGAGGCTAAAGAAGTATTTGCGGAATAGCACCATGTCATCACTCCAAACTTCATTTGATCGCATAGAAAAAATGTTGACAAATCAGTTTGGGGAGATTAAGAAGTCATTCGAGAAATCTCTCAACATCCCACGCCACTCGCAATTACGTGACGAATTTTTTGATGAAATAAGGTGTCGCATTTCATTATATGCGTTGGAGTTAATCGAATTTCAGCTACAATCCGCCGCAGACGCCTACAGCCTCCCAGTCGGCTGTTGCGGCTGTTCGATCAAAACAACGCACGGATTGCCATGTCTGCACGATCTTGCATGTTATCGTTCCCTGCGCATTCCAATTCCACTATCCAGTATCGACGTTCATTGGAGTAGGCTCTCTATGCACGCAGATGGGTTTAATGACGAGGGAGAACAAGCCGACGGGACATCCCATGTGGTTGACATATTAGAGGGGATGGATCCATATATGCGAAAGCATATGATAGGCAGGTTTGTTGATATGGCGGATCCATCCCACAGCAGTGTTCGAGGCCCTTCGTACAACACTGAACATGGAGGTCGACCTGCGGGAAAAGCTGAGCAGAGTGGACGACGCATACCTTCTTGTACAAAAACATCTACCTTGAGAGGGAAAGCGAGGAGGATCAGTACATTTAGCATTTACCTTGGCAATTTCAGCAGTATATGTCCCACACTGTAGATGTCAAAGCTGATGGACATTGTGGATTCAGGGCGATAGCAGCCCAAATCTATGACACTGAGGAGGACTGGGCGCAAGTACGACAAGATCTTATTCAAGAAATTGTTCAGAATAAAGATCTGTACGATGGGCTTTATCCACAAGAGAATTTGGCAGATGAGCTACTAGAGTCATTGAGCTATTTCCGACGTACGGCTCCAACGCCAAATTGGATAGACTGTATGAGTTTGGGGGTGGTTATCGCATCACGGTACAACATTGTTTTACACACATTTGACACGAATGTTGAATTTTGTTATACTCACTTGCCCCTGAGATCCCCTCCAGTTCCAGTCCAACACCGCAAAGAAATAGCTATTGCCCGTATTAACAATCACTTCGTGCAACTTTTTTTGCACCGTCATCACCCTGTACCACCCATCCCAATATGGTGGTGGCAGCATGCGTCGGATGAAGCTAAAGGATGTGCTTTAAGTTATGATCTTAATTTGTGGTTCCAAGCACTAGGCGTTGTGTCGGGACTACAATTTGGAGGCAATATTGATTAGGGCTGAACATTGTCAACGTGATTGTAATATTTATTCACTTTAAAACGTGATTGCAATATTTATTTACTTTTAAGCGTGATTGTAATATTATTCACTTTTAAAAGTTTTTTATTATTATTCATTGTTAAGACAAATTAATTAACTAATTAAAATATAAAGTCAAATTTAAATGTCAATGTAAAAAAATAATTTACTTGAAAATATAATTTGAGTAAACTAAATTAAATAAGTAATTAAATAAATAGAGTTAAAAGAAAAAAAGATAAAAGATTAAAAAAAAAAAAAAAACAAGTTTGGTTGAAAAGGGGGGGTGGGGTGGTGTGAGGGGGGTATTAGAGGAAAGTGGGGTGGGGCCGGTGTCAGGGGAGGCTGTCAGGTTGTTCTGATTCGCTGTTATGAGCTTGGAGTTATTTGCTGTTTTGTAGTTTCCATGTTGCATTTCTTCGAACAGTTTGTGGCCTTGTGGGGTAAAGCTTTTTATCCTTTTGGTTAAGTAAAGTTTGTTTCAGATCTAGTTTACTCGTTTGCAAGTATATTCCTTTCCTTTTCTGTTTATGCCAAACCTTTTCTGTTTTTTTTTTTTATTTTATAACTTTTGTCTTTGGGAAAGTTGAAACGGGAAGCATTGAAACTTGCTAGATCTGATTGTTTCTTGGTCATTAAGATTTTGGAGATTTGGCTTGCTTTTGCGCTTACTTGATTAATCATTAAGAATGTAAAAAATTAGTACTGACATTTGCTTTTACTAAACTCTGGAAATATTGAATTCTCTTAATTTGTCATATTTTTTGTCCAGTTCAGGGAAGTGGCAGCGGAGCAAATATGTGGGAGTATCCCTTGTAGGCAAAACACTTGCTGTGATGGGTATCCCCAATTTCTATTTTTTTTTCCAGCATATTGAAATCCACAAATTTTGATCAATCGTGTTTTTGTTTATATTTGGTTTTGTCAAGGAAAGCCAAGAATCAATATTCCTAAAAAGGGTTTGGAGAAGTTCCTAAAAAGGGTTCGTGATTTTTAGTTTCTCACGAAGATACTTTTGTTTGTAGACAACAGGAAGGAGAAATCTTTGGGACGTCTAACCTAGAATTTGGTCAAGCTCTTTCTTTGCACTAATGTATGTAAAATTGTAAGATAAATGACCCATATTCCATTGCAAGTATACTGATGGGTGCAAAGTAATTGTTGAGGAGTGCAACAGTTCTCTCTTAATAGTTCAACAAAAGTGGAGGAAGAATGCAATAGTCAGTAAAAATATTTTCAAAAAGTTTGATTTGAGTAAAAATCGTGCAACATGGGTGCAAAATAGTTGTTGAGGAGTGCAACAGTCCTTCGTTAAGAATTCGACAAAAGTGGAAGAAGAGTGCAATAGTTAGTAAATATTTTCAAAAAGTTTGATTTGAGTAAAAAACGTGCAACATGGGTGCAAAATAGTTGTTGAGGAGTGCAACAGTCCTCCGTTAAGAATTCGACAAAAGTGGAAGAAGAGTGCAATAGTCAGTAAATATTTTCAAAAAGTTTGATTTGAGTAAAAAACGTGCAACATGGGTGCAAAACAGTTGTTGAGGAGTGCAACAGTCCTCCGTTAAGAGTTCAACAAAAGTGGAAGAAGAGTGCAATAGTCAATAAATATTTTCCAAAAAGTTTGATTTGAGTAAAAATCGTGCAACATGGGTGCAAAATAGTTGTTGAGGAGTGCAACAGTCCTCAGTTAAGAGTTCAACAAAAGTGGAAGAAGAGTGCAATAGTCAGTAAATATTTTCCAAAAAGTTTGATTTGAGTAAAAAACGTGCAACATGGATGCAAAACAGTTGTTGAGAAGTGCAACAGTCCTCCGTTAAGAGTTCAACAAAAGTGGAAGAAGAGTGCAATATCAGTAAAAATATTTCCAGAAAGTTTGATTTGAGTAAAAAAAAAAACGTGCAACATGGGTGCAAAACAGTTGTTGCGGAGTGCAGCAGGCCTCCATTAAGAGTTCAACAAAAAGTGGAGGAAGAGTGCAATATCAGTAAAAATATTTCCAGAAAGTGTGATTTGAGTAAAAAATGTGCAACATGGGTGCAAAACAGTTGTTGAGGAGTGCAACAGTTCTCCATTAAGAGTTCAACAAAAGTGGAAGAAGAGTGCAATAGTCAGTAAAAGTGAATGAGAGAGTGAGGGGGTTAGTTTAGGGAGAATTTTTTACACCAGGGTATTTTTGTCAACACAAAACTTGGTACCATGTATGTGCAATTAAAATTTTCCTTTTCATGTTGGGAGCAATTTCCAGAAAAGTACACCATGTCTTTGCAATTAATTGCCCCTATTATCATTTTAGAGCAATTTCCCCTTTAATTATCCACTGCCCCGACCCCACACAGTGTATATAAAAATCCTGGTGCTGGATGATTTGGAGCACCCCGTATCCGTGCTCCGGTACTACTGAATGATTACTCGTCGTGTATAATTTGTCTTTTCAAACATTGACACTGTCTGCGTACCAAAAGTCATTATCTAAGGCCTTGTTTGATAACACATATTCAACACTTAAAACTGAATCAATTAAGTAATAAGTCATTAAGTAGGTTTGATAACCACATTTTATGTTACTTAACAAATTAAGTGCCACTTAAAATGTAGGCTAAAAAATTGATAAAAATTAAGTAGTTTTGAGCTACTTAATTCTGGCTGAATTCCTATGTGCTTACAATCAACCATCACACCTCTGCCGCAGCTGTCACCACCACCACCATTACACCACCACCACCACCACCACCACCACCACCACCACCACCACCACCACTGCCACGCCGCTGCCACCACCACAACCACCACCATCACCATTGCACTACCGCCATGCCGCTACCACCACAACCACCATCATTACACCGCCGCCGCCGCCATGCCCTACCACCACAACTACCACCACCACCACTATCACCGTTACCCATATACCACCACCACCACCACAACCACCACCATTGCACCACCGCCACCGCCATGCCGCTACCACCGTTGCACCGCCGCCATGCTGCTACCACCATAACTACCACCACCACCACCACTGCCACACTGTTGCCACCACTATCACCGTTACCCATATACCACCACTACTATTGCCATGCCACCGCCATCACTTCACCACCACCACTAGCATTCCACCCAGCCCACCACCACCACTACCACGCCATAACCATAACACTACCACCACTACACCACCAATATTGCACCAGTATTACTCTACTGCCACCACAACTCACCATCATTCCACCACCACCATTACTCCACTGCCATCGCCACCACTCTCGCCACCTCCCAATCACCACTCCACCACTACCATAAATACATGATGACCATTAATAAAATTAAGAGACAATTAAAACCCATTTTTTTTTAATTCAATGCTTAATTTGTTTTATCAAACAGCTTTTCAGCTTAAAAAATTCAGCATTCAGTTTTCAGTACTTAATTTTCAGCTTTCAGCTTTCAGTTTTCAATTTTATCAAACAGCACCTAAACCTATATATTAGGAGCAATACAATACAGGGAAGGTTTTTGCATGTACCGTAATCTAATTGCCGGCATATTTTCCACCTACTCTTCATTTGCGGACTGGGGTCCATGGTGAGTTGCTCACTATAGGCGTTTGTAGTAAGTAATTACAGCCTTTCATTCTGTTTTGGACGGAGTCTTTTCCGGAAGAGTTTTATTTAAAATGGGTACCGTTCAAAACACTTTTAGTGGGTGTTTGGCCACCTACTTTTTTCATTTTGATTTTCACATTTTCTACTTCTGGGTGTTTGGCACACCTGAGTGAAAACACATTCTGCGAAAATGAGTTTTTGGTTTTTGAGTTTAGAGAAGAGAAGTCAAAAATAGGTTGAAAGGAGCTTTTTGATTTCTCATTTTTCACTTTTCCCATTTTGATTAACAAAGAGACCTACATAATGTATTCTGCACATATCTCCCAAACACTACTCCTGTTTCAAAATGAATTCTGCACATTTCTCCCAAACACTCCAACCAAATTCAAAATACATTTTGACGATAATTCAAAAAGCCAAAAAACTAAAAAGTTAAAAATGAAAAATTAAAAATGAGGCTCTCAAACACCCTCTTAACGATCAGGATATACTACACGCGTTTGGTGAGCAAGGCCACTACATGCACCCCAAATCCTTCATTTGGTAGGGGTGGAACATTGCTCCACATATGTATTATAACTAGACACTTTTCTATTAAAACTCAAACAATGCTCTCTATTTTACATAACATCTATTATTATTATATATATATATATATTGTTTTATTTCATCTTTCCTTCATTATTATTTACTATAATTAGTTTTGTGTGAGGAAGTGGAGAGAGGGAGTGGGTGATAAAAAATAATAAAATAAGTAATTGATAATAAACGTACCTCAACAAATAGGGGTATGTTTGTTGAGTTACTATTCATGGACGCATTTTACCTAGTCATTTATTGAGTTTCTTGGGGCTTTGATTTGATTGCTAGCTTGCTAGAATACCTAAAAGAGAACAAAGGCTAGGCTCTTGTGCTTGGTAAGTGGTAACTTCCTTCTTGGCTCTTCATTTGCTACGGTTGTGTAAGCGTAATCACCACACACACAATATCGGAATATGAAAAACAGCATAGAAATCAACATATAATTTACGTGGTTCCCAAAAATGGGGTATCTCCATGGGAGCGAGAGCGAGTACGAGTCTTTTGTTATTTGATCAAGTTGTCTATATGAGCCACAAGTTCTAACAGGTTGAATCATGAGTGGAACAACATTCTCATTCAAAGATGAGCACCAAGCCAGGGAGCCAGCAATCAGTTGTATTTTTTTTTTTTTTTTTTTATCGGCAAACAAAATTTTATTAAAGAATCTCAATAACAGGTACATCGAGAAGGAGAAAATCCAACCAAAAATTGGAACACCCAATGGGCAGAACCCAAACACCTATGTGCCTGAAATGCCCTGATATAACAATGAAAATACACCTGAGGCCAACAAAGCCATGTAAACAATAAAGCACATAAAAGCCTAGCCCAAACAAGTGAGTAAAGCCCATCCCCGAGAAAACCCAAAACCTAATCCTAAAGCTATATGCAAATCATCCACCACCGTAGCTTATGACAGCCACCACCACCTGAAACCACCGATCCAACTCCGGATAACCTAAGAGAAGCGGCACTGACAAACAAACAAGCCAAGCTGTCTCGGATGCTCCCTGAGTCGTTAAGCAAAAACCACGGCTCCCATTGGTACTCATAACGGGAGACCACGACGACCACCACCCCCACCGACACACTCCTTGCCGTTAAGCCGAAACCGGAGATTCCAATAGAAATCCAGCCGGAGATGCGCTTGGAGGCAAGGACCGTGAAACCACAACAAAGAATAGCAGTAGACCCACACGTCAATAAGGTCAGAGGGTCTGAAAAAAATAGATCTGAGAAGGAAAGAGACGAGAAAAAGAAAGCCTCACCACTACCATCCTTATTGAATACCAAGAGTCCCTTGAAGAGCCGCTTATCAATTGGCAAAACGACTCAAGATCCACCAGAAGCGAGAACCCTGACGTTGCTACTGCCTTCCGCTAAGGCCCGACCCTGACATTTTCGGGGCCCTAAGCGAGTTTTGAAAATGGGGCCTCTTAATTTTTTTTCCCTATATATAGTAGTCGTTCGATGAAAATAACAAAGTTGAATTGTTGTATAGTGGCACACGGTGTGTAATAGGTTTTCAGTGTACAACTACAAGGTCGTGAGTTCAAATCTTGAACCCATAAATTTGAAGTGTATTTTTGTACAATTCCAGGGCTGTACGAGTTAAAAAAAATTGGAGGCGCAAAGGATCAAACACATGATCCCATGGTTAGGACACTATGCACTTACCACCGCAGAACAACTACTACTATGTAGAATGCTTGGCATAAATAATATTCAATGTAATCATGTAATTGGGGGCCCTATTATTGAGCCGAAAACCGGGGGCCCTAGGCGGCCGTCTTGTCGGCCTATGCCCAGGGCCGGCCATGTTCCGCTCTACCGCCGTCGCCCATCTACACCATTGCCGCCTATCAGTTTTTGAATAAAGGAAGGAGAAAAGATAAAAAATCAGAAGGTGGAGGGTGGAGAGAGAGAGAGAGAGAGAGAGAGAGAGAGAGAGAGAGAGAGAGAGAGAGAGAGAGAGAGAGAGAGAGAGAGAGAGAGAGTCGGTTGCTATCGCTTAAATGTCGCCGCTGCCTTGTTGAAGAAGATAGGGTAGAGGGAAGTCAGAGGGTTTTAGAGAGAGAGTCGGTTGCTATCGGTTGTATGTTGTATTGTTGATATGTTAATTTGTTCAAAATAATGACCCATTTGTTATAGCTTAAAATTTAAGTTAGTACTTAAAAAGTTTAAAATAATTTCTGAATTAAGTGTTTGATAAAAAGGGTACATAAATATTGGTCCTCTAGCCTAGTATGTGTTATGTTCTCATCCCGTTCACTTTTTGGTGTTATTGTTTGGTTCTTTTACTTCTTTGCAATGGAAAATAATTGAGTGTGAGCGTGCCAGAGAGAGTTTCAATCTTCTCCCTCAGATTAACTTTGGAAAAACCAAATCTAATTAGACGATTGTGTTTTAATGGTTCAACTACCTCAATTAAGAGGATTTTTCTTTCAAAGTGAAGAAATGCAAACCAATATACTTAGGAAATTAAAGAACAACAAAGAAACAAGACACTTTGATTAATAAACCAAAGATAAACTTACTTCGAAATTGCCTTCAACTTCAAATAAAAGGTAACGAGAACTTCGAACTTCGAACAGATGATTGTTACAAGAACAACCGAGAATAATCCTAACTACTTCCTAATCTACTTCTTAATCTACTTCGAACTGAGTTCGAAATCCAACTATTTGCCAATGAACAAACCAAGCATCATTTGTTTGATAGCTGTTTGTTGAAGATTTGTCCGGGGGCTTTTACACTCTTCAATCTCTTCTATTTATAGACGCTGCTTGCAATTTGAACTTCCTGCTCAAAATATTTGAACTTGGCTTGCTTCGAACTCTATCTTTAATTCTTCGAATTGACAGTTTCTTTCCTCTTCTACGTCAATTTGAATTCCTTTAATCTTCTTTCAGAAGTTTTAGTTTGAATCTGCACAGTTATTTAAGATAATTCAAATGATTACATGTTAAGGGCATAACTGCCTTTCATGATATACTCCACGTGTTGTAACTACTCATTGTCTTGTTTCACAAGTTTACACGTGGAGTTCACGTGTCTAGCAGTTAAAAATATGGCTTCGAAGTCGATTTCCTATATTGACAATAACTCGTAACTGCCAATAACTGCTTTTCAAATTGAGAAACAATACGACATTGTATTCACTCAACTTTACTCATATTAATCCAGTGTATCTTCATTGACAGATATTTGCCAACGTTTGGCATCCCTGATTACATGTCAATTAATTATTGGATTTGTTAATTTTATATGTAAACAGTTATATTTTCATTCTCAAATTTAAACAAACCCAAATTTGCCCTTATTGCAATATGGTTCTATTTTTTTTTTTTTTGGGGGGGGGGGGGGGGGGGCACTATATAGGAAGAGAATTTTAGGACCAAAATTTAAACTTGACAGTGCTCCCCTGTTATTTTAGGGTTAACGTGTGCGACAAAATTGATACCAGAACCTAAAACAGATCAATCTTTGGAGTTGAAAGTTAGGTTCCACAATCACTGGAGTGGTGGTACTGCTTTAATTAAGGTGTCTTTCTTCACAATCACTATAGTGGTGGTGCTGCTTTAATTAAGGTGTCTTTCTTCAATACTCTTTGGAGTTGAATGAACAGATGATCATCTTAATCATTCTAATGTTCATTCAATATCAACGCGTATTGCTTATAAATTTAAATTCGTTTTTATTGAGGATTTTGTTTATACTGTGGTATTCAAAGTCAACCAGAATACTTACCACACCCAGCCCTTAGCATTTCACAATTTCTATTGACTTAAATTAATGGCCACCAGGAAGAGACAAATTAAGAATTGGTCACCCACATATGTAACAGGCTGGAATTGAATTGGAACAACCATCTCGTTTAAAAAAAAGGTCGGAGGAAAAAAAAAAGAGCTTAACTACAGTATTTAAGACAGATAAAAGGTCCAATATACATGTACTCTGCTATTCATTTTCGTTTTCGTAAATGCTTTAGGGTCTTGCTAATGTGTGCTTAATGGGCATACAATAAGCACACAAACAAATTAAAAAAACACACATTTCAATACACCTTTTACATTTTTCAATACACTTTCACATATTCTTATACACTTTTTACACATTTCAATATACTTTTTCAACCTTAATGTGTGCCTATTGGGCACCCGTTAGCATTTTCCTTTCTTTAAAAGTGCAAACCTTTTCTTAACTTGGATCGGGTCCTCTGTTCCAAAATTCCCTGTGCCTCTGTTGCAAGGGATTTTAGACTGTTGGATCACACAAATTTTGTTTTCATATTTTAAAAATTTGTGTGATCCAACGGCCCAAAATCCCTTGCAATAGAGACACAGGGAAATTTGGCAACAGAGGATCTGGTTCCTTCTTAACTATATATCGGACGTCTGGTTCTCTCTATTCAAGTAAGATTTTTCTTACTTTGGCTAAGGCCATAAGCAAATGGTTGAATAAGGCCATTTCGCCGTCAATACTGTCCTTTTTTTCTTTATTTTTCTTTTCCCACATATGCCTCTGTTAATTATATTTTTTAGTAACATCTTCGTATCCTTTTTGTTTTGTTTTGTTTTGTTCCCCCCCCCCCCCCCCCCCTCTTTGGTGTTCATGTCCATGTTAGTTTTTTATTAGGCTAGCTTCATGCAGCGAGCAATGAGCTCATGCTTGTTGCATGAAGCTAGCCTAATAAGAACTAACATGGACATGAACACCGGAAAAGGAAAAAAAAAAAAAGAAGCTGGAAAAAGGGATTTATTATAGTTTCAAGAAATCTGATGGGAATAAGCTTATCTGTGAGGAGTGGAACATCTCCCCCATTGTGTTTTCCTGTTTAGATTGGTTGGTAGGACCAGTATGTTTGCGTCAAATTACTTGTAAAGAAAGGCTCTTGTTAGTAGTTAGATAATTGTTTGTCTTTTTATAATTAAATTAATAAACCAAAAAAAAAAAATTGTCGTAGTCTGGTGGTTAAGACTTGAGGTTAACAATCTGCTATCTGTTGATCTGTTACTCTCTCAGCTTATAGTCTTGAAATCTCTGAAAGTGCTATAAACTCCTGTAGACAATAGCTTGGCCAACAATTTTCTTTAGTGGGAATACATAATAAGCTCAATTTATAAAATTTTGGTAAATTAATAACTAAACTAGCTACTGTATCCATTAGTAATATTTTTTTTGGCTATTCGATATACTCCATCAATAGAGTTAGCTATTAGATGTTAGTAAACCACAAGGGTTGACCTCCTCTCCATGGGAGTCGAATCCATAATCTCACCATTATAGAAGGGGCTACACGACCAACTGGGGTAACTGACCTGGTCGTATCCATTAGCAATTTGCGGACTGTATTAATTTAAAAAATAAAGGCCGACATCATATGAGAATATTCGAGACTTGTGACCTTATCAACGCATCACAAATGTCAAATCTCTCCATCTAGAGAAACAATCTCCTTCGTTTGAAAGATTGTGCAATTGAAAGGAATATAAAATTAAGAGTAGGAGCTTGTAAGGTGTCTTTTTGACCAAATTAAATTGGTTTCAAGGCACTAAAAATGATCGGAAAATTACATAAATCAAAGTGTAATAGGAATTTCCCCAAGTATCTCTAACCCCCATGGGTGGACCTAATTAATGATTAAGGTTTGGCATGCAGATGTTTGCGTGTACCATCAACTCTTTTGGGGCTAGTTTATTGAAATTTTGCTCTGGCTTTAATAGAGCACCTGCTAGTGGACGGTGAGATTGAGCTTCAAGGATAAGTTGAGATGCGCGCAAGTTAGTCCTACTACCTGTTTTCAAAAAATTGCCCCACTAAGACCATGCTGCATTGATCGGCCCCCTCATGTGGGGTTAGTGTAGATGGAGCTTTACATCGATTGTGGTTTGCTCAACTCTTAGTGGATGATGAGATAGGTCTCCAATTGGGCATAATTGGTCGGGGCAACCAGAAATGAAAATAAAGAAAAAATTGCTGTACTAGTAATATATATTTTTAAGCAATAATGACAAGTGACCTTATGGTTATCATATGCTTATGTTTTTATTTTATTTATGGCCTCGTTTGAATGAAGGATGAGGAAAGGTATAACTTTTGGACCTGGATGACTAATCCCTGGTCCACTCCTTATCCATGGTTTGGGAAGGTTTGGGAGGGGTGGATGAGTTATCCCCTCCATATTTTATACCCATGAATATCCCTTCTCTCTCACTATAAATAATAACAGGGTGACCCATATTATTAATTAGTACCCTCTGTTTATACCCCCAGTCATCCCCTCAATCCACCTTAGAGCCTCTAATTTATCCTTATCCTCTCATCTCAACTACAAAATAAACCAAGTATTATTTTATGAAAATCTTCCAAACCAAATATTATTTAATCACCCTCTATAAATGTCACATCATTGTAGGCCCACCCTCAACAAATAATATCCCTACTATCATATCCCTCGTACTATTTTACCCTCCAAAATTCATTCTGCATCCAATCCGACCCTTAGGTGCTATCGACTCTCGTAAATAGAAGTTTAACCAACAATTTTCTTTAGTAGGAGCACATATTAAGCACAGCCTATACAATTTTGGTAAAATAAACAAAACTAGCTACTGTTCATTAGCAATTTGTGCATTACTATATATAATATATGGGGTAATTGTTCTAGGGTCCAGAAGTGGAGACTTATTGGGCCATTTAGTCCATGTTAAAGTTTTACAAGGTCTAAGGTCCACAATTTTTTTTAATTTAAATTTAGGTACTTTCAAAGGATACCCTAGGGTTTAGGTTTTAGGGTGCACTTTCCTATTATAGGGTTTTAGTGGTTTAGACACTTTCATAGGATACCCTAGGGTTTTAGGCACTTTCATAGGGTACCCTAGGATTTTAGGCACTTTCATAGGGTACAAATTTTTTTGGCACTTTCATAGGGTATCCTAGGGTTTAGGTTTTAGGGTGCACTTTCCTATTATAGGGTTTTAGTGGTTTAGACACTTTCATAGGGTACCCTAGGGTTTTAGGCACTTTCATAGGGTACCCTAGGATTTTAGGCACTTTCATAGGGTACAAACTTTTTTGGCACTTTCAAAGAGGTACAACCTTTTTTTTGGTAAAGGTGTAAAAAAAAAAAAAAAAAAAAAGATGCCAGCGTTAGGATTGGATAGGTTATAAACTTGTTTGGTGGATTATTGGGGTTACAAATTCTTTACCTAGGACTTTTGAACAAGTCGCCCTATATATATATGTGAGAAGTTTCCTATGAGGGCTCCCTCACAAAAAAAAAAGTGTAGGAAAACAGTTGTGAGCCGTTGGATCGCGTGAAGGGCATATGATCCAACGGCCCACAACTGTTTTCTGGCACTTTTCTTGTGAGGGAGCTCTCACAAGAAACTTCTTATATATATATATATATATATATATATATATATATATATATACAATTTCGATCAAGTCCCGGCCTCCCTGAAAATAACAAAATCCTGACTTTTGTTTTAGGCCGTTGGATCTCATCCAACGACGGCCACGCGTGGCTTAAAAGGGGTCAGGGGGGTCAGGTCAATGCCGGTCAAACTCTCACTTTCCCCTTTCCCCTCTCATTTCACGCGTTGCAGAATCGAAGAGAGAGAGAGAGAGAGAGAGAGAGAGAGAGAGAGAGAGTGTGGCGATTTTGGTGATTCGAGCTAGAAATCGAAGAAGAAGAACAGATCGAAGACGAACTCACCAACGAAGTCCATCTCGCTCGCTCTTTCTCTCTCTCTCTCTCTCTCTCTCTCGTTCTATTTCTCTCAAAACCCTATTTTTCGATCTGTATGAGAAACCCTATTTTTTTCGATCTGTATGACAAGCCCTATTTTTTTCGATCTGTATGAGAACCCTGAATAAAAGAAAGTAGGGTTTCAATTCTTCAACTTCTCTCTCTCTCTCTCTCTCTCTCTCTCTCTTTATCTCTCTCCTCTCTCTCTCTCTCTCTTCTCTCTCTCTCTCTCTCGATTTGAACTACTATCTCTCTCTTTAAAACGTGTTTGTATAAAATCTCGTGTGTTGTTCTCAGTCTTCTAACAAGAAATGAATTTTCGCTCGGTTCTCTTAGTTTTATTGTTCGATTGTTCTTGTTCTTCCATTTTATGGGCAACCAAACAAAACCAGTGTCTTAGAATGTTACTGTTTTACTCATTTTTCGTCCTTATTTGATTTTTTCCCCCAATTGTTAGGTTCGTCCTTATTTGTTGTTACCAATAATGAGGGGTTAGTATAATATGATGTATTCATTAGTTGATGTTTGTTTTCAGGAACCAATCCCAGTAACTCAACTTGTTGGAAACTGCTGTTGTTATTCAGGAAACCCCACAGTCAAGGTAACTTTGTACGTGCATTTAAGAATGCAAGGTGTAGAAGATATAGAAGTAATAGCATCTGCTAGTAATTCTTCCCAACATGTTTACACTCCTCAAGTAAAAAATGAGTTCGTACCGAAAATTGGGCAACATTTTCAAATACCAAACGGCATATCGTAATTGGGTTCATGATTTACAGCCAACTTTGAAAAAACAACCCAACTTTTTAAATCGAAAAAAACCCTAGATCAATTCCAAACCCTAGATAAATTGGGGACAAAAAAAAACCCAAAAACAATTGAATAGTAAACTCATCCGGACCGAGAGAGAGAGAGAGAGAGAGAGAGAGAGAGGAGAGAGAGAGAGAAGAGAGAGAGAGAGAGGAGAAGAGAGAGAGAGAGAGAGAGAGAGAGAGAGAGAGAAACCTTATATATGTTCGTACGAGAAGGCCAGGATTTATATGTGGTTCGACTATCGGTGATGGAGAACCTCGTCAGAATGAAAACCCTAACCCTAGATCGTTGATTTCAGCTTCTTCTTCGTTCGATATCAATCTGGTCGATTTGTAGCTTCTTCTTCGTTCGAATCGCCAAAATTGCCACACTTTCTCTCTCTCTCTCTCTCTTTGATTCTGCAACGCGTGAAATGAGAGGGGAAAGGGGAAAGTGGGAGTTTGACCCGCGTTGACCTGACCCCCCTAACCCCTTTTAAGCCGTGCGTGGCCTTTTTTTTTTCTCAGCCGTTGGATGAGATCCAACGGCCTAAAACGAAAGTCCGGATTTTGTTATTTTCAGGGAGTCCGGACCAGATCCGAATTGTGTATATATATATATCTATTACAATATTGCAGGATGGGTTTTCGCGAGGAGAACTGTGGTTGCGACAAGTGTTGTCGGTTGATTGGATTGTGATGAGTTTTTATAAAGGTAGCAATGTAACTTGATCAAATCACGTATGTAGAACTTCCATAAAACTATTTTGAATTTCGAAAGAAAGAATCTTCAACTATCCATAAATTTTTTCAATATCCTTTCCATCATGATCAGTAGAACATTATTAATATCTTTTTACATTGATTTTTTTCCTTTCAAATTTCCTTAAATTGTGCTTCCAATCTAATTAGAAAACGGTTTTGAAAAGGCCACATTTAGAAGAAAAACAACGATTCAAAAAACTTACGGAGGTATCAAAGGCGCAGTGATCTCAACAAAGAAAGTAAAAAGTACGAATCACTCCATTTAAGGTTGTAGTGGGGTATTTTTCTTTATCTCTCCATATTTTAATGCATGTAGTCTTCTTATTATGTATTTTCGCATATTCGATAAACAAGTCAGAAGACAAGACTTATGGATGGATTATTTTACTCTTCACGCATAAAACATTCTGTATGATTACAGCAAGGAATCGATTATTTATGCCTACCTTCTCAGAATGAATATAGAGTGATCATCTACCCCGAAGAGGTGTTTTTCAATGACATGTTATGGTAGTAAAATTCTGTCAGATTTTACGCTCTAATTTTTTCATGGAGTTGTGTTTGAAAAATTCCTACAGCCTACAACACTAGATTTATGGATGGTGAAGATGTTTTTTTTATGGTCTTTATGATAAAAAAATAATTAGAGCAAACTCTGATAAGTGGTAACTTTATGTTCATGCATGAGTCAAGCAAGAGGTGGCTCCAGGATTTTGGTTCACCGGTGGCAAAAATGTAAAGGATGTTTTTGTATATAAAGCTATATATAAAATAAGCATATTTATTTTGGTTACAAATTTATTGGATCTAATATGTCATTCGACATTTCTACTACTTAACGGGCTATCTTAGCATAGCTTTAACTCTTAGCAAAAAAAAAGGATGAAGAGTAGATCAGAGCAATATTTTGAAAGTTGTTTTACCATCACGAGCTAAAACACACCCACATATTCTTAAGGGTTGATTTTGATTGAAAAAATATTCATTGGATTCAATAATCATCATTTTTTTCTTAAGCTTTATGTTATAATTATCTTCCTTTTTTTTGTATTTTATTGTGTTGTCTACATTACTATGGCGAATGAATAGAATGATGTACATTTAAAGTTGGGTTTGGGTTAACTACTTATTTGAATGAATAGAATGATGTACATTTAAAGTTGGGTTTGGGTTAACTACTTATTTGATAGATCTTTTTTTCTAGACTTTTTGTCTTTCATGACCTTTCCTTAGTTTTTCCTTAAATATTTGGGGATTACTGATACATCTCAACAAGAAAAAAAAAAAAATCTGTAACAAAAAATTTAGAAAAGTTCACTAAAGACAACAATATATAAAAAAAAAAAGACAAATTTGTATTGTTTTGTCTTCAATAAAATTTTAAACTTTATTTATTAATTTTTAACTTTTTAGATTCCTCTTATCGAGATAAATTTATAATCTCCAAAGATTTAATGCAAAACTAAAAATTTTAGAAAAATGATCCTACAGTAAACTCAAGCAAAACACCAATTTCTGTGCATAGCACGGGTTTTACGTTTGTATATATAAAGGATGAGTAGTTTCCATATGCATAGACTTGTTTCATTTTCAACGCATCACATACGTCAGTCAAATACGTCACCCTCTTATTCGTAGGAGGTTGTAACTTGTAAGGTTTCTTTTTGACCGCCTGTCAAAAACAAAAAACAAAAGGTGTCCTTTTGACCAATGATGATTAGAAAATTATTGATAAAAGTGTAACTATTGAATAATATGAGCGGGAGAAATTGGCCAAAGTTCCGACAAAGTCTGAGGTTTAAAATATTTTAGGCACTATTAACTCATTTGGGGACCAGTCCATATAGTCTAAAGTTTTGCTGTGGCATTAAATAAGGTCCCGGTAGCGGACAGTGAAATTGGGTTTTAAACAAACGATCTGAGTCGTACATTAATTTAAAATAGTTTTTTTGAGTATTTTGTAAAAAAATTAGCTCAATTGGATAACTAAAAATGCTTGATCCAATCCTTCAATTTCTCTTCAAAATTCATTCAGATTTTAGGATTCTAGATTTTGAATGAAGATGGAGGATTGCATCATGCACTTATGGTTATCCGATTGATATGAATCTTTGAAAATATATTCAAAAATTATTTTAAAGTTAATGAACAACTCGGATCATTTTCATGATACTCGAAAGTGGGTCCCCCACGCTGATCTGTATATTTCAGAATGACATGTCCTACTATAACAACAATCAATACACAAATTTTGCACACATTCTTTAATGTATGGAAATGCTAAGGTACTTGGTGTGCCCAATTTATAAACTGTTATGCTTTTTCATAGTCAATATTATACCATCTTGTAGTCAATATTATGATGGAGAAAATATTGTCTTTTCTTGATAAATGTTGTGTCATTTTCTTGTACTTGTTTTGTTAGAATAATCACCACACGCACACAACAGAATATGAAAACAGTAAAGGAAATCAACACAGAAATTTACGTGGTTCCCCAAGATCGGGTACGTCCACGGGAGCGAGAGCGAGTCTGTATTATTCTAAAAAATCGGCTAGGGTTTTTACAATAGAGAGTGTATATAGCCCTACTCTATTTCAACCCTAATAATTCCGTACCGTACCGCGGGCGGGCTACGCCCCCCCGCACCCCCCCAATTATTCGGCCCTATGGGCCACTTGTGACAACAATTGGATCCACGATGGGCCAGATGCCGTCGCTCCACTCCGCTCCGCTCGGTGCGCTGCGCTCCCCTCGCTCTGCTCCGGCATCTGGCCTTTTATTAGAACTCTTTGGTACCTCTCCATATGAGCCACAAGTTCCAACAATCTTATGCCATTTGTGGTTTTTATTAGTTTTCTTGTGCCATTCTTTATAATTTGCAACTTCTCATGGCTTATTAACTTGAGCATTCTTATCCTAAAAGTCAACAGAACACACTATCCCCGTATAAGGCGGGGCACCCTAGCACTTCCCCTTAGTTTTGGGACCTGGGTGTTGGTGATCACCTCTAGAGAGCGTCCCTGATGAGCACATTGAGATGTCCATTTTGACAATCAATGGTCCGAATTTTTCAATGGAAGAGTTAACTCTTCCATGGAAAAATCTGGGCCGTCCAAAATACTTTTGGATTATTCGAATGCGATCTCTAGGGTGCTCTCCATGAGGGTGATCTCCAGCAGCACCCCTGGGTCCAATCTCCAGCACCCTCGCTTCCTTAGCTTTGAATTTAAATATTTGTTTACTTAATTTGGATGTCCATCTTGTTCAATGGACCAGACTATGGGTACAGAACCCATTGCACAGAAAATGCATAGATCGAGCTCGGGCACCCACTTTTGGGTCCCACACGAACAATCCAAGCCGTTCATTCATCTTAAAATTAAATTCCGAAGGGCCCCATGAAAATTCAGCTAAATCGGACGTCTTTAAGTGCTTGATCTAAGAGCCCCCCGTTTCAGTTAAAAAGTTTTTGACTGAAACGGGGGGCTCTTAGATCAAGCACTTAAAGACATCCGATTGAGCTAAATTTTCACGGGGCCCTTTCGAAATTGAATTTTAAGATGAATGAACGGCTCGGATTGTTCGTGTGGGACCCAAAAGTGAGTCCCCGAGCTCGATCTGTGTATTTTCTGTGCAATGGGTTCTGTACCCATATAATTACCGCTTGTTCAATAAGAACGAAGAACGGAGATCATGAACTTGGATTAGCCGTGAAACTACACATCACCGTCTTCCAAGAGCATCTTTATCTG
The DNA here is from genome assembly GCA_963854785.1 of Vaccinium vitis-idaea. Classification (NCBI taxonomy): domain Eukaryota; kingdom Viridiplantae; phylum Streptophyta; class Magnoliopsida; order Ericales; family Ericaceae; genus Vaccinium; species Vaccinium vitis-idaea. Next base: position 35,033,519 of record OY978222.1, read on the forward strand.
GCTACCTAGAATAGTTTTTGAGTCAATATAGGGAGCTAAACCCCCCAAAACCTCAAAAAATCAGACTACTAATCTCTCCTCACCGCAAGTGGTGGCTAGCTCATGTGGTAGAGCTCTTGGATGCCACACACTGCATCTTGGGATCGAGTCCCATTCCCCCCTCCCCCAATGTAATAGATTAGGAATGACAAATGACAAAAAAAAAAAAAAAAATCTCTCCTCACCAAATTGTTTTTGGTACAGTGACTACTCAAATTTGAGTAGTTACTGTACATTAACCTTTCCATTTTATATTGTTTTTTCCGTGTGGTGTGGGTTTTATCCGGTACAAAGACAGAGAGAGAAAGTGTGGGTTCCGTCTGGGAAACAGGGAAAGTCACGGTTTCATTTGGAAAAGTACAGTTGCATCGCAAGTGGAGTGGAGTGCAGTTGGTGCCTCCCTTATACTCCCATGCACATGGGCAGGGTTCGATTCCCTAAGCACCCATCCCCCTCCCCAACTCCCCTAGGATAAAGTAGATTAGGATTAACGAATGACAAAAAGAAGAAGAAGAAAGTACAGTTGCATCCAATAAAAAAATGATAAAGTAAAGAGAGAGAGAACAACTCTCTGTTGGAAGAATAGTTTTATAGGAAAAAAAATTTTGGGTTAAATTTGGTGTTTTTGGTAGAAAGTTTGATTTTGTGAGTTTTTAGAAAAGTGACTTGCTAAATTATATAAAGGTGTTTTTGAAGTTAAATTTTGTGTTTTTCTTGGTGAGGCTCATAAGGATGCCCGAAGTTGTTCGCTAATAAAGGTACGGAGAAAAGAAGTGATTCAAGCCCCAAAATTCGTCTGGTTGATTATGATTTGCTCTCGACACAATTAACTAAGGTTAGATTCCTAGGATCAAGCCAGAAGAAAAAAATTTCTAATGAACATTTTAGTCCAAACGTGAATGGCCTGCCGATTGGAAAAGAGATTAGTCAATATATATGTGCAAGTCGAGCCAAACAACCTAACTATCAAACCAAAAAACAGAGCGATTCAACATCAAGATCGAATGGTATGCCCCAAAAAAAGGCATCAAAAGTCTTGACCTAACACGTTGGTCGATCGTGTGAGAAAAACCCTCTTTTTTGCCATCAATAATTCACTATTGCATTGACTCCACCCCAAACTAAATTCCATGATCTTATTGAAAAGACTTGGAAGAAACGTAATAACCAATTAGGAAATCCGTCCTTTTCACATATATCCTTCTTCGCCCAATTAAGTTCCAGAGAACAGCCTTCTCATTGTCCTCAATGAATTTATTAATTTCTGAGCAATTTTCCGTGAATAATTTACTCTAAGGGATTTCAACGAACAAACGACAAATTCATGAGGTAATTTTGGCATAATTTCGTAGGGCTAACTTATTGGTGAAGGTTAAAAAAGAAAAGAACAGAGATGGGGGGGGGGGGGGGGGTTAAGATTATTTAGGCATCCAATCACCCCGTGAAAAAGAGAGAGTAGGCTTTGGTGGTTATAAAAACACACACATTATATTTATTAATTTATACACGAAGGTGTAACGTAAGGCACATGTAAACACTGACACACAACGGTAATTTCAAAATGCTGAGCTCTCTATATGTTTCCTTAGTCTTTGTAGATTAATAGTTGACCAGGACAGAACATCGACCATCTTATCAGAAGAAGACATGCGTTTCTATAGAATAGTGAAAACGGTAAACCGGCATATAACTAAACAAAAAAATTAATGTAGTTAATGTCATGAATTCATATATGACACCTTTAGATCGTCGGCAATAGACGTGGATAGAGAGCATTAGTTGATTTGTGGGGATTTTTCGGGGTGGGAGTTCATTTAATTTTGGACTGTGAATGACAAACTTCTAGAATTGAATGACTAAATCTATGAATTGAATTGCAGAAGAAATGTATTCAGGAAATTTTTGTTATTACTCTGTCATTTCTCGATGATTACAAAAAGGAAAGAAAACCCCCTTTTATCCTGTAACTAAATCTCCCGCCTAAACATCAACAGAAACACACTTCCTGGTAGAGAAGTACTTTGAAATGAAAGCACAATGCTAATGAAATGAAAAATCATTACATGATGACTACGAAAATTTCCTGGTAGAGAAACTAGTGAGACCTCACTAGTTTACAAAATCTAGTGAGACCTCACTAGTTTCATGAAGACTAAGTAATTTCCTTAACACCCCCCCTTCAAACTTATGGGTGGGAAGCCAACCATAAGTTTGCTCTTCAACAACAGAAAATGAGAGACAGGCAATCCTTTACTAAAAATGTCTGCAACTTGATCATGAGAACCAATGAAATGAAGCACCAGATGCTTAGCCAACACCTACTCACGGATGAAGTGATAGTCTATTTCCATATGCTTCGTCCTAGCGTGAAAGACTGGATTAGAAGCTAAAGCCATAGCTGACTTATTGTCACACCACAACACAGGAGTAGAAAGAACTGGAATCTTGAGCTCAGAAAAAAGTTGTTGAATCCATACAATATCAGTGGCTGTATGAGCCATGGCCCTATATTCTGCTTTAGTTGATGAACGAGCGACAGTAGATTGTTTTTTAGCACTCCATGATATAGGATTAGACCCCAGAAAAACAAAAAATCCACTGGTTGATTGTTTGTCAATGGGATTGTAGACACCCCAAAATGAGGCCTTCGTACACTTTTTTTTATCCCCAATGATGAAAAGAAACGCCCAGAAAGCCTTTCGGATTGAAACTCTTCAAGTCAACAAAGACAATAGTGCCGCACTACACTCATCTCTCACGCACGGCATGCTTTTTGGATATTGGCGGTGGAAGTGTGCCGTACGGCACAGTTGGTGTACCGCACGGTACAGTTTGTGTGCCGTACGACACTGTCATACATCAGTCGACTTTTTGCAGAGGTTCCAGCAGCTCAAATGTTTGACATTCGTTTCCTCTCTTCATCATGGTTTCTTGCAAGGTTGAAAGGCTATACAATAGCCATCATTACCATGTGTGGGCACCAAGTAAACTTGGGAACCAAGTTCTTCACTCGCTTATAAATTCCGATCGGCTCCCATGAATTTGACAGTGAAGAAAAACCATGGCATACCACCCGTAAGCTCTGTCAAAACCCCATCTCTGCTATAAATTACCGTTGTTGCTACCTTCAATCTCCAGAAATCAGCCCACAACTCCCTTCAAAGCAAAACCCAACCAAAAAAACCAATCCTCTGTTTTCGGTTCCAAACCCGTGAGCTAACTATTCAAAATTTGCCTGAGTTTTGTTACCAATCGTCTCTGAAAAAGCACTAGATTGAAGTTGGAGTTCAGAGGAGGTCCTAACCGTGCCTAAGGAGTTCCAGAAGTGCTTCAATCCGAGAGTTTCAAACCGAGGTATAATCCCGTTTCGCTAAAACTCTTAGCTTTGGTACCCTGAGGGGAGGGGTGCCAAGTGTGGGATGATCTTCTATATCATCTCCACATTTGGTACACCCATGTTATAGTAAAAACCAGTTTAAATCGATACCTCTCGGTTGCGTCGTGCGGTGAAAATATCGCATCGTACGGGGTAATTTAGTGAGGAGGAACATTCCTTATCTAAGCACATCAATTTCCTATCCAAAATAATCTGTTTTCAATTAAGTTTCATGCCTTGTATGTGCCTTTATTTCATTCTTTTCAAAAATCAAAATTTTGAACTGTTTGAGAAAGAAACAGTGCCGCACGACACTCCTTCTGTACCGCACGGTACACTTGGAGTGTTGTACGACACTCTTTTGAAAATTTGACCGTTGGAATAATGAACAGTGCCGCACGGCACACTTTTTGTAAAATCTGAAATTTTAATCAGAACCTTGCATGAACAGTTTGAACCCTTGATTTTTGTATATTTACTGTAATTCACATACTAGTTGCTTGTTTTTTTTCATTATTATCGTCTGTTTTGCTTGGTTTAAAATGTTTATTTGTTAAAGTTCGGCATTAAAATATTTTCTAAAAATCCCACAAATGTTTAGTAAAGACCGATTTTTAATCGGGCGAGCGGGGTGCATTAAAACCCTTCCCCGTTCGTAACCTGGCTCCCGAATCCAAAACGAATCTCTGGTTTTAAAATTGTTTTATAAATCATTTTCTCAACCATTTTTCAAAACGGTTTCTCGGGTCCTAAACCATTTTCCAAAAACCCGGGTGACGACTCTATTTTCAAACAAAACGAAAACCAGCGTGGAGGTCGACTGTCCACAGGGATCTCCAGCCTAATCTGCATCAGTAAAGCCCAATCTGCATCAGTAAAAGTAGTAAGATTCAAGGGACCATCTGTGAGATGAAGACCATGAGATAAAGACCCCTTCACATATCTGAGTAACCTTTTGACGGCTCCAAAGTGACTAAATTTAGGAGCATGCATATGCTGATAGATAGTATTAACAGCAAAAGCAATGTCAGGTCGTGTCAAGGTAAGATAGTGTAGAGAACCAACCAAAGTCCGAAATAGTGTAACATCTTCAAAGAAAGGATCACAAGGATCAATAGGTTTCTTGGTAGATGTAGGTGAATTACTAGGTTTACTATTAGTCATACCAGCCTTGGTTAGAATATTTGCTCAATATATTAAATATATTAAGTGATCACCCATTCTATCGTGTCAAGTAAGATAGTGTAGATAACCAACCAAAGTTCGAAATAGTGTAACATCTTCAAAGAAAGGATCACAAGGATCAATAGGTTTCTTGGTAGATGTAGGTGAATTACTAGGTTTACTATTAGTCATACCAGCCTTGGTTAGAATATCTGCTCAATATATTAAGTGATCACCCATTCTACTCCTAAGCAATGTGGTACAATATTTCTTAACATCCCCCCTCACGCGCAACTGCATTTGAGGTCTGTCACGTGTGGCTACATTTTTGGGTCCTATGTGGCCACTTTTTTGGGTCCTATCATCGTGCAACCTTTTTGCTAGTCTGTCATCGTTGGGTGGATTGTGATTTTTTTTTAAACGTGGAGTGGAATGGGCCCCGCTCTGATACTATGTGAAAACTTTATATCTATCTCAAAACCAATTGACAATGAATGGAGAGGCTCTAACATATATTAAGTGATCACCCATTCCACTCCTAGGCAATGTGGGACAATATTTCTTAACATCTCCCCTCACGTGCAGCCGCATTTGAAGTCTGTCACGTGTGGCCACTTTTTGGTCCCATCGTGCAGCCTTTTTTTTGTTGGTCTGTCATCGTTGGTGTGCGATTACGATTTTTTTATTTTATAATGTGGAGTGGAATAGGACCCGTTCTAATACCATGACAAACTTCTAGGATTGAATGACTAAATCTATGAATTGAATTGCAGAAGAAATGTATTCAGGTAATTTTTGTTATTACTCTGTCATTTCTGGATGTTACAAAGAGGAGTGTTAAGGAAATTACTTAGTCTTCATGAAACTAGTGAGACCGAAATTACTTAGTCTTCATGAAACTAGTGAGGTCTCACTAGTTTCATGAAGACTAAGTAATTTCCTTAACAATGAATTCATTAATATTTAAGTTGGGTGTTCAAAGGAAGGACTAATCTAAAACTTTTTGTTTGTATTATAAGATTTTTTTTTTTTGGTGGTCATGTGACCATCTTGCACAATCTATAGAGACGCTAGTGATTGTGGTACAATATAAATAAAAATTTTCACGACTATGACCAATACCAATGTAGTGCCCTGATTGTGTTAAGTTTTTTGGTCCGCCACTGAATAGAATTATTGGTGGATCCAATCAAACATACTGTAAATTCTTAAATTGCATTGCCTAAAAGGTGTTCACAAAATTTCTTGTCTGTGTTTTAACTGGCAATAGGGACTTACGGTAACAAATGTTCCATACAATTGCTATATAGTTTCTAACATAGTTTTTTTTTTTTTTCAACAGTCATGGGTTATTCGGGCCAGCTTATGCTCATTCAACTATTTCTCAAGTAGAAACTGTCACAAGACTCGCAACAAAAATTTAGGACTTCACTAACGAGAAATTATTCAATGCCCCTAGAGCAAGGTTAAACACGAATAAGGACCATACGAATGTATAAGGTCCACTCCTAAGTGCGTAGACCCTACATATTTCTGTGGTCTAGATTAGTGCTCAACCCTAGGGGCATTGAATTAATCAATCCTCAAAAGTCAAACTCTAAAATGGAATGGTAAAAGGAGTCTATAACCAGAAACATTCACCATATAATCAGAAACCAAAATAACCTTTCTAATCACTGAGTTGAGTATTTTGATCTCACTCAAGCAATGTTGAGTAGGAATCTCATTCTAACTAAGGATCATTCAGTATAAAACCACAAAACCAACAATATAGTCCTGTCATTTTGGAATAGAAGTGAAGGTTATGTATATCGTATAACCCCCTTCATCATTTCCAAACACATAAAGCGAAACAATAATTAAAGCATGAAAGTTGAAGCGCGCTGATATAGCCAGTGTGGGAGCCAGAAGTGCAAGTGCCGGTGCTGGTGGCTCTGAGGGGAATAAGATGTTGCCCGGGCAATTTTTGCTTTTGTATGCATTTCTAGCGTTGTAGCTACAATTCCGTAACACCCCATGGGCGGAAGCGCAGAAAAAAACTTCATGCAACTGATTCCTGCCGTGAAGATCTGTGTTGCATTTTATCTCAGTGATTGCATCGATTTGGTTTTGGATAGCTGTTGGGAAATCGCGAGTTGCATAAAGTTGATTTGCATCAAGTGATAACCCTGAAATCAAAAGAAATTAAAAACAAAGAAATATAATGAGTCTGGATAACAAATGTAAAATTGGTGGTAAGGAGGATTCAACAAAAATTATGTCGTGTTAATTTGCAGAAAAAACTATGGTACGCGCTCTTGAAAAGGGTACGCCCTATTACGAATTTTTCGTAGTTCTTACATATAAATTTGGTGATATACTATGAGGTTCTTGCAAGGAATGGTGATGTTCAATGACTTCCCATGATGTTGTCCTTCAGAGGCAATTCATCGTGATGAGACAGACATTCTTGGTGGAAGGTAGCTTCTTTTATCCAATATAGTTTCTTCCTCTATATACGGGCTAATCACTAATCAATAGAGACGAGCTACCTGAGGTAACGACCTAACTAAAAGAATGGCATCTCCTTCTGTTAGAACTTTAAGCATTGCACTTGTATCTCTTTAAGGGAATTTTACGTGTCATAGTATTATTACATATTTTTTGGTAAATATGTAATAATATTATGACATAGAAACGAAAACATCCAAAGGAAAACATTCATTTCCCTTTCTTTCTCCGAATTCGAAACATAGAAACGAAAACATCCAAAGGAGTAGGAAACATAGAAACGAAAACATCCAAAGGAGTAGCAAACAAAGGTGGTTGATACCTCTTTCTTTGATAGCAAAGTCCCATGATCACAATATGGAATTGATTTGCCAAAACCATCAAAAGCCCACAAGTATCTTTGGGGAATCGGCCTTTTGCACGAGGTTAGAACAGAGTGATCCGTGTTGCAAACAGAGTTAGGCCATTGGACGGCAAGCGTAAAGAAAGCAGGCCCAGGCACCAATTGGCATGAAAATGGTTCTGATTTGATGGCTTGAAACAAAGAAAACAGAGTAATGATACCGATGCTGAGCAACTTCATTTTCAGTGTTTCTGGGTTTCTTCGTTTCCCTTAAAGAAGAAGCAAAAGGTATTTCAAAGAGAGGGCCGTGGTGTTTAATTATTCAGTGCTCCAACCCCATGCATTGTAAAATTAAACCACATAAATTTCTGGTGCTGGATGATTCGGAGCACCACGTGTCCATTCTCCGGTACTAGTGAAAGTTTACTCGTTGTGTATAATTATTCCTTTTGAATGTTGACGCGGTTTGTTTGTGTACCAAAAATCTATATCTATATCCATATATTAGTACAATACAGGGAAGGTTTTTGCTTGTGCCGTCATCTAATTGCCTGCATATTTTTAACCGGCTCTTCTTTTGGTAGGGGTAGAACATCGCTCTCTTCCTTCTTGGTGTTGATTTCCCTCCCTCTTCTCACTTCCTTCTTGGCTCTTTCTAGGGTTGCATCATGAGTGGAACAACATTCTCATTCAAAGATAAGCACTAGGCCAGCTATCGGTTGTATGTTTTATTCAGGATGGAGCTGGGTGTGGAAACTTTATATCCATCTCAAAACTAATTGGCAATGAGTGGAGAGGTCCCAACATATATTAAGTGATCACCCATTCCACTCCTAGGCAATGTGAGACAATATTCCTTAACACTGGGGTGCCAGTAGGGGCGGTCGCCCTTGAAAGGAGAAAAAAAAAACTCTAGTATTATACAGAAAAAAAATTAAAAATTTTTCCTATGAATTGTATAGGCTCGCCCTTGCATAGTGACAATTCATAGGAAAATTCTTCGCTCCATCCCTGGTTGTATTGTTGATATGTTAATTTGCTCAAAAATAATGACCCATTTGTTATTGCTTACAATTTAATTTAGTACTTAAAAAGTTTAAACCCAAATTTGCCCTTATTGTGCTACATTTCTATTTTTTTTTTAGGACCAAAATCTAAACTTGAAAGTCCTCCCCCTGTTATTTCAGGATATACATATGCGACCAAATTGATAGCAGAACCAAGAATAGATCAATACTTTTTAGAGTTGAAAGTTAGGCCTCAGGTGCATCTTTAATTAAGTTGTCTTTCTTCACAATAGGGAGAGGAGTTTTAGAAACACCAGATTATTAAAGTGCATAAGTAATGGCATAACTTCAAACCCCTAATTATGTTTGAGCCTTTTGGTACCACTGATGAACTTACGAGTTCACTGCGTATGCCCGTGAAAAATGTCATACTTTAAACACTTTTGTCAAACCCTACACTCTAGCAGGCACGGCCCTAAGAGCAGGTTGAGTAGGCCATGGTCTAGGGCCCACCAAATTTAGTTCAAAATTAGGGCCCCAATTTAGCTGAAGCTCTTAGGTATGTAATAAATATTTTTTGCAGCCAGAGTGGATGAAACAGGCACACATAAATATTGCTTCCAATGAGGAAACAGGCTGGGAGGACAATTTCTATGAAAGTTCAAACCTTTTCTTACCTATGTCAATCAAAGGTCTGGTTCTCTCATTGGTTGACTTGGCTAAATCGTTCCTATCTCTATTAATTCAGGTAAGATTTTTCTTACTTTGGCTAAGGCAATAAGCAATAAATCTTCCTTCTGTAGGCTTCAATAGGTTTGCTGCTCTTCAAAGGCAACCCACTTCCTGCTAATGGGCTTCTGTAGGTTTGGAGGGTTGTTTCGGCTTGTTTGGGCCTCCCTTGTTAGGTGTTTTGGTTTTGTTGTTTTTCAGGTGCTTTTTTCTTTATCCAACCTTGGTTGGATTCCCTTCCCCTCTCCCCCGGCTTGATGTACCCTTTGTCAAGTCTTCTTTAATAAATTTTTTTGCCGATCAAAAAAAAAAAAAAAAGGCAATAAGCAAATGTTGCAACAAAAAGCTAGCAAAAGGGATTTTATTAAGGGGATGAATGAACCCTTGTAAATCTGATGGGAATAAGCTTATCTGTGAGGAGTACTGGAACCAGTATGTTTGCGTTAAATTCCTTGTAAAGAAAGGCTCTTGTTAGTAGTTAGACAATTGTTCGGTTTTTTACAATGAAATTGATATACCAAAAAAAAAAAAACTGTTATCTTTTGAGCCGTTGGATCACGGTAATCCCCGCAAATGTTGGTACAACGTATGAGATGTATCAAAAAATAAAACGTGATGAAAAGATTCAGTCATCATAATATTATGAACAAGTCATATGGAATATAATAGTACTAACACTTTGTTTCAGAATGATAAGTCCTGCAAAGGTATGTACTCTTACCTTATAGTGTGCCCAATTTATAAGTGTGATGCTTTTTCATGGTCAATACTGCACCGTGTTATAATAAATAAATATTATGATGGAGATATCGTAAAATAAGTGATTTCAAATGATTACGACATTTTGTAAAATATTGTACATTATATAGAGAAAATGTTATGCCTGATTTCGATGAATGTTACGTCATTTTCTTGTATTAGTTTTCTTATGCCAATTGTGGGTTTTATTATGTCATTTAGGTTGCAATTTATAGTTACGCCTCTCATTCGTTATAATATTATGTACGTTAGGCAATTTAATGGTAAAAATCAACAAAATAAAGTCACCACACATCACCTTCTTCAAACATCTCCAACTCAAATACTATTTTTTACAGTCTGTTTTTTTAGGAGCAATATTAGAAAAAACTTCTTTAACCCCACACATCAAAAGAAAATATCAAAATTGATGATACTTTGATACTTTCTCTCTCATTAAATATATGGCGACTCCTCAAATCATTAACTATAATTAAAAGTTTGTTTTTTTATGAATTTATCATGTATCTGTTGGGTAACTAGCCATTGAAAACAAATTCTTATTGATAAGCCTACTTTAGTTTTTCCCAAATGTCTTTCCTATATACAATATTCATTGTTTCATGCACCTATTTTTTTAGTCATCTGAACACGATTTTCTATGTTATGCTCCGATTTTGTTTTTCTCCAATTACATCGTGGATATATTCCCAAAACAAACAAGAATATATTTTTTTGTGGGTCTAATGCATAATTTTCGGAACAATTGTCACAATTTCATAATCAATTTTCTCAATTCAAGGGTACAATAGCAAAAAGATTTAAAAAAAGAAGCTAATATAGATTTTTCTTTTACAGGAAATTAATTTTGTTCGTAGGGTGAGTTTGAGTCACAATTTGAAAATTACAAAAATAAGTCATCAAATTGACACATAGGTCATCAAAAACAAAATTTGAAAAAAAAATTATGAGTAGCTTGAAGATGCTGCCGTTTATTGATTAATTAAAAAAGTAAAGTCAAACAGGTGTTGGTTGATTATAAGGTGTACAGAATCACCATCAAGAGTCACCATCAATAAACTGCCTTGACCCCAACCAAAACTCTATTCCATGATGATGATTTATTGAAAAGTGCGCGGAAGAATTCTAGTTTTTATACTCCTTATGTCTTATAAAGTTTGGTCTCTACGAAATTACGTGTAATTTTTTTTTAAGCTAAAAAATAACGTGCTTACGAAAATAATTTTTTAATCAATATGGATCTTGTTTGATAGATTTCATCAAGAACTTTTATACGTTGCAAAAAAAATTCAGAAATTATTTTGGTAAATACATTATTTTTTAGTTTGAAAATTGCACGTAGTTTCGTAGGGTCGACCAAACTTTATGGGACGGAGGGAATACTATTTTTTATATTATTCTTTTCAAACTTGTAGGAGTAAATGAAATCTAACTGATAAAGGTATGGAGAAAAAAAGAAAAGAAAAGGCTATTTGTTGGTTGATTAATGAAATTCAGAAGAAAAAATGTTGTTGGTTGATTAAGCGGCCTCCTTTGGCTAAATTTAAAAAACTAGTTTTTTTTTTTTTTCGTTTTTTTTTTATTCAATTTTTTTTGCATTTGTTAGTTTTGTGTCAAGATTTTGTAGTTTCTGGATTTATCTCGTCGAGAGAAATCCAAAGAGTACAAAATTATGGTCAAAAGTAATAGTTTTTTTAATAAAGCCGAAAATAAACCAAAATAAACTAGTTTTTTGGATTATTTTTCGTCTTTATTCACAAAATTTTAAGTTTGGATAATAATTTTATACTTTTTAAATTTCTCTCGTCGAGACTAGTCAAGAAACCACAAAAAATCGACCGAAAATTAACAAAAGCAAAATTTTTTGAATTAAGAAAAAACGTAAAAAACCAATTTTTTCTTTTTAGCCAAAGGAGGCTGTACACAGAGGAATAGTAGTTTAAAAAAAGGTATAGAGAAATAGACCGACCCCACCCAAAGGCCATAGCTATATTTTCCATGATCTTTTTGAAAATACGATGGAAGAAACCGGATCGGGGTGCTATATGGCACCCTGTAGGGCGCCTCTGTAGTGTGGTATTTGAACCGTTGATCTCGGTGATCAATGGTTCAGATTTCATCTTAGTACTGGACGACTCGGATCTACAAAGTGGTTAGATGAAATCACAAGATCAACAGCTTGGATTTCATTTGGGTATTGGACTGTTCGGATCTACAAAGTGTCGAGACGAAATAAAGACCATTGAAAACACATCCAATGATTTAAATGCCGCACTATAGGGGCGCTCTACAGCATCCCGTTTCCGAAAAACCTAGTAACCAATTAGAAAACGAGTACGTGAAATCCAAGCGATTTCAATGAATAATTTACTCTTAAGGGATTTCAATGAACTAATGAGGTATGATTTTGACATTCCACCGCTCCGATATAAAAAGAGAGTAGGCTTTGGTGGTTAAAAATTGTAACGTAACGCATATTTAACCCCATGTAATACTTTTCACATTTCACTCACAATAATAAAGTAAAAAATGCTGAGCTCATAGCTTTTACAGGAAAGGTGATATGCGGAAAGTCAGGACCTGCCAGATCTCTTACAGCTGACTTTTTTATTTATTTATTCAACAACAAAATTTATAATTATCTAAGCGACTTTGTACTGAAAATCTTGATAATTAAGAAATATTGTCCCACATTGCTTAGAAGTGGAATGGGTGATCACTTAATATATGCTGGGACCTCTCCACTCATTGCCAATTGGTTTTGAGATGGATATAAAGTTTCCACATGGTATCAGAGCGGGGCCTATTCCACTCCACATTTAAAAAAAAAAAAAATCGCAATCCCACACCCACGAAAACAGACCAGCAAAAAGGCTGCACGATGGTAGGACCCAAAAAGTGGCCACACGTGAAAGACCTCAAATGCGGCTGCACGTGAGGGGGGATGTTAAGAAATATTGTCCCACATTGCTTAGGAGTGGAATGAGTGATCACTTAATATATGCTGAGACCTCTCCACTCATTGCCAATTGGTTTTGAGATGGATATAAAGTTTCCACATAACAGCGATTTCTAAACAAAAAATATCCAGCATTTGTAGTTGTATTTTGCAAATGTAACTGCAATGTTTGAGTTTCCTAGCTATATGAATCGAAGTGCTTATTAAACTCTATGAATCCTGGTTCCAAACCATTTTCGTAACCAGAAGAAAGAATAATATTATTGAAGGAAATGGGAAGACAATTAATAGTTCATTTAGTAGTTTTAGTTTAGTTTTGGAGATAAAGGTAATGAGTGGAGAGAGATAGAGAGAGAAATGAGGGTAATGATTTAAAAAACAAAACTAAAACTAAACTAAACCATTAAACAAACAAGGAAAGCTTTTTCAATTGCTTATTAAGGGACAGCATACATGTTGTGAAAATAAGTTGGGGAGGTGGAGACTGGAGAGACGTACGAGTTTTGTTTACTGTCGTGGTCCCAGAGACAGAAATAATAAATTTGTCGTACCAAATAAGTTGGGGACCCAACGTAAGGTTTAAAAAATAAATAAAAGTATCTATTCTAGTAATTAATTGTAGGGTTTTTCAAACAGGCGTATGTCAAAGTTTTAACTAGAGGTAGCAGAAACAGCAAGGAGTATTGAATGATATATAGGAGGAATCGGGTATTGCAATGTAATTTTATTTTTTTTTATAATTTTTTGAAGCCAAAACACCATAACCGGTCATTATGGTCCTGTAGCAGCCATAGCAACCAATATTTAAATCCTTGGCACTAGAAACCATCACAACTAAGATTCAAGTCTCCAATAACACAGAAGACAAACTTTAATGAATAGAATGATTAAAAGGAGGTTATAACCAGAAACCTTCAACATATGTATTTATATAAGCAGAAACCTTCAACATGTGCAATCAAAAAACTTTTGTATACTTCAACATATATAAAACAAAAAACCTTCAGTATAGTCATGTCATTTTGAAATACTAGTGAGGGTAATGTATATTGTATAACCCCCTTCATTATCTCCAATCACATAAAGCGAAACAATAATTAAAGCATGAAAGTTCAGGCGCGCTGATATAGCTATTTTGGCTGCCGGAAGTGCCAATGCTGGTGCTGATGGCTCTGAGGGAAATAAGATGTTGCTCGGGCAGTTTTTGCTTTTGTATGAATTTCTAGCGTTGTAGCTACAATTTTGCAACACTCCATGGGTGGAAGCACAGAAAAAAACCTCATGCAACTGACTCCTACCATGAAGATCTGTGTTGCATTTTATCTCAGTGGTTGCATATATTTGGTCTTGAATAGCTATTGGGAAGTCGTGAGTCGCATGAAGTTGATTTATATCTGGTGATAACCCTGAAATCAAAAGAAAGTGAAAATAAAGAAATGTAATGGCTGTGTTCGGTTGTAGGGTTTAGTTTAGTTTAGTTTAGTTTTGATGATGTAAGCAGGTGTAATAAGTGGAGAGAGATATAGAGAAAAGTGAGAAAAGTGATGATGTCAGCAAAACCAAAATGTGCCAAAACCGGAGCAAAGCTCCCAACCGAACAAGGCCAATGAGTCTGGATTGAGAACAAATGAAAACTTGCAAGTAAAGAGGAATTAATAAAATTATGTCGTGTTTGCTCATACCTTTGCCATGGAGTACATCAAGAAGAGACCCAATATCTTCCATTAGGTCAATTGCAGTATCAAAATACATTTTAGGGGTCATGCCAGAGAGACATCTTCCATGCTTCTTCCATTCTTTGGACCAGAATTCGTAATCGCCTCCTAATAAGTTGGGCCATTCATGCTGAAGCTCGTACCTTTTATAATCCACCTGGAATAAAGCCGAAACATATAGCCAAAAACCAACATAAGAGTTATTCTACAATGTTTTATTAAGAACTTGGGGAAAGAAATGGAAAGGAAGAGAAAACTTTTAAATTGTTTTACAATCAAACCCTTTCTATTCGTTCATACTTCATTGTCGGATCACCGAATAGGCCCAAGAGACTCTGGCGGATTTGTGATTCTAGCATATGATTCGTGGCTATTCTCACGCCTTGAACACATATGCAGCTTCTCCGTTTCGTTTGACTATTAGATGATCGATTCTTATGACTGTTCTTCGAATCAAGCCACACCACCTCACTAATCAGTACTTCTTTTCTAT